>LOEQ01001931.1:338445-362243 GCA_001685075.1 Bramus lutescens
GGCTCATTCAGTAAGGGGCCTGCCATGTGACCTTGAGAATATGAGTTCATGGATTCCAAATCAAGGAAATGTACGCTTTCATGCATTTTCCATAAAGCTAGATTCTTTTAAATATGTGGTGAAGGAGATGGAGACCTGGGACAGGAAGGATTGCCTCACTCCTGGAATGAAACTAAAGCAGAAAAGAAAAAACCTGAACTAAAAAAAATACTCACAAAGAAGGAACATTCCTGTGATTGGCATTTTTAGACATTCAACACTAAACAAGAAACCATTTTCTCTCCATCTCTGTTGAGGATAATCATGAAGTATCTAAATGTACATGTCTGTCCACCTAGGGCTTGTCCAGGGAGTCTGGGAACTTTCTTTAAACCCTTTGCAGTGTCTTGTGCTCATGGTTTCAAACACTTTTTGTGACAGGACATAAACCTCTACTCTTCAGGGGAAGGCATCTTTTGTGAGTTGTTTTACTCAACACACAGAAGTTAAAGACATACACATCCTAAAGAGCTTTAGGCTGATAATGATTGTAGTTAATTGAACTCAGCCCTTTGAAATAGAGCTGACCAGAACCCTAGGGATCCACACACAGCAGATAAACAGGAGTACCTGAGGATCTGGTCTGAGACAGTCTCAAGATAAAGACCAAAGGAGAAAATGTAGATAAATATTTTCATAGATTTCAACATCTGAAAGAATAATCAAGGTTTATGTCTCTCGATTCCTCCACAGAGTGCTTAGTGTTGGGTCTGGCACACGGCAGTGGCCTCACACTAAATGTTAACTGGATAAACTGTACATGCTTAATAATGAATGGTTCTTGAGTGGAGAAATCCAGGCACTGTGGTACACAATCTATAATTCCAGCACCTAGGACTAGGACAGTGAGGTGATCCCAAAAGACAGATCATGAGTTCAAGGCCAATCTGAGCTACATCTACAAAAAGACCTTATCTCAAAACAGTACCACTAAAATAAACAGAGCAACAGAAAATAAATACAATGTTGAGGGAGTGATAAAAATCCATAAAAAAATTTAAACATTTGAAACAACTTGAAAACAATAACAAGGGGCTAAGGGCTAATTTGGTATTATAGTAATTGTCTGACATGCAAATGCCTACATTTAATCCTTAGAAATGAATGAATGAATGAATAGTCAAAGTAATAAATAATAGGTATGGTCTTATTTTTTAACCAACCCTTCTAAAATATTCCATTATGTCTTCTAAGCAGTCTATGATCGTTTGGAAATTAGCTTTATGAAGGACCATAATTCCAGAGTAATATTTTAGGGTGATTTCTTTTCAGAAAGTAAATTTTACATTCACTTAGTATTGATTACTTATCAGTCCTTCTGCAGGAGGCAACAGTCTAACAGGATTTCTGTCAAGGATCCCCTTTATGGCGAGGTGTACATCACAGCAGCTGTTCTCTTAGGATGACAGGAAGATACAGCAAAATGTTAGAGTGTAAGAGATGCCATGGACCAGGAATGAGATATTGTAAAGATGGAAACAGCCTTCCAAGGAGAGAACACACATGCAGGCCATGAGCAGCAGAAGAAAAGTTGCTCAGAACATCGGAAAGAATAATTAAGGTTTATGTCTCTCGATTCCTCCACAGAGTGCTTAGTGTAGGGTCTGGCACACGGCAGTGGCCTCACACTAAATGTTAACTGGATAAACCGTACGTGCTTAATAATGAATGGTTCTTGAGTGGAGAAAACAGTAGGCCACTTTAGAGACTTTTATTCTCGCTTTTAGTCCTAAATTGTGTGTATCAAAAAATAGCTGTTGATAAAATTCCAGAAGAAGGGAGTCCATGTTTTGCTGGTGGCAATATGATTAATACCCACATGTGACAGTCAATCCACTTCCTGGGCTTTGGGGAGTCACAATCCAAGTCGAGGCTAACATATATACCCCCTTAAAACAAACACGCTCTAGCATAATTTTGTTCTTTGGTATTCTAGAAAACTGATTTTTAAACATCTTAAGAATTCCTACCCGGACAAGTTTTTCTGAATCTCCTCTCCACTTGCTGACAATGGTGGAGGCAGAAATGTTAAAGAAAGTCGTTTTGCACTCGGTGGCCACAGCTTTGGCCAGCAGCGTCTTTCCTGTACCTAGGGACACATGAGGATGACCATGAGCAGGTGCTACTACTTCTTGCCTCACCGCTGGGCAGAAGCCAGGCTCCCACAGACATCCTCCGCCCCATCTGACAGGCAGAACAGAAAGATGCGCTTACCTGGAGGGCCATAAAGCAGCAGACCTTTCCAAGGGGAGAGGATGCCTGTAAACAGCTGTGGGTACTTGGAGAACAAAGAACGAGGTGAGCATGAATACATCAACCTGCACATTCTTAGCAGGCAGGGCAGGAGTTCCTGCAAAACAGCCCCTCTAAGGCTTCGCCCCACTTTTTTAAGGTCTGCTCCTCTGTGTGGATCTTGTTTGTCCTGGGGGCATTTTCACACTGGGTAAACATGTCTGACTTAATTTTTGTGTCTTCTTAAAAGCAATAAATAAATATATACATACATATATAAGGAAAAGAAAGGTATATGCAGCTATTTTCTTCTCTGTGGCAATAGTTATTTCTTTTCTTTCTCTCTCTTTTTCTTTCAAGACAGGGTTTCTTTGTGTAGCCCTGGCTGTCCTGAAATTCACTCAGTAGACCAGGCTGACCTTGAATTTATAGAGACCCGCCTGCCTCTGCGGGGATTAAAGGTGTGCGCCACCACCGCCCAGTGACAATAGTTATTTCTATGCATATAATTTCCTTCCCTCTATGTTCTCCATGTAGAGCCTTCAGCTCCTTTTTAAAATCGTCAAGAAGACACAGATCCAAGATGAGTCCTAGAACCAACATATAACGGTGTGTGACCACGGGAAGCTCTCTGGGGAAGCCTGTGGTAGAGGCTGGGGACACTGAGGCTCGGAGGATGCTAACAGACTTCAGTTGGGTCTCTTCCATTAGCTCAAGTTCAAACCTTCTAGGAACTGGACAGGACTGGTGGAGGACGGGGAAATGGCAAACACTCCCATCGCCTGTGGAGGGTACAATGCCATGGAAACAGCACATCCAGAAACGGGGGAGGGCTGTAGCTCTGCGGTAGATTCTCTTGCCGACCACGTTAACGGCTGTGGGTTTGTTCCCCAGAATAATGAGAAAACAGCATATCCAGGGTGCCGATAAAATGCTCTATCCTTCCCAAAAGTTTTGTGCTATGGTTTCACTCTTAGCTCTGAATAAATATGTTTCTTGCTCCCACATGAGCAGGGGGAGGAGGGGGGAAAAGATAATCTGAATTTAATGTTTTTTAAAATTCAAGAGCTTCATGGAGTCACAGGTAGTAATATATACAGTTGCTGTTGTTATTTTAATGAATGTGTAATCTTGCCCTTAGGAAATTATAGTCCACAAATCATACAAATTCTGTATAGCGGCCTCCCACAGAAGAAAGTGGAGTTCTCCACCACCAGCATCTGGTTCCTGGCCCTCTGACCTTGCCCAGTGGGATGCTAGAAAATATAAAAAGTGGTTTGAAAATGTAAGATGAACAAATGAAAGGAGGGCCATGAAAAAGCTCACATGTTAGGACATGATCTTTCTTCCCTCTCTCTAAGAACCCTGTGAAAAAGGCTGAACTTGCTTGTTGCAGGATTTGGCCATATGAAAAGACTTGGCTGCCCATTATTCCAACTGTTCCCCCAATTCTCCCAGTCACTCTGGCTGATATGTGGGAGTGTCAGGCAAATGATACTATGTGGAAACAGATGAGGTAGCCTGGCTGGGTTTGGCTTAAACTGCCCACCCACAGAATGACAAGTTCTGATCTAAAGATTGTTGTTTTAAGGTCCCGAGTGGCAGAGTGGCCTGTCAGATAGCAAACACTCAGCGATACTCTGACCGTCTCCTCACCCCTCTTGAAGTGTGCTGTTTCTTCTGTCAGTCTGTTTTGTGAGGTGTGTAGAAAATGGTCAAAAGCAGGTGATGAGAACAGCATGCTGGCCCTGCTGGTCACAGCCCTGGAAGGGACTGTCTGTCTAGCCGAGGCAAAGCTCTTGATGGCAACTGGGGGTTAGGTCTGAGGCAGATCCATAGAAACAAAGTGAGAGGCCTCTCCTGGGAGGTATGTATGACAGGGAGCACACTCTTAGGGAGGCAAGCTAATGGTCAGTGTTTAGCATCTGAAAAGCTATATTCCACAATGTCTTAGGTCTTCAGTTACCACTGAGCAGACACTTTGAACCAATATAGAATGTGACTTTTTAGAAAGATTTATTTTTATTTTGTGGTAGCATGCACAAGTAACATACAAGTGCCTGAGGACCAGAAGAAGGCAGTGGACGCCCTGGAACTAGAGTTATAGTATTATAACTCATGGGGAGCTATAGTGGCAGCTGTGAGCCACTTGATGTGGGTTCTGGGAACCTACCCTCTGCAAGAGCTGCAACAGGAACAGGACTTAAACTGGTACAGCACAGACTGTGCGCGATGCTCTAGCCCTGACCAAGGATGGCCCAGTCAAAAGGCTAACTTATGGACAGAAAAGTCACCACGCTGTCCCTTCTTGACACAGCTTGTCTAGTTGATAGCAATCAGAAACATGGCTTCCCATACTTACCCTTATCGGGTACACAACGGCTTCTTTGACCAACTGCTTGGCCGTATCCAGTCCAATAATGTCGTTCCACTTTATGTTGGGGTTATGGAGATAAATGTCCTGCAATATGCATTTGATTATTTTATTAAAACTGACGTTTTCTTCTACTTCTGGAACAAACACAGCAGCACAGAACACCCGACTTAATAGGATATAATGTGCTGATGATAAAAAAAAAGTTTCCTGAGTATTATAATGTAGACCTATGCATATATTATAAGTTGGGGTTACTTTACCAAAGAGATGGGAAAATAGTCAATGGTTTTCCCTGGAGAAGATATCGATAGTAAAATATGGTACTTTGGGGGGGGGCAGGTATAAGAGTGATCTACACCTGCCATCAGCCAATAGCAACCTGTCCTGCTTTATGACCGCAATCAAGAAATGCCTTCAAATTACCCTAAATTTTAGTGAAAAACATATCCTTACCATAGCTGGGCATCTGTCTAGCTATTTGATCTGGCAAACACTTTCTTAATTCGTTGCAAACAGAGACTTCTCCTACACTCCCCTGAAACCAATTTCCCTTTTCCCTAGTGAGCATTCCCTGCTTCCAGCTGGAGCGATTGCTTCTGCAGCATTCAAGGAGGCCAACAACCAAGTGTGCGTGCAGTTCCCCTCTTAAGGGAGAGACCTGTAGCGACCACCCCAGGGCAATCAATTAAGTCGCTTTTACTGATTACTAATTTACAGTTTTCCAATTTCAATTTCACAAGATGCCTCTGAACAGTCGCTCTGGGCCCTTCTCCATCGGATCTATTTCAGGCAAATAACGTCTGGAGTATTACTTTTTCTTAAGGTCCTTTCCTATGTCATTCTGAGTAAAGAACAAGTCTGGAAACTGTTTCCTCTTTGTGTGTGTGTGTGTGTTTTAAATACGTGCTATGTGCACATGTTTCAAACATATAAAAGTATGTTTTTAAAATGGCAAAAAATGTTATGGTCCTATGGCTACTCTCCTCCCCCCAGGGTTCCCCACTTTACTGAGAAGTATTTTGTAGCTTGAATTCTTTTTTCCTTCTTTTTCTTCTTCTTCTTCTTCTTCTTCTTCTTCTTCTTCTTCTTCTTCCTCCTCCTCCTTCTTCTTAGTCCTCTTCCTCTTCTTTTTGAGACAAGGTTTCTCTGAGTAACAGCTCTGGCTGACTTAGAATTCACTTTGTAGACTAGGCTGGCCTCAAATTCACTAAGATCTGCCTGCCTCTGCCTCCCAAGTGCTGGGATTGAAGGTGTGCACCACCACTGCCTGGCTGTAGCTCGGATTCTAATTGGTCTTATCAATAAAAACTCAGAGTCAAGCCAGGTGGTGGTGGTGCACACCTTTAATCCTAGCACTTGGCAGGCAGATGAGGCCAGACTGGTCTACGGAGCAAGCTCCAGTAGAGACTCTAAAGCTACATAGAAACCCTGTCTCAAAAGAAATAAAAACAAAACAAAACAAACTCGGAGTCAGATATTAATGGGTGAAAGCTGAAAGATCAGAAAAGCAGAGCAGCCAGCCACTAGTTCTTACTCCTACCTCAGACCCAAAGGACAATCCTGTCTCTATGAATCTGCAGACTGAATGCCCTGAGCTCCTGTCTCCTCCTGTCTTATATTCCTCTCTCTGCCCAGCCACACCCTTCCTGTCTCCACCTTCTTAGTGCTGGGGTTAAAGGCCTGTGACTCCCATATCCTGGGATTAAAGATGTGAGCCACCACCGCCAGGCTCGTTTTCTCTTTTAGACCACATCAATCTTGTGTAGCCCAGGGTGGCCTTGAACTCACAAAGATCTATCTGCCTCTGTCTCCAGAGTGCTGGGATTAAAGGTGTGAGCCACCACTGCCTGGCCTCTATGGCTAACTAGTGGCTAGCTCCAACTCTGATCTTCAGGCAAGCTTTGTTAAGCACAAAATACCACCACGGTATTTATTAGAAATGATTGGGTCATACGTGATGTATATTGTTCATTGTTGGACAGGGTAGTGGATAAAAGACCCAGTCTTCCATATTTTATGTTTTGAGAGAGGATCTCACTCTGTACCCCGGCCTGGAACTCACTGTGTTTCTGGGTTTCCCTGCTTCATCCTCTGAGTGCGAGATGACAAAGATCACAACCAAGTCAGGCTTCCAAAACTTGGGGAGAGCACACATCTCTTATTAAGGCCTTTCTTAGGAAATCTTGGCACACAATGAGGATCCATCTACTTTGGTATTTGAACAATCTGTAGATAAGTGCATTTCCCTCCATAGTCTAGAGGTAACACTGAGTTTAACAAGGTAATGTTTGATTTCCCAACCCAAAGTTCTTCTTTGTACACATCCAAGGTCATTTGTCATTGCCTCATGAGGAAATGATCTTCCCATCACTGGAAACATACAAGAAGGAGCTGTGTCCCCTTCTTCGGAGTGTGGGATCCCTTCAGGTCACTTCTGTTCTCTACTTTGAATTTCAGTCACGCTATCCTTTTGTAGAAACAGGAAGGAGACTACAGATTTTGGGGGGTACGAGAAGCATCAGCCTCTGCTTTCTCGTGGATCCTGGCAGGCTTACTCTTCACCCTGCTTCACTGGTAGAAACCTCATGGCTGGCCTCTCTTCTCTATCCCTTTACCACATCTGCCTCACTGAAATGACCTGTGCCCCAAGAGGGATGCTAATCCAGGGTTCTCATCTCTCTACCCAGTTCGCCACCCTGGATACTGCTCAGGGACCCTTCCTCTTGAATCCTGCTCCTTTCTTCTCCCCAGCTTTGCTCCAAGTGCCTTCCAGCTACCTCTTCTCCATCCCTTTCCTACTGCTCCCCAGATGCACTCACCCGTGCAACCAGAATCTCTTGAGGCAAGCCTGGGCCTGAGTCACCTGCCTGTGACTGCAGGTCCTCAGCAGCCTCTGGTAGTGCAGGGGGCATCTGCCCACTGAAGCAGACGCCCTTGCAGCTCAGCAACTGTACACTTTTTGAAGGATTTTTTTAAAGAATCTTTTTGACCCTACCTCAGTTTCCCTCTTCAATTAAACTGAGATCAGTGGAAATTAGAAAAGTCATCTGTAATCAATAATCTATTCTCAACCTGAGAAGCTTGCTTAAAACCATCTAGCTAGAAAGAGAAGGCTCCAGAAATCAAGTGCAGGTCAAAGGATTTCAGGGCTGCATCACTGGTCATTCATTTTCACCACCTTTAGGTTCCACGGTGCAAGCTTGAAGTATCCTTAGCCTAGTAGTAAAAAAAATCTTTCTTACTAATCTGGTTATGTTCAAGGAACTTTCCAAGTGTGAGGTCATCACACTCCCAGACCCCGCATTTTCAGACTGAGGCTCTTTAAACAGAACACACGTGTGCTCCGTGCTTTTCTTAGAACCTTCTTTCCCTGGTTCTGGGGCCCGCCAGAAAGCCTTTCACCTGTCCGTCCTTTCTGCATCTTTTTTGCTGTCTCTTTTCTTGGCCCTATAGTAGGATGGTGGGCTTTTTCTATTGTAATTTTATGATTCTATAATTTATTTATCATGCATTATTGTGCCTCTAAACAATATGAGTGCCTCTGCAAGTGGGGGCACTTTATAAATAAATGATCATATTTATTGTTATTAATAAAAGAAGTAGCCCACAATGCTCCAGGAGCCCTGGTCTGCTTCCATAAATTTGTGAATTGAACAGCAGATCTTACCCGGCTCACCACGGCTGCCAGTTCTCGCATCTCACTGTTCATGCCAATAAATGCACTCAGAGGTTTCAGTAGCCGCTCCTGGGGAGAGGAGCAGAAAGGCTGGCCTTACAAAACTGCTCCACGAAGTAGGAAGGAAAGTGGGATCTTGGAGAAACTAACGGTGACTTATTTAGCAATGACCTTTGACCAAATCTCACAGTTCCCTGGACTCAGGGTGATACTCCTAGAAGTTCCACGAGATTTGGGCAGTTTGGTCACTTACCGAAGAGTCTGGGTTACATTCGAAAGTGTTCAAGGTGAGTTCATTGGTGGCTCCTTTGATAGCATCTGTGAGCAGCCCCCGGAAGTCAATGATTTGGCCCTAAAAGGGAGCAATGGTTATTTAAGCCATAAACACACAAGAGCAGAGTAGCCTTAGAGCTGTGTGTCTATACCCTTGTAGGGCAGGCAGATTTTATCTCAAGGGAAAGCTGAACTACTGCTGAATAAGATGTGCAAAAGTTGGGACTGTGTCAAAAAACATAACTAAATAATTCTTCAGAATGGAGTTAGATGAGTACAATTTTGTGTCCCTGATACTCAACATCTGCTTCCTTATGTGGCTACTTGCCCTGTCTGACCACACCCCTCGAAAACGTTACATATGCAGGAAGAACCCACTGGGATGCAGATAAGATAGGCCCGTGTGCTGACTGTATGGTCTGGGACAAGACAGGTAGGCAAGGTTCTCAGGCCCCCCCTGCCAGTGGTGAGTGACATTTTAATTTTGTTTCTGTGAAGGGAAGCCCCAGGGGAAGTTAAACAATTTGCCAAGGGCCACAAGACTAACAGTAGGCTGAGGCTAGGACTTGAACCCAGATGTTTGCTATTATGTTTGATTCTGAAATGTCTTCCATAGTGTCATGCCTGGCAGACCTTGGTTACTGCCAGCGGTCCTTTGATGGTTGTTACACTTACCTCTAACTCTAGTCTAGCTTCTGTATCCTGGCTGAACACCAGGGAAGGAGTTCAACCTCAGGCTCTACTACAGACAGAAACCACCCCGCCATGCCTTGCCAGTCATGATGGACATCCCCTAAAGCAGGGAGTCATATCCTCCCTTCTTTTAGCTGCCTCTGTCAGTCATTTGGTCACAATAGAAAGAATAACTAACAAAGCAAAAAGTAAATAAAATAAAATTAAAAATTAAAAATAAAAGAGTAACTAACATAATCTTCCAAGCTCCTGGTCCTGTTTCCCTTAGAATCAAGAATGGAAGTCAAGAGCGCAGGTAAGACACACTTCCAACCAGCAGTGTTTACCGACTGTCTATTGTGTGGCAGCAAAGACATGGGCTCTCCTTTCAACCTCACAGTTAAAGCAGGCAGTGCTATGGTTTCCATTTTACAGATTTCAAAAATAAACACACAAAAAACCATAAGGCTTGACCACAACCTGACCACTGCAGCACTCTGGGGCTTGAGCAAACTGACTCCCCAGCCTGTACTCCAAAGAACAACATACTTTTGATATCTTCAGCAAGGCGTCAGAATCCAATGCTAGAGTCCCTAACACAGTGATGGAAAACCCTCTGAGGGGCAACCTCCTAGGCACTGTCACCCAGCCCATGAATATTTGAAAATCTAGGAGAAAAAAAAATCTATCTACCTTTTACACGAAGCCATTTCTGCTAGAAACAGAATTTACAGCAAGACTATTTCAAAGGTTAAGTGCTGGGTTAAATAGTCCCTTCCTTGTGACTCACTCAGAAGCACCGTTTATACCAGTGTGAGGCATTCACAAGAGACTAAAGCCACAACACTGCTAGGTACACCACAGGGGACTCGGAATTTGAAGAAGGCACGGAGGGCTAACAAGAGAGCATTTTCTGGGGGGAGGCAAATGCATCCTCTCCTGTCTCATCAGTTCCCAGGGAGCCATGCAGGCCAGGGAAGGCAGTCCCCAGGCTTTGTGTGCCTGCTAACCCTTCCAGCACACACCACAGCGACCAGTTTGTGTGCAGGGCAGCAACCCATGGTTCAACAACTTGGCTGAGGGAGAAGAGTTAATGAAGAACACCCTGGAGGGTCTCTTGGGAGGAACACGTACTCTTCTTGTCAAAGGGTCCGCTACCCCTACCTTTGCTACATCCACCCCATCCAGGACTTTTCTCTTGGAGAAACTATTTTTTTACAAAGCCAGACCTGAGTTTCATCAGAAAAAAAGAGACAGAAATAGCTGGTGCTGCATACCTTTAATCTCAGCACTCGAGAGGCAGGCAGATTTCTGTGAGTTCGAGGCCAGCCTAGTCTATAAAGTAAGTTCTGTGCCAGCTAGTAAGACCTTATCTCAAAAAAAAAAACCAACAAAACAAAACAAAATAGAAAACAAGAAGGAGGAGGAAGGAAAGGGGGGGCAGAAATATCTATTAAGCACAGGATCAGCTCTAAACCAACTAACCTTCATGGTTCACAAATAAATTGTACTCAAGTCTGAAGCGTGCCTCTAAGCAGGAGGGCATTAAGCAATTACCCTTGGCAGGGTCATAAACAAATGAGCAGGGGACCCTCTGGGCTGTCCTTCACCGGCTCACTCTAATGCAGCACACCAATGTCTGTGCATTGTCATCACGGGGCTCTTTGTGATCTCCTAACCATTTCTGATAGCAGGGAGCAAACATAGAGTTTTGTGACCAGCCGTCAAACACTCTACCACCTGATTTTTTAAGCTGAAAAGAACCCTCTCTCTTCTGAACATCCATTTGCAAATGAGGAGCCTGTGCTCCCTAGAGAAGGATCAATCTAGAAGGTCCTTCCAGAAAGGAGTGGGCAGATCAGAATCGCATGCCGGGTTTCTGGTCCTCCAGGGATATTCCTCTCTTACCCCACAGCCAACCTTTCATACTTTTGTTGCCATGGTCATGTTTGGCAAAAATCACGTGATTTCCTTTTTCTAGAGAGAAACAAACTCCCCGTTCCACCCTAGGGTCCTGAGTTCCACTTACTCTTCGTGGGTGGGCCTTTTCCTCTGTGCCATTCTTCTGGATTTTTGATATGTTTAGGCCAAAGTCAGCACTCTCTACTTGAGCATTACTGACATTCTCCTGGAGGAAAAGGAAGACCATGAGAAGCCAGATGTGGAAGCAGCAGAGATCCAGGCTCTGACTGCTTATCCACTATGCAGAACCAACTAACCATGTTCCTGTGTCATGTGAAAGGAGCTATTCCCCAAGGCTGAGACTCCAGACCATGGGTTCTAAGCAGGCCTGCCTGTGCACAAACAGCCGCACTCANACAGCCGCACTCAGCCCACTCCCACAGGCTTTTCTAGCTTGTCTTTTCTCCTCTGGCCAAGACTGGCCAAGTCTGGGGATTAGGCAGAGTCGCCCAGCCCCCTGTGGAACTCACCTGTCCCACGTCACCTCCCTTCTACCTTGGGCACA
This sequence comes from Bramus lutescens, assembly GCA_001685075.1. Taxonomy (NCBI): domain Eukaryota; kingdom Metazoa; phylum Chordata; class Mammalia; order Rodentia; family Cricetidae; genus Bramus; species Bramus lutescens. The sequence continues at coordinate 350,182 of LOEQ01001931.1, forward strand.
GCCATAACCCTCTTCAAGCCAACTGAATCCCACTAATCCTCAGCAGTAACCTTTGCTGTTCCTTCTCCTGATTTCCACTGCCCCTTGCTCTTTAAAACCTGGAATGTTTTGCCCTAGATGAGAAGATTCTGGACGTAGATCTCCTGAGGCAGGAGCCACTGACTTCACCCATCTATTGGGCCCACTTCTCTTGCTGCCCTACCTTCTAGAAAGTCTAGTGTTGAGGTAGGGGTGAGGACTAACCCTACATGCAGAGGCCCAGCAGGAGATGCCAAGGCCCAGCTGTATCTTAGACTGCTCCTGGACCACACTGGGGAGCCAGAGGACACATATGGGATGGGAAGACCTCCTTTCTGCACTTCTCTCAGCTATGAGGATCTTATCAGCCAGCCACAAACTGTCCAGTACCCTCACCCTGAGCTGAAACTAGAGAAGGAGCTGGCAAATCTAGGAATTTGTACATTTTCTTCCATTTTTTTTTCTCCAACATACTAAAACATCTACAGTATTTGGGGAACTCTACAATTTAATTAAACCATACAGCAATTTTAAAAAGAGAACTTCAAAAACAGCAAAGAAATAAACTATTTTTGTTGAGGCCATTTATCAGCCAAGTGTGGTATTACGACATCAAGCAGTCATCGTGACCTGTTTAGAAGGGTCCTTGACAGATTTGGCGTCCCCTGTCTTCACTATTGAGGTTTTGGGTCGTGACCTCTGCTGACAGATCTTGGGGAGATTTTGACAATTGTCATTTGTCACCCTAAAGAAGGAAACAAAAACTTTCATGAACATATTCTAACCATTTGATTCAAGGTAAGTAAATAACTAGTGTAACACATGTAAAGGGAGTTCTCGAAAGACGCATGCACACAGCCCAATGAGGCTCTTGCAGCTGCACCATGCACTTGTTCCTAGTTGACTTAGCTCCAACTCTCTTCTGGCTACTCACTGAGCTCCTCTCAAGCAAGCTAGAGTGCCCGCCCTTCCCAGGGACCCCCAATCCACCCTCGTCCATTCTCCGTCACACCACAGAGCTTTCATGCTTGGCAGCTTGCTTTAGTTTTTAAAAACCTCACTCATATGAATGATTTTTTAAAAAAAATTTAAAACAACAAACATTGCTTTAGAAAAGCAGTTCTCAACCTGTGGGTCCCAACCCTTTTGAGACTCAAATGATCCTTTCACAGGGGTCACATATCAAATATTTCACATACCAGATATTTACATCACGATTCATAACAGTGGCAAAATTACAGTTATGAAGTAGCAGTGAAATAATTTTGTGATTGGGGTCGCATCATCACAGCATGAGAAGGCTGAGAACCATTGCTAAGGAAGAATACTCCCACTGCTAACATCTCCCAACCCTCCTCACAAGCATCGGACCAGGGAAACCCCGGGGGTGGGGGAGGAGACAGTCCGTCTTCTCTTGTTATGAAACACCTGAAGATCTAGGGCTCTGTCTGAGTTATAAGCCTGTACACTGAATATCCTTCCTCTATGTAAAACATCAAAGGACCTTTATGCTCAGTGGTTAAGAGCATGGGCTGCTCTTCCAGAGGTCCCGAGTTTGGCACTCAGCACCCATATCAGGCAGTTCACAACTGCCTGTAACTCCATCTCCAGGGGATCTGACACCTTCTTCTGATCTTTGCAGGTAACTGCACACAGATACACACAAATACACATAGATAATAAAACACTGTGACGCACTATGGAAAGAGAGCAAACTTAGTCCATGTCTACTGTCACATATCACTCATCTTTGCAAATGATTTCTCATCAGTATGTTCCTGTCTGGAAAAAACACAGTGATGGGACTGGAAGTCAGAAGAGTGGCTGGTAAAGATGGGGTTTATAGAAGTGGAGGGAACAAAGGGAGTCTGCTGTTGTCACAAGAGTCACAGCACACACGTTTGAGTGTGCATCACACATCACTACAAGGGCAGAACTAATCTGTTCAGTACATCCTCATCAGTAGGCAAAAAAATGGTATTGGGATGTTTGCATTTTGCAATGAAAGACAAGGTCAGAGACATGCAGGACCTTCTTAGAGGCCATCATGAGCTCTGATGTCTTAATCTGCTCTCTCCTCTCAACTCTTTGCAAGATATCTGCAGCAGGGTCACTAGAGGAATGACTCTCATATTCTAAATGATCTCAGACAGCTTCTGCCTCAGTTAAATTCATTATGGAAAAGAAAAGTTGATCATCTCTAATATAAATACCAGGTCAATAATACTACTGGTGTCCACACCCTAATGTTCAACTCATGAGAAATGGACATGGACCATTCCTAGGGCATCTTTTTTCATCTCTAACCTAGACATTAAAAAAATCTGTCCTTCAGGCTTTTTGCTGGGACAAAAATGAGTATCAAGCATTTCATACATGCAAATTCTGCTAATAGGGTTGGTTTAAATATAATTATAGGTAACACACACAACACACACGCACGTCTCAACATCCATTTGGGTCTCTCAGAGGTCCAGAACTCTGGTCCTCCCATTTTGATTTCCTGCCAACAGCAAAATGAACCATAAAGTTTGCTTTGATATGACTCAAGACAAAAACACCAATAATTATAAAATTCTTCTGAATATAGACCCAAACTTCTTCGGCCTTAACTTTATCCATCAGTCCTGTGCTCAAGAGAATTCTACTGAGAAGGTCTAACCTCTTGCTACGACTGTCAACCTGATTGGATTATAAGAAACACCTGGTGAGGGGCTGGACCGATGCTAATGGCCTTCCCCAGCACACATGTGGCAGCTCATAACTGTCTGTCACTCCAGTTCCAGAGGAGTCAATGCCTACTTCTGACTTCTGCAAGCACTGCACAAGTGCAGGCAAAACACTCATAAAATAAAATTTTAAAAAATGCTGAAGGCATTAATGGGGCACACCTTGGGGTATGTCTATGAGGCTGTTTTCAGAGTTCAAAATAGAGAAAGGAAGACATACCGCAAATGCAAGCACCGGCATTGTTGTGAAATATTTGTACACTGTGTGAACATACATTGTTGTGATTGGTTTAATAAGAGCTGAGTGGCCAATAGCTGGGCAGGTGGGACTTCCAGGCAGAGAGAGAGGAAGTAGGAGAGGAATCTAGGCCAGCAGAGACACCAGGTGACAACAGGAGGTGCAAGACGGAAGAGAGGTAACGCCACATGATAGAAGGTAGATTAGTATTAGTGGGTTAAAGTTACAAGAGCTACTTAGGAACAAGCCTAGGCTAGCTTTCATAATAAACAAACCACATTCTTCTGGGCCAAAAATAAGGCCCTCCTCCCCTAAGCTGCTTTCTGCTGGGTATTTGGTTGCAGTGGTGATAGAGCAGCTAATGCAGCCCTTAGGAGAATGAAGGAGATGCTGTGCAGTGCTGTGCTGTGCAGTGTGGTGCTGTGCAGCATTACAGCTGCATCCCCTGGCTGCTCCTGTCACTACTAAAGTCAACTGGCTCCCAGAAGCCTTCTGTCTTGGTTAGCTCCTCTTTGTCCACTGTCATTAGACCAAAATAAACTAACCTACTTTTTGGACAATGTTTTCCTATTGATGAGGCCTGAGACCACATCGGAAATTACACTTCACTTGAGCGTGCTGTCCTACTGTTAACTTGGTTTCTAGGTCTCTGATCTTGCAGTGGGGAAGGGACTTGTTAGATGCTGAACTTTATTCTATCAAATTCTACTGTCTTAGGCCCATCCCACAAATTCTCTGTTGTGTGATGTTTTACTCTTCTGGCTTTTTGGGGGGCCCCTCCACCCAGCTCCCAAATAAATCACACATGGAGGTTTATTCTTAGTTATGAATATCTGACCTCAGTTTGGCTTGTTTCTTGCCAGCTTTTCTTAAATTATCCTGACTACGTTTTGCCTCTGTGCTTTTATCTTTCTCTATTTGTGTATACCTTTCTTTATTTCTTTCTCCATGCCTTGTTGTGTAGGTTGGTGGCTGGCCCTTGATCTCCTCTTCTCTTTGTTCTCTTGCCCTTCTCTTCCTTGTTTCTCCTCCTATTTATCCTCTCTGCCTGCTGGCCCTGTCTATCCTTGCTCCTGCCTCGCTATTGGCTGTTCAGTGCTTTATTAGACCACCAGGTATTTTGGACAGGTAAAGAATCACAGCTTCACAGAGTTAAAGAAATGCAGCATAAACAAAAGCAACACACATTCAAATAATATTCCCCCAAATTCTCAAGCCTTTTGGGACTCCAATTCTGTCACCTGTCTCATGAGATAACTTCCCTCCCTTGGATCATCAGCAGATCCATAACTGGGAGAAATTTCTGGTGCGAGGCACAAAATTAGGACAACTGGTAGTCAACCCAATGATGCACCCTGCTACTGAGCAAGCATTTTAGCATAAAACAGCACCCAGAGCAGCTGGAGAGATGGTTCAGTGACTAAGATCACGACTGCCTGTAACTCTAGTTCCAGGGGAAATCTAATGCCCTCTTCTGGACTCTGTGGGTACTGCACAGATGTGGTACACATCCTTACACGCAGCTAAAACACTCAAACACATAAACAAAAATAAAATTCTTTAAAAAAAGTTAAAAAGCCCACAGTGGCCAGAAACACTGCTTTCCTGATTCTACTTCCTGACTAAGCATTTGGGGTTCAGCCCTGGTGCTTGCCACACACAGACATCAACCCAGAAGAACTGAGGAAACCCCAAGTGACGTGCCCTGAGCACACAGCGGGCATGAATTACTGAAAGACAAGCGGAGCTCAAGTACGTGCCAAGGCTGGCCTGTTAAATGCCCTCGCTGTTGCTATGCACAAGCCGTTGTAGCATCAGCAGAGACCGATTAGCTTTACGGGAACCATGAATAGGGCAGCAGCACTCCATCAAGGCAGTGACACTGTCCCTAAAGCACAGGGCAAAGCAGTGGTGGCTCAGGCAGAAGACGGTGATAACCACTGTTATGGCATGGGCTCCAGCCAACCATTGCTACAGAGGATGCCAAGAGCCCTGTGGAGGACTCTGGGTTCTTCCTTATCAGGCTGGATACAGGGAACTGAAGTCACAAAACCGAGGCCCTTGACAGGGCACACAGAACGCACACCTCTCAAGACCTAATTACTTACCTAAATCTGAGTTTCCTTTTTCTGGTGCATTCTAAGATTTAGAAAATAATTTTTTTCTTGGCAAAATTGAGTATACAGTGTAGTTCCTTCCAGAATTGTACTTTCATCTGCCCTGAGTTTTAGATTTTTTTTTATACTAGGAAAACCCTACAGTCTCTGCTGCCCCAAGCCAGCCAAACCAGGGGTATAAACCAGAAGCTTGCTCCATCTTTATAAAAAGCAGTTGTGGGAACTGCGCGTCAAACTTTTAACCTTGAAGACCTGGACTGTCGAAGCTGAGTGGCCGGGAAAGACTGGATATCACTGAGAGAAATGTTCAGTGACCCCGGGAGAATCTGAAGACACTGGCTCAAGTCCAGGTAGTGGTGACAAGAGGGGACTCCAAGGTCACATGACTCGGTCTGGTGTTGCTGGCAGTCACGGAGCTGCACTGGAGACTCTTTAGAAAAGAGATCACTCAGACTCTTAAGCGTTAAGCTGATCAGGCCTGGCACACCTTTAATCCTAGCATTCAGAAGGCAGAGACAAGCGGACCTCTGTGAGTTCAAGGCCAGTCTGGTCTACAGAGGGAGTTCCAGGACGTCCAGAGCTTTGTAGAGAGACTTTGTCTCAAAAAAAAAAAGTTAAATTGATGACGACTTTACCTTCTGCTGTTCTTCCCTCCACTTCTTGGTGGTAAATTATTTTCTGCTGTGGAAAAACAAACATGGGGAGAATTTAGCGTTAAGACAGAGCAAGCAAACTTTCAGGTACATTGTTCTTACATTGCGTGCTCAGCCTCCGGACCACAGACAGCTGTTCTAATGAGAAGTGAAGGCCCCGGAGAGCAGAAGGGACCACAGCTTCTCAGGCATTCGGAGCCACACAGAGAGACACCCAGGCCTCAGGAAAACCATCACAGTCGCACATGTGGGGCAATGCCCACAACAGGCCGCCTATATGGCTGGCCACTCCACTGAGATTTCACGAATTTGCCACTGTTTTCTGGGTCACATAGCACTCCAGGATTGCATGAGTCTGAAAGGAACACTGATTGAGTTAAATTCTGCCAACTGACCTTTTGAATTAAGCCACTGTGCTCAATATCACAGGAGAAAACGGGTGCCAAGCTAGACAGGTGCCAGGCTAGATGAGGACAGTCCACCTAGAAATCAGCTCCGCGAGAACAGGGCTTATCTCTCTGTGCAGGAGCCAGTGCCCAGATCAAACAACCAGCCAAATAAGCTGAGCTCTGAACCCTTCACTGGAAGAGAGCTCAGAGAAAATTTTAAAAATTAAAAAAAAAGAAAATTAAAATTGCAGACCTCCTCCAAGTCTAGATTTGGTCCTGGCTATTTTTAATTGATGTTCCTCTCGGTTTCCTGCTCCCTACATGAAATGTTAACGTCCGTGGCTTAACAAGTGCCTTGTAAACAGGACAATGATCTCCCTCAGTTTGTAATTACTTCCCCTACTTACGACTTCTAAGTCAGTGTTACTACAAACCTAGGCCCTCGGCTTTAGAGCCTCCTTGACTGCTGACCTATCCTGGGTCTTTGCATTATATTGATCACCATCTGGATTGATGGCTTTCAAAAGCATTTCATTACCTATACATGAGCTATTAGCTTCACCAATACTCATTTCCATGTTATTTTCAAGATAGATAATAGGTCTTCCTAACAAGAAGTCTTCTGTCATTTATCGTCTTCCGACAGCCCTTTCCATCACTCCAGAAGTCAATGCTGGTCTTTCTTCTAAAGGGCACCTTCAATACACTGGGGCTTTGCTTTCATTACCCTAAAACACAGTCCTCAAACAAACTCCACAAAAACTAGAGGATGTCAAAATCCAGGCAATCGGCAGGGCAGTGGTGGCACATGCCTTTAATCCCAGCACTTGGGAGACATAGGCAGGCGGATCTCTGTGGGGTTGAGACCAGCCTGGTCTACAAAGTGAGTTCCAGGACAGCCAGGGCTACACAGAGAAACCCTGTCTCAGAAAAAAAAATCCAGGCAATCATGTTTGAATGGCCAGTTCTGGGTTTGAGACGGGTTCGAGATCTTTCTGATCTCTTCCAGGCACAGAAGGAACCATATAGCCATGTTCCTGGGAACACCTTTGGTTAGAGGGAGGGATAGGCCAATCTGGTCTTCAGACTTTTGATCTTCAGGCCCCCACCTCCCTGATATTGGGGTTACAGATGTGGGCACCAGAAATACCATTCTGATGCATATTCTGATATACACCAAAGCTATGTACCTGGCTCTGGCGCCTTCTTAACCATTTTGGGGTACTTCTGGAACTTTACAAAATAATAGCTCTCATATTCCATCAAAATTGTTTCCAGGTCAACGTTGTCACAAACTTCAAAGCGTCGTAACCCCAGCTTAGTCTCTTCCTCCAGCACATTAGCCGTATCAATATAGCTGGCAGTTTTACAGAAGAGAAAAGATTAAGTCTGGGTGTAAAGGATAAAAGCAAACAGCGGGTGCGGATCCAAAGAGATTCAACACAAAGAGCAAGCAGACTGTAAGCAGCACATCACAGAAAAACTGGTGAGGAAGAGATTTTTCTAGAGAAGGAACCTTACATAGGCTTTTATGGTTTGTGCTGGATTTTGTTTTCTGGTTTGGGTTTTTTAATGTTGTTGTATGGAGGAGGGGTCTTTTTGTTTGCTGGTGGTTTTGTTATTTGTTTTCAAGTTGGTTGTTTTAGGGACAAGGTTTCATTAAATAGCTCAAGCTGTCTTAGAACTCATGATCCTTCTGTGACAGCCCCCAAAGCCCTGAGATTACAGACGTGTAACTGAACCACATGTTAAATATATCCCAACACTATCATTACAGACATGTAACTGAACCGCATGTTAAATGTATCCAAAACACTGTCATTCACAACAGTGCTCTCTGGAAGTCACCTGCTTCTGGGGGCATCTAGTTATGCTACCATTGTTCAAAACTAGTTTGAAAGTGCTGACAGTCAAATAAGCCAGCCCACTAAGAAACTGTCTTGGATTGCCTTTCCTCATGTTTTGCTAAATATGTGCACTGTGGTGTATTTGGGTACTTTTCTCTTGCTGTCGTAAAATGCCGTGAAGTTAACTATGGACTTGGAGAATGTCATTGTATTAGTGCAGGCTCACCAGTTATAACAAACCAACTGAATTAACTTGAGATATTAATAATAAAGGACTGGCTGGAGCTCAGTTGTAGAGTGATTTCTGGGATACACTGCCAACACTACAAATAATATTAGTATAATAATATTAATATTATTAATGGTAATAGTAAGATAGGAAACAGGTGGGGAGAGAGTATACATGGAGTCACTATACTTTCTGCTCATCTTAAGCTGTTCTAAAAGTAACGTCTGGTTTCTGCTTTTAAAGGGTCAGAGCGGAGGGGCATCACCATAAATGACTGTAATAACATACCCTTCTTGTGTTAAATAATGCAAAATCAAAATGAGAAGGTTTTTCCGCCGGGCTTCTGTTCTCATCTCATACTGTGAACAAAAAGGAAAATTTAGATGGGATGGCAGTGCTTTATAGAAATAACGGCTTAGAGGGAATGGGGATCTGTCAAAACCGAGCAGCCTGGCCGAAAGGTAGGCCCGCCTCTGTGGTCTCGGAGGCTGTGCAAAGCTGTTTCCACCGCCTGTTTCTTCTCAGTCCCTGCCCCTCATCAGTAGATTTAAGAGACTATGACTTGAATTAGGACTTCATATGACAAGTTGAACTTACTGCCAAGCTAGCCAGCCTTTTATTGTCTAAAACCAGAAGGAAATAAATATACGTACTGTGAGGATTCAGGCATTATGCTGGCCTGCCCCGACATCTGGCAGGATGCACCCAGGCAGTACCCTGACCAGCCCAGGGTCCTAGTCCGTAGGTGCAAAAGGTCCCTTTTAAGAGACCTCCCACTGCCTCTTTCTTCCTTTCTGCCATTTTCTCTGAGGAGGCAGCTTTTTGTCTCTCTTCCAGTTCTCTCTTCCCTCCCCCATTCCTTTATCTCAATAAACTCCGCACTCAAACTCTGCATGGCAAATCTGTCTCCTGCCCACATTCCTCACCTGCCATGGGTGAGGGTCCCTCTCGTGCAGAAATCACAACACGTTCCCAGGTTCAAAACATGGTTACAAAATAAACTTGTGGGGGCTGGAGAAATGACTTTCCTGAGAGGATGGTTGTTTGAGCTTTAGCTCTCCACTGGGGCTCACAAACCCTAATCCCCGAGCTCCAATGCCCTCTTCTGGCCTCCAGGGGTACTGCATGCACATGGTGCACAGATATACAAGCAGGCAAACACCCATATAAACAAAACGATAAGATAAATTTTGGAAATAAAATAAACTTGTGACATAGAAATCAGCTTGACAACACATATCACATGAAAATATAACTTTAATTCACTGAGTGCAACCCACTTCCTGGACCAACTCAGTTATGGGTTTCCCCAAGCCATGACCATACATCAAGAACCCAGACAAGCCACTGAGCAGGACAGGGCCAGGAATGGGAAATTCCAGCATGATAAGGCCATCATCCAAGCTGGATGAATTTGTGCCTTTATTTGTAGTACTAATATGCACATTTAGTACTCTGGGATTCCAAATTCTCCTGGTGCATTCTCTAAATATCTATCTACAATAGCACTTCTCCTAATTAGAAATAACTATCCTTATCTAAAGAGACCAAAGGTAAGAAATAGGGGTGTGTGTGGGGGTGTGGGTGTGTGGGTGTGGGTGTGTGTGTGTGAGAGAGAGGGGGGGTTAAATGGCCTCTATGTAGTCCAAATTATGTTATAAAAATCTGTGTACATGGGCTGGTGATGCAGCTCAGTTAGTAGGGTCATTGCTTAGCATGCAGAGAGAGCTGGACCCAAACCCAGAACTACTGCCTTAAACCTAAAACTGGATGAAACAATACATGCTTGTAATCCCTGTAATTAAAAGATAGAATACATGAGGGTCATATATTCAAGATCATCCTCGGCTGCATGGGGAGTTCGAGGCTACTCTGGGCTACAGAAAACCCTGTGTCAAAAAATTAATCTATATACAAAGACTCATGACACACATGACCTTCAGAGCTTTCCAAAAACTAATTTTATAAAAATAAAAGCATGCATATAATTAATTATTCAAAAAGCAGTAGTACTTTATTCCTTTTTCATTTTTGAGCCTATCACCCAGGCTGGCCTCCGACTTGCTAAGTGCTTCAGTATGACCTTGAACTCTGACACTCCTGTCTCTCATCCCCAAGTGCTAGAACTATAGGCTGGAGCCACAAAGCCCATTTGCTTTTTCCTGTGGGTGACTTTCTATTGTAGTAAAATAAACGTAAGTGTCTAGGGAAGAGGCACTGAGTACACCCACATCTTCACCTCCATCTTCAGGGTGCTCTCACCTCCCTCAGCTGACACTGCCTCATTAAAAACCAGCTCCCTGCCCCTATCCTCCCCAGACTCCACAACCACCGTTCTGCTTTCTCTTCCTGTGACCTTGCCTATCCTGGGTACCTTACACAGTACACAGTAGAATCACACAATAGTTGTCTTTTGGTGTGCGGTATAAGGTCTTCAAGGTTCACCCGCCTTGTAGCACGTGTCAAACTTTCCTTCCTTCTAAATGCAAACGGAAGCTAGGGAGACATCAGTAGGTGAAGAACTCACCACCAAACTGGACAAACCGAGATAAATCCCTTGGTCCCTCTGGTAGAAGAATGGACTCCCCTGATCTCTACAACACACACTCATGTACACATGCATGCACACGTGCACATACATACACATACAGTAATCATAACTTTTAAAAATTGTTATTTATTTTTATGTGTATGGGTCTTTTGCCTGCATAGATGTCTGTGAGACACATGCATGCAGTGCCTGTGGAGGCCAGAAGAGGGGGTAGGATTTCCTGAGACTGGAGTTACAGACTTGTGAGCTACCTATGAGTGTTGGATTTCAAATCCTGGACCTCTGGAAGAGCAGCCAGTAGTATTAACACTGAGTCATCTCTCCAGCCCATATCTTTTTAAAAATTGAATATAAATCATAATATACTATGATAAAGTTTTTAGTTTTTTACCTTATAAAATATTTGTATACCAAATTCTACTACATTAACCCCAAACTCACTCTCTTATGGGGGAAAAATCAACTATTTTAATTCTAACTAATCTAATATTCTGCTCCATGCCTCTGAATAATACATCAGTTGCATGAAATATGACTTCCCTGTTAATGCTAGATGAGAATTAAGCATCTCACACCCTCCCCTCCCTCTCCCTTCCCCTCACAATTGCATATACAGTGACTATATGATTAGGACCATGTAAATATTGTTCACAGATGAGCCACAAGTGACTATTTACTAGTCTATGACAGTTGTATTTTTGTAATTAATAGCTATTATTCATTCATTAGGTTACTTTTTAATATACTTATTGCTTATTGTGGTGGTCTGAATGAAAGTGGCCCCATAGGTTCACATGTTTAAATACTTGGTCCCCAGTTGGAGAAACTGTTTGGGAATGATTAGGGTGTGTGGCTTTGCTGGAGAAGGTGGTCACTTATGGTGGGAGAGGGTCTTAGTTAGGGTTTCTATTGCTGTGAAGAGATATCATAACCATGCAACTCTTGTAAATGCAAAATTTAATTGGGGGCTTAGAGTTCAGAGGTTCAATCCTTTATCATCATGCTAAGACATGGCAGTGTGCAGGCAGACATGGGGCTGGAGAGGTAGCTGAGAAGTCTACATCTTACGCAGGCGACAGGAAGTGAACTGAGACACTGGGAATGGCTTGAGCATATACGAGACCTCAAAGCCCACCTCTACAGTGACACACTTCCTTCAACAAGGCCCCACACACTCTAACAAAGTCACTCTGCCTAATAGCCACTCCCTTTGAGCTTATGGAGACCAATTACATTCAACTCCCACAGTGGGCTTTGAGCTGAGGGCTCTCAGCTGCTGCCCCAGTACCCG
>LOEQ01001932.1:71586-86490 GCA_001685075.1 Bramus lutescens
GAGAGAGAGAGAGAGAGAGAGAGAGAGAGAGATCCATGGGAGTGGCTAGTACACGTCTGGTGAACTTCTTAGTAGAGAAAATTAGTTAAGAAAGGAATTAAATCAGGAAATTCTAGAGGGGAGGATTAGTGTGCTATACTACATTTTTAGGTGACTAATAAAGGTCTAAAAAGTTTATTTTCAGTAAAATTATGAATAGAGCATGGATTGTTTAAATCAGCTCATCACTACTCTTCTCGCAGTATGCATAGAGGCTGCCAGGTAACCAGGCAACCTACATAAACAGTCAGGGAGAAGATGATGGCTCTTGATCAGATAGCACATACACCAGACCTGCAGTTTCTATGGGCCTATGTCTGGAGTTAGACTTACTGCTCTAAATGAAGAAGAGAACCAAGCCTCTAAATGATCAGTTCCAGTGTATGCTGTTATCTGCTGTTCTGTTCTTGGGGTAAAATCAGAGCAGCAGCTTGGGAAAGTAGTACTGTGAATATCTTAGATGGAATGCCCTATGCCTGGATACTGACAGGAAGGCAAATCTCCACTCTTATCTAGAGGGGAGGAACAGAGGTCTGGCAGTGAGAAACTGTTCTCACAAAATAGTTCTGAACTGTGGGAATTAATTCCCAAATATGTAACAGGAAAGGGAAGTCAGCTCCAGCAAAATATCTACAGCAAAGCACACCCACTTTTTCACAAAGCAGTAATGCCATAAAGCCTTGCCTTTTGGTTTAGCCTTTACTAGATCCCTTAGTTCTGATAAGTCACTCATGAGAAGATGACTGAGCAATTACTGTATAATGTTGGCTTCTGCCTGAGATCCAATCACAGACAGATTTGGCCACTATGGGAGGCAGCCCAGCGGTGGGATAAGCAGATGGGTGGGAGATGCTGGTGGGACAGAATTTAACATGACTGGATTGAAACTTGTTTTATCCACCTGTTCACTGACAGAAATTAGAAAGCTTCCGTGTTGGGGTCTGCCATTAGGTGGCCAATATAGGTTGTTATTTAAGGGGTATGTAGGCTGTTTCTCAGAGCTGAGGGAAGGATGAGAGAAGAGATCCAATAGCAAAATATTCTGGGTGTCCCTAAAATAATGCAAGGGTAGAGCAGATTGGTCAAGCCATACTAAGGCTCGTCAGCACAGAGGACCACTCCGAGTAGTCTGAGGGACAACAGTCTGAGACAAGAAATGAGATCCTAGTCCTCAGCCATGGGGAATTACCAGAAATGAATGTCAGCTAAAGCTGACATGGAGAAGGTGACCTTACCATTTAGTTGGTGTTATGTGCAGTGATGGAGTGGACACAGAAAGTTGGAAAGTGGTACTAGTTCAGGATCCTCATGGGCCTCAGCCAGTCTGCCCACAGGTGGGAGGGAACATGGAGGGATCTTGGCTGAGTCATGATTCAGTGTTGTGATTTATGTTAGGTGACCCTGGCAGGTCCGAGTATGAGACCACAGCAGGTGAGAGACAGACAGATACACCATGCAGAGAGAGCTTGGGTATAGAGTTTATTTGGTGAGTATTGGGAAGGAAGGGTATAAGGGTAAGGGGCTATGTGGGGGAGGAGAATCTCTCTCTCTCTCTGAGAGAGAGAGAGAGAGAGAGAGAGAGAGGGAGGACAGAGAGAGGACAGAGAGAAAGAGGAAAGTGGAAGAGGGGGAAGGGAGAGACAAAAGCTGCCTCTTCAGAAGAAAGATGAACAGAGAGAGAGATAGAGAGAGAGAGTTGTATCTTAAAGGGACAGGGTACCCAGGTAACAGGGCAGGCCAGCAGAGTTATAATTATGACAGATATCAGGTGTCCTTTCTTCATGACAATGGAATGGTTACTGCTTCTGGAATACAATGGAAACATAAGCCTCTTGACCTTGAGAGATGGGAAGGAGATGTTAGATCCAAGACTCTGTACCCAAATAAAGCATAGAGATCTGCCAGTGGGGAAGTAGCAAGAAATTTGACCCTGCCAAATACTACCCTGCTCCAAGAAATAGTCAGATAGGTACACTGGAAAAGCTTCATTCCTGCAGCCTGGACTCAAAGGTCCTGACTAAGATGACACAGAAATAAGGAATGAAAGTCTCTTACTTCTCCCACTAGGCCAATGTGTAGCTAGCTATAAGCAACAGTGCTTTATAACTAGGGAAGATAAAGTATGAAAAGAAACCCCTGCTTGAGAGTACTGTTGTGTTATGGGGGAGAAACCTTTGGCATTTCAGACTGCATGCTAAACACAAAGTAACAGTGCTTCACTGTTGGAGAAATCTAAAACCAGCGATGCCATAGAAGTTACCATAGCAACAATAAAACTTGAACCTATGTGAGTTACTGAGTAGATTTATTTGCCACCCCCATAACCTTGGAGAGGAGACATGTCTGTTTCAGAGTTGTTGCATCTCTATTCAGTGAATAGTATTGAATAGAAAAATTGCTAACCCCCAAAATAAAGGGAGGAAATGACCAAGTATCAGCGATGACCCAAGAAATATGAGATAGAGATAGGTAAATTGAATAACTATGATTAACTTGTTAGAAAATTTGGTGGAAAATGATATGCATGCTATATAGGGATCTCAACAGAGAGGTGGTTCAATAAAATAATCAAAAGGAAATGCTAGAAGAGTAATATCAGACATGAAGCATGTGCTTATTGGAAGTTTGGACATAACTGGGGAATCAGTGAACATGAAGACAGATGTTATCCATGCCAACCTCAAAGACAACAAAGAGTAGTATAAAACTTAGCGAAGAAGTGACCTAGTATTTCAGTTGGATCTCAGAAAGACAAAATGATAAATGGAAGAAATAATGTCCAAGACTCTGGAATTAGTAAAAGACAAGAAACCTTAGCTCCAAGAATATAAGGACACCAAACAGGAGAAACACACACAAATGCACATGGTCACACATAAACACACATATACAAACAAACATTCTCTCTCCCAGGAACAGATTGATAAGGGAAAATGAGACAGTCTTGAGATCAGCCAGAAAGAAAGGAGCGGGAAATATTACTTAGGGTAACACAGGCAAGAATTGAATTTCTGATTAGAAACACATTGCTGGTGGAATGTGAAATGACTCACCACATGGCAAGACTGAGTTTCTCAAAAATTTAGACATATACTTAGTATGTTACTCTGTTGCTTCCCTTCTGTGGATTAAGACTGACACTCATGTTTTCATAGAGACTTGGTCATGAAGGCATTGACGTTCATGGTTAGTTACTTGCAGCTAATGCTGAAAACAACTGAAATATACATCCATTAGTAATGGATAAATAAATTGTAACAGCATAACCATGGGATAATACTTTTGTTTTTATGAGACAGGGTTTTAGTATGTATTCTAGTTTGTCCTTGAACTTGTATAATTCTGTATCTCAGATTCCCCAGTGTTGGTACTATAGGTGTGTACGACCATACCTGTACTTCATGCTCATTCTAAACATATTTCATTTTAGGTACCTACTGGCATAGTTTTTTTTGTCTTTTTTTGACACACATATGGCTTCTCTAATACATGGTTTATTTTATGTTCCTAGTTTTGGAAAATTCTGAACTATAATTTTAAAAAAAAATCAAATGTGCTTCTACTTCATCCCTTCCAAGTTTCCCATTTCTCATATAATTAGACCTTTTCTTAGTATCCTTTGTCTTTTATTTTTTTCTGTCATTTTCTTCTTTGTGATTTATGTTGAGTGTTTAGTCTTGACCAATTGTCCAGTTCAATGGTTTGTGTCTAACCTAATTTTAATTTGATAACTATATTTTTCAGGTCTGGAAATTCTACTTAATTTTTGTAAATCTTCTACAACCCATTTAAATATATTGGAATTTTCTGTTGAAATTCTTAGTTGTATTTTTGTTTTCTTTAACCAGGCAATGTATTTGATAACATCAGGACCTGGCACTCCTTTTAGTGTATATGTTTTTTAGACAGGGTTTCATATGTAGCCCTGGCTGTCCTGAACTCTTTCTAGAAAAGGTAGCTTTGAATTCACAGAGATATGCCTGTCTCTGCCTCTGGAGTATTTGGGATTACAGGCCTGAGCCACCAGGCCTACCCAGTGTGTTTCTATTTCCTGCTGTTTTGCTGATTCTTTTTTGTATTGTCTAATATCCTCACCTTCCTAGATATTATGGACCATGTGCCTGATCTTATATTTGCCAAATTATTTGTTGACATGGTTTCAGCCCCACAAGATAGCTTCATTTAGAAGGGAATATTTTTCTTCTGTCCAACTACTTAACTATTGTACTAAAGTCTCTTGTAATCCCATTTCAGGTATAGGATGTATTATGATTCAGGTATAAAATAACCTTGAAGGTACTTGGGTCGAAGACTTAGTTCCCATCTGGTAGCACTGTTGAGATGTGATTGAATCATAAGGGTGATAACTTTATCAGTAAGTCATTCATTGATGATCATAGGTAATGATCTTAGGTGATAATCATAGGGTTACTGGAAAGTGGGGCCTGCGTGGAAGAAACAAGTCACTGGGTACATGTCCTTGAAGGGTAGGTCCTGTCCCTGGAACCTCTCCCTCTGTTGCATGACAAAACTGTCTTTGGGGAGATGCAATACACTTGTACTCATTCCAGATAGGAAGCCCATAACAGAACAAAGTATGGATACCGTCAAAGTCCAACTTGACGAACCAGTGAGTTTTATTTGGATTACTTACAGGAGTATGGGTGAGGGGTTACTTACAAGAGCAGAAGTGACTCAAAGACAGCTGCCTCACCAAGGTCCACCCCAGCATGGGTGACAGCTCATAAAAACTGGGAAAAAACATCTTGCAGGCAGTTCAGCAGGTTGGAATGTGTTCTTTCCAATAAACTCTGGTTTAAACCTTTTCATTCAGCTTGGCTGCTTTCTGTTTCTCCCAGGCAGCTGGTCTGGTCTCAGAGACATCTTTGTAACCTCATTTGCCTGAGAGTCTTGCAGCTTTATTGTTTACTCTGGGAGGGAGGGGCCTAGTGAATCTGGTCAGTCTCAGGGACTTCCTGAATTTATTTTCAGTCTTTACCTTCCTGCTTAAGAAGCATTTCTGCAAGATGGAATGTTTCAATATCTGAGGACACTTAGATGCTAGCTTCCTCTTCTCCCTTTTCTTTCATCCATGAGTAAGTGACTCTGACCCCCTTTTCTGGTCACTCTTCCCTCTCTGACTTAATATTCTGCATCATCACAGTTGTGGAACCAGCCACCTGTTAGCTGGAGCTCTGAGCGAAAACACACCTCTCCTCCTCTCAGTTGCTTCTAGCATTTATCCAAGTGCTAGACTACCAACTGTAGCCAGAGTGCTCCTCTCTGATGGCAAGAGGGCTCTCAGGGCTCTGAAAGCCTAGCAGAGCAGCCATAGTCTCTTAAACTACCAATCTCTCCTGTTTCTTGTCTCAAATCAGCAACTATTGAAGAGAAGCAATTCAAAATTATGTGCTTGCTTTACCATGTTTATATAGTCTCTTGGTGTTCAGTGGGTAACTTTTCACTACCTTGTTAATGTCTATGTGTTTTCATGGAGACAGTTTTTATATTTTTGTCTAGATTTTAAAAAATGATCCTTGTTGGGAGTATTAATGAGAATTACCCATCTGCCATTACTAAAAGAAGTTCACTTTATTTTTCCTTGTTTTAATTTCAGAATGTTAACATTGAGATTTATTTATGTGTACATGTGTGTAGGTATGTGCATATGTGTACAGGTGCCTGAAGAGACCCTGGATCTGGAGTAACTTCCTGTGTGAGTGCTGGGGACCAAACTTGTATCCTCTGGAAGAGCAGTATGTACACTAACTGTGGGGCCTTCTCTCAAGCCCTCAGACTGTTTTTGTTTATGTAACTCCATAGATTTTAAGTATGCATATCTTCCTCTACTATTTCTCTAATAGTACTCACACAGGCCAATTAATTAATTTCTAATGATATGTTAAGAATACAGCGGAACCTGCAGTTAAATATTTTGTAGTTTCCCACTTTCATCTCTATTTTCTCTTTGATAAATCTCATAAATCTGTGCCTTTAAATTCATCTATATGAATTCACTTACCTTTGGTTTTCTATTATTGTGATAAAACACTGTGGCTATAAGCAGCCTGAGGAGGAAAGGGTTTATTTGGTTTACATTTCTTGACTCACAGTCCATTGGGGGAAGCCTAGGCAGGACCCTGGAGGTGGAAACTGAAGTGGAAGCTGTGAAGGAACCCTGCTCACTAGCTTGCTTTCCATGGCTCACTCAGCCTGCATTGTTGAACCAGCCAGGGCCACCTGCTGAGAGGAGCCCCCCCCATGTGTTGTGTCTTCTCACACCATTCATCAAGTTTGTCTGCAGGTAATTTGATGAAGGTATTTTATTAACTGAAGTTTTTCTTCCTAGATGGCTCTAGCTTGTATCAAGTTGATAAAAATCTAACTAGGGTACTTAAAGAGTATGAAATCTGTATATGTAGTGTTCTTCTTGTGGTATCTATTTATGCCTCAATCAGCAGACCTAAAATTGAGCTTGTAGAATTTCTTTTTGTTGTTTTACATTTATTTATTTTATATGTGTGTTTGGGTGCATTTTCTGGTGTGTGTGTGTGTGTGTGTGTGTGTGTGTGTGGTGTGTGCATGTGTGCACACGCAAAACTTGGCAAGAGTTGTCTCTCTCCTACTGTGTGGGTTTTGGGGAATCAAGCACAGATCATTACCCATGGAGCCAGAGCCATCTTGCTGGCCTACTTATGGCATTTCTCCCAACATATGGATTTCCTTCTCTGCCAACGTGTTTCAGTGTTTTCCTGGCTTAAGAATTATCCAGATACCTTTGTGTACTACTTATTCTCTTATGTAGTCTTGTTTTTTTTATGTCATAAATACTTCTTGAATGTATCCACTTTCCCCAGCCACACTGCGCCAGTGCTGGTCCCAGCAGTTGTAATGGTTTGCTCTGGTAAGCACAGTAGCTTTTCAAGGTTACCCTATCTTTGCTTCCCTTCATGGTGTGCTGCTTCTCTACTTCTAATTCTATTTCAACTCTTAGTAGGCAGGACATTTCAAAGCATTTAGAACTACACTGTATTTCTTCTTATGTTTAAAGCGTCTGATGCTTTGCCTAATTGAGCTGCCTATTTACTGCCAAAGCAAACCTACCTCTTTGCTACAAGCAAATGGATTGTTTTTTTAGTTCTCTTTTTCAGCATGTTTCTCCACACTTCCCAGTGCTGGATGCTGGGACTGCTCTCTTTATTATGCTTCTTGCTTTCCTGCCTTCTCCTGTTACAATCTCTGTATAGGTTTTCCTTTCTCTTTACACAGGCTGTTACTTCTCAAGAAAGCTTTCTTCAGCTCCTCAGTTATTATCTGCTAGGGCTCTCATGGTGTCTTGAACTTCTCATCATTAGCTCTCATCACAATTTTAACAACAGGGGACTGTAGAGATGGCTCAGAGGTTAAGAGCATTCATTGCCTGCTCTTCCAAAGGTCCTGAGTTCAATTCCCAGCAACCACGTGGTGGCTCACAACCATCTGTAATGAGGTCTGGTGCCCTCTTCTGGCCTGCAGTCATATACACAAACAGAATATTGTATACACAATAAATAAATAAATATTTAAAAAAACACCAATTTTAACAACAGAATTAGCAGAATATAAGGCTCACTCCTGGTCTTGATTGATTGCTAAGTCTCTAGCACTCAGCATAATCCTTGAATGTGATTGGCTATTTCTTGAGTGTCTAAGTGTCTGAGAAGAGCAGTAGTCATTTGAAGGTAGAGAATCAGATCTTTGATTTTTCCCAACTATTCAGTCCTTAGCTTGACTCTGGTTCTTAACAAATGTGAATGAAATTAAAATTCTGTCAGCCTAGGAATTTGATTCTTGAAAACACTGGATCTGAGAGTAAATGAGGTAGAGTCAACATGGAAGCGCTTCAGCATTCCCTGCCCTGCTGTATCCTGGCTCATCAACACCACTGGCACAATAGGGAGCAGCACCAGGTGTAGATGAATTTTTCTTTGATCCACCAGCTCACAAATGACATGGAGACTTATTAATTATGAAAGCTTGGCCTTAGCTTAGGCTTGTTTCTAACTTTCTCTTATAACTTAACCCATTTCTATCAATCTACCTGCTGCCATAAGGTGGCTTTTACCTCTACTTCTGCATGTCTTGCTTCCTCTGCAGCTTGTGACTCTTCTACGCCTATATTCATCTCCTCCTTCCTCTCTGCCCAGAAATCCTGCCTAAGCTCTTCCTGCTTGTGAAAACAGAGTTGTCAAACAGGTGAGGAAGGTGAAAGGAAGCTTAGCTTTCAGGACAAGACCAGTGAAGATGTGGGCAAGGTGCTGTTCCTTCTATGAACTCAAGGGTAGTGTAGAGAAAGATACTGGGTGTACAGTACTCATTATTTAAATGGTCGTTTGCACAGTAAGTTGGTAAATTGTACAAATAAAAGCTGCTTAAATAATTTAAATTTGTATGATGGTCATGTTGTAATTGACTTTTATTATATAAGGAAATAATACCAGAAAGGTTAGTTTTCTCAAGATCACAAAAATTTAACTTTATGACAAGTATCATGATGTTCTGAAAATTTTGCTCTGCCAGTCACAAAGTTGCTGTATAAGTGAAATTCTCACAATTTCCATAATTGAGCAAAAAAATTCTGTTCTGCCTTTATGTTATACAAATATCCCTAAAACTTATAGGCTTCTAGAGAAGTATAGTTATCTCGATATTTGGTAAGGCTCCTTAGGTTATTTTTTAGCCTTTAATGTACTAAAAGTGTATGTTTTAGTATATGCTTTAAATTTGAATATGCATGCTCACATTTTTAAATGATTATGATTATAATTTATTGTTTAGAAACATCCTTATATTTAAGAAACTCCCTTAAATTTAGTTTACTTCATGGTAATTTATTCTCTGATCAGTTGTATCAAGGGGAAAGAAGCCACTTTTTTTTTGAGACAGGGTCTCACTGTGCAACTCTGGCAGGCCTGAACTTTCTCTGTAGACCAGGCTGGCCTGGAACTCACAGAGATCTTCTACCTCCCAAGTGCTGGGATTAAAGGTGTGTGCCACCACATGGGCCATTTGTACATTCTTAAGTATTTCCTTTTATATGAGAATGTATAAGTTTATTTATTTATTTATTTTAGATTTGTTCTATTTTTAATTATGTGTAGTCATGTATGTATCAGTTTGGAAGTATGTGCATATGAATGGGGTTACCTGCAGAGGCAAGATGGATCCATTGTATACTTGGAGCTGGAGTCACAGGCAGTTGAGAGCTGCCTGACCTGGGTGCTGGGAATTGAATTCAGGTCTTTTGCCAAAGCTGTACAAACCCCTAGCCACTGAGTTATCTCTCCAGCCCTTATTTTTGAAACAGAAATACAGGAAATGAGAATACATGAGATTGAGCTTTAACATTCTTGTGTTCAGTAGGATGACATTTGCATATTGACATTAGCAGTGTAAAAGTTCAAATCCATCAAAGCCACCTACTCTGTTCTTTAAAGGTTTACATGTGCTTTATTATCATTTTCATCCAGTAAAGCAAAATAGCATTATATTATATAAATTCTTAAAACATTTAAGATTTCTTAAGAATATTATCATCAAATAAATTATATATTAGGGACAGATTAATACGGTTCTCCTAAGCAATAAGAGGTGCATAATCTCTAAAGGTTATATTTAGTGATTTGTGGAGTATGACTGTTGGCTTTCTGCAACCTTGGCTCTTTTAAACATTACCCTTCTGACCTCTCATCTCTGTAAATAGCTAATTCTTTCTGATCATACAGGAAGTCCTGCATGGTGCAAGCGTGGAAATGCAGCTAACGGCTGCAGTGTCATTTCTGACCATTTTACAGGAAGAATCAATGTCAGTCCACACCTATGCACACTCCTTCCTGCAAATCATTCTCCTGAACCTGGAGCACAGGGACACAGGTCAGGTCCACGTGTACTTAATTACGCTCTTGTTTATGGCAAATGGCTGTGGTTCATTTGCCATCTATGGGGCTGATGAAAATAGCTGAGGTCCCTCTAAGAAATGCCCTGGGAGAGAGACAACACACTAGAGCGTTCTCGGGGGTTTTCTTTCTTTAGATGTTTTCCTTTACATTTATGTTCATGGAGTTATCATACAGTGAGAACAGAATGCCTTGAATTAGAATTATCTCCTTCAAATTATTTTTCAGTTTTTTAAATTTTCTAAAGTTAGTCAAGACAAAAGTTGTGGAAAATGTCTTAGAATAGTAATAACAATTATTACTCGTATTTTGTAATAAAACGTTATTGCAGCTGTTAATGGATGAGTTGAGAGTGCGTTTGCACCTGAGATGTTTTAACTTAGCATGTCATGTCTGTGCCCATTAGGTGTCAGCAATGCATGGCTGGAAACGCTTCTCTCTGCAATAGAATTATTACCAAAAGAAACCCTGAGGCATGAGGTAATACTGTGTTTTTTCTTTTTTGTAAATAGTCAACTTTATGATTTTTTTTAGTAATGAGATTATTTTCCATTGTGAAAGCAACAATACTCATTGCAGAAAATTTAAGTAATTTGGAAAATGTAAGAGAGAAAAATAATGTATACTTCTGTAGTTAGCTGCTTTTAAGTTTTTGATAGATATCCTTCAGATTTTCCCCTGTGTGGTTACTGCTTGTCATGTCAGTAATCGTATTGAATCTGGGTGTGGTCACTTTTCACTGAGCGTTATTTTCTGTGCATAGTTGCAAATTATTTTATTTGTTACATGCTGGAAGCTATTTTCAGCCTTAAGTTTTGCTATTGAAATAAGGCATTTCGGTAGAACTTTAGGTAGTTCTTTAACTGTAGCATCCACAAAAGTGTCACCTTGTGAGAGGATATTAAGATTCTTAAACTCTTCACTAAATATGTGAAATGTAGTTATCCTGAGTTTTTATTAAAAATAGTGTTCCACTGGGGGATGTGACTTAGTTGGTAGAGTGCCTACCTAGTGTGCACTAAAGCCCAAATTTGATCCCCAGTTCATATGCATATGACCTCATGCATGTGAATCAGGCACAGGGTCATATGCCTATAATCCTGGTGCTCACAAGGTGAAGATAGGAAGATGAGTTCAAAGTCCTTCTTGGCTGCATTGTGAATTCAAGGTCAGCCTGGGTTACATGAGACTGTGCCTCAAAAAAAATTAACAAAAATGGTGTTCCAATTTAATTTGATAGGCCAAAGACACACCTGCATTTTAATTGGAAAATTTAAATTATACTATCGGCTGCTTTTTCATAAATTATATCAAGTTAGTTGTATTTTTTCTTTTTTGAGACAGAGTTTCTCTGTGTAACAGTTTTGCCTGGCCTGGAACTCACTTTGTAGACCGGGTCAGCCTCTATTCATAGAGATCCTCCTGCCTCTGCCTCCTCAGTGCTGGGATTTAAGCGTACACCATCACTGCCCAGCTAGAGAGCTTCTGTATCTTTTTTTATTGTTTTAGTTGTACTTATTCTTTAGAAGTTGTCCGATTGTATCCTTTAGCACTGTTTACATATACCATCTCTCTGCCATCTTTTGTTATGTTTGTACATATTTGTATAAGAATTACTACCTTTTAATTTCACAGTATGGCTCATTGTGTCCGTCTTGAAAGGTTTTATTATAAATTAAGATGACAGACTAGAAAAAATAGACAGCAAACTGTCCTCAGGCAATCTTGACTATTATCCCTGTATATATTTCTTTGCCAACATACCATGGTAGAATCTTGTTCATTGAAATATCTTCAACCGACTGATTTTATTGTGTCTTTGTCATTATAGTTTGTTATTGTATCACAACACAAGAATACTCTTTAAGATGACATGTTTTAGCCAGTTATAAGAATGTGTACCTGATGGCAAGTATCTAGACATCACACATATTGAACTGCTGAGCACAGTGAGGAGATGTTTTCTTTGTGTTTTTTAAAGAACAGTGTAAATGTAAATGAGGCAGTTGCTACTCAAGAGTGCTCAGCATTTTTAGCATGTGCTCTTTGATAGATTCCTTGTGATGAGAATTAGCAAGGTTAAAAATTGAAGAGTTGGTGCAAAGATAGTAGACCACTATTCATAATTCTTTACAGTGTGTCATGCTTTTGAATGTTTGAGTGCATAGTATGTCCATAATATAGCACAAGACTTTGGTCATTATGTAACAGAATTTCCAAAATAGAATTTTCTATATTCTTTAGGATAAATATAAAACTTCTTCGGAAATAAAATTCAGAGTATCTGGTAACTAATTTGCTTTTCTCTGTTGAAAATGTGTTTTTTAAATTGTCTTCATATGCACTCAGATCACTGCAGCATTTGCCAAGAGCTTTACTTCAGTGTTTTCTCCTAATTGGTTTTAATTCCATAGTTTGACATCTTACCTTAGCCAAGAAGACAAAGAAACTGCTCCAGGTCAAGAATGGCTGTGTATCTCAGTTGTAATGAATGTTCTTTATAAGTGTTCAAAACATGAAGATGTTCTTTGAAGAAGTTGATGTTAGTGACAAGAATGTATAATACTTCCTACATTTACTCTAACTTGTTTCCTTTTAGATTCTGAATCCACTTGTTTCCAAGGCACAACTTTCCCAAACTGTCCAGTCGCGTTTAGTTAGCTGTAA
The DNA here is from genome assembly GCA_001685075.1 of Bramus lutescens. NCBI lineage: Eukaryota > Metazoa > Chordata > Mammalia > Rodentia > Cricetidae > Bramus > Bramus lutescens. The sequence goes on from LOEQ01001932.1 coordinate 84,228, forward strand.
AATTTTAGGAAAACTAACCAACAAATTTGATGCCCATAGGTAAGTAAGTATATGTAATTTTGTCTCTTTTATCAAATGAGTTTATTTAAATATCTAATGACTGTATCAACAATGGTTACTTTTGTATTATTCCACATTATTTACAGACTTAATCACTCTAGCTACATAGTCTTCTCAGACAGAAATCTACTTGTTGGAGGCATTTCTTCTCAGTTTCATGGATTTTCAGATCAAGTCTTCTCAGTCCCATACCATGTTTTCTTGTGAAGATAAAATAGCATTATCTTGGGACTTCCAAAATCATGTCAGGTAAACCTGACATAAAGATAGGGTTTCTTTTTTGTTTGTTTGTTTTTTGTTTTGTTTTGTTTTCGAGACAGGGTTTCTCTGTGGCTTTGGAGCCTGTCCTGGAACTAGTTCTTGTAGACCAGGCTGGTCTRGAACTCACAGAGATCCGCCTGCCTCTGCCTCCTGAGTGCTGGGATTAAAGGCATGCGCCATCACCACCTGGCCTAGATAGGGTTTCTTATATCACTATTATGAATCCGTTATTTTGAATAATCTCATATCAGAGCCTATCTACAGTGTATATGCTGCTCTCTACCTCGATAACAAATGACACATGTTCACACTTGATATGTTGTAAAGTATAGCATGAGAGTGAACATCAATCAAAACAGAAGTATATTTTGACTGACAGTTGCCAGAATCAGACATTACAATGCTAAAGCCTTTTGAATTAGCTATTGACATTTAACTGCTAAGACAGATACAAGTAACTGATGATAGTATTCAAAGTTAAAAATGCATTATAGCCAGGCGGTGGTGGCACACAGCAGAGGTAGGCGGATCTCTGTGAGTTCAAGGCCAGCCTGGTCTACAAGAGCTAGTTCCAGGATAGGCTCCAAAGCTACAAAGAAACCCTGTCTTGAAAAACAAAAAACAAAACAAAACAATGCATTATAAACTGCTAAACATAATGTTAAAGTATATGGTTAATAAGGCAGTTATGATTTTAAAGAATATTTTAATATTCTTTAACAATGTCATATATATACATATATACATTTGTATACATACATACATTCATATAGATATATAAAACCTATCTAACCCAAATGCCCCTTACTCCCTTTAAGCTCCTCTAGATACTTCCCTTCCCACTTTCATGTCTTCTTTTTAAAAAATAATCTTATCAGTCAGTGCTACCTGCATGCACATGGATGTAGGGCAACCTATCCCCCCACCGTGGAGAAAAGCAACCCTTCTATAGCCATTAGTTGCCAGTAGCTCCTCAGCAATGGGTAGAACCTCATGTGTCCCTTTCCCATCCATGCTAGAATGTTGTCTGGCTTGTTCTTAATGCCAGTAACCATAGCTGCTGTAAATTCACGAGTACAACAGCCATGCCATATCAAGAAGACAGATTTTCACAGCATGTCTTTCCATCTCTGTTTCTTATATTCTTTCTCAGCATTCCCTGGTTCTTGAAGGGCTGTCCAGTTTAGGGTTGAACACTCAATAGGCACTACTTACTCTCAGCACTTTGACTAGATGTGAATCTCTGTACTTACTTTTCCTACAGCCAAAAGAAACATCATTTTTAGTTGAGAGCAGCACTAATATATGGATATAAATATAAATACTTATGAGGCAGTTTGACAACTATTCATTTAGAAGAACAGCTGTAGTATGTTTCCACCTAAGGCCTATGCCCTCCTTAGCTGTGACTTTTGACCAGATTTACAGTATAGGCATGGATCCCTTCCCATGGAACAGAATTTAAACCCAATCAGAAAGTAGTTCATTACAACTACAACAGTCTTTCCACTTTTGCACCAGTAGTCACATCTTGTCTCATGGGTCAGTATCAAGATCAACCACTAGGTAATTCTGTTCTCCATTGGTCACCTGCATTGTACCTTCTGACACCATGAAATCTAGCCAGCAGGGTAGAAGTTTTTATGTCAGTTATGGCCTGATTTCTCTATGTCCTACAGCTAAAATATGTTGTATCTTGAGTATTAGGGTCTTAATATATTATTACATGGGAAGCCAAGAACAGTATCACTAATATAGAGCTAGCCCACATCTAGCACCAAGATTTTCATTTAATAACCCATGTCTTCTGTAGAAAGAAGTATACCCATACAGAGCACTGCCTTTCAAACTCCTTTATAAAACATTGTACCTTAAAAATTACCTGACAGGCTGGGCAATGGTGCTGCATGCCTTTAATCCCAACACTCAGGAGGCAGAGGCA
>LOEQ01001932.1:86543-103047 GCA_001685075.1 Bramus lutescens
GGCCAGCCTGGTCTACAAGGGCTAGTTCCAGGACAGGCTCCAAAGCTACAGAGATGCCCTGTCTCGAAAAACAAAAACAAAAAACAAAAGAAAATAAAATTATCTGACAAAGTAGTGATTTTCGTTAAAGCTTTTCCATATACCCTTAGTTTTGGTTAACCTACTGGCTTAGTCAGTGTTCTGTTGCTGTAAAGAGATGCCAGGACCGTGGCAACTCTTATACAAGAAAGCATTTAATTGGACAATTTCAGAGGTTTAGTCTATTATCATTATGATGGGAAGCATGGCAGCAAGCAGGAAGACATGGTGTTGGAGAAGTAGCTGAGAGTTCCACACCCAGATCTGTAGGCAGCAGGATGAAAGAGACACACTGGGCCTGGCTTGAAATTTTGAAACTACAAAGCACATCCCCAAGTGACATACTTCCTCTAACAAGGCCGCACCTCCTGATCCTTTTCAAGTAGTGCCACTTCCTGATGACTAAGCATTCAAATATGTGGGCCTATGGGGGTCATTCTTATTCATATCATCACACCCACCTTCCACCTTATTTATCCCTCCATTCTCCCCCCTCAATCCCTGCTTAAACCTTTAGTTCCCAATATTCCTCCTGTTCTATTTTCATATCATATGAACTCTATTATCCCTTCCCTCAAGGCCACTTCCTCCCCCATTTTATTTGCCTGTTCTAGCTTCCTGATTTCTACAGACACTCCATATTAAACTTACAAATCTAAAAACTCTCTCATATGAGGCAATTTGAAATTTTGAAAATCATTGAAAAATTAATCTAAAATGTTCATTCATTTACTTGTTTTTTAAACCTGTCTTTCTCAGCATTAAAAGAGAAATACTTCCCCTGGTAAAATCACTCTGTCAAGATGTGGAATATGAAGTTCGATCTTGTATGTGTCGGCAGTTAGAAAATATAGCTCAGGGCATTGGGTAAGTGTACTTCCAAGTCCTTATGCAACACAGTCTTAGATCCAGATTGTGTGGCAAGCATATCCTGCTCATGCATTCCGTGAAAGTGTGTTATTCATTTTTTATGTGCTTTCTTCAAATGATCATTGCAGGCCTCTCCTAATGTGTCTACAGGAAAAGAGATAAGAGGGGATGTGTTTAGCATAGCAACATTTATTCAATTAATGTCAGTTTCTTTCTTTCTCCCCATGGTTACTCAGTAACCAAGTCCAATAAGGGACCATATCCTAGGAGGAACAATATCTGGAATATGTTGAGCATTTCTTTTAGATGACCATATTTTTAAGTGTTTTAGGTGGGTTTGCTGTCATTGAAGTATGTCCCTATGTAATTCCAAGCTTTGTGTGCTTCTGGATTTGTGGTTCTTCTTGCCCTTTGGGGACAAGTTATTTGTGCACAAGAAGAACCACATACTGTTGAGGAAGTAGAAGCATAGGACAGGCAATTCACCCTCTGCTTAAAAACACCTCCCAGGTCAGGGTACAAGTGTAGTATTAAAGGAAACCTCTAAAAACTATCTTGGGAAATGATTTTTGCTTTAAGGATTCTAAAGTCGTTGGTGAAACTCTGGTGTATTATTTTTAGTAGATACTGCAATGATGATTTCATCTGTTATTGTTTTTCACAGATAAGGACAGTGAGTCTATGCTAATAATGGTTTTGTAAAGCTTTAGGATGTTGCTAACAGACTTGGCATAGTCATGTACTTTGTGTTATGTCTGCTAGTCAGTTTTTTTGTTTTGATCTCATGTTTTGTTTCTGATAGGTCTTTTGAAATTACATTACTCTTGTTGAATTACTGTGGACTATAATTAACTCAGGTTTATAATTAACATAGGTTTAGGTTTTACCTATGCATATGAGCCAGAATCAGAATTTGATTGGACAATGTGCTGCTTCACTTTATAAAGATGTGAAATATGTATTTATTTGCCTTTTTAACCACTTAACATTTTTCTCCTGTTTAAAAAATGGGAAGGCTAAGTTTCTTAGTTATGGTTCTATTGCTATGAAATGACACTGTGACAAGGCAATTTATAAAAGAAAAGAAGGCATTTGACTGGGGGCTTGCTAACAGTTTCAGAGAGTTAGTTCATAGTCATCATGGTGGGAAGTAGACAAACATGGCACTGGAGCAGTAGTTGAGAGTTTAATACTCTAATCAGCAGGCAGAAGGAGGGAGGNGGAGGGAGGGAGAGACACAGAGTCTGGTGTGGCCTTTTTATGCTCCAAAGCCCACCTCTAGTGATGCACCCTCTCTAACAAGGCCACACCTTCTACTCCTTCTCAAGGAGTTCCAACTGATGACCCAAGCATTCAAACAATCAAACCACCACACCAAGGATGTTCAAATTAGTCTTCCCCAAATTGGATTATTCCTTAAGAATTAATTAATGAAAATAAAATTACAGAGAATATACTCAACTTCTGTAGGTTAGAATATTAAGGAACCAATTTTCTTGACCATATTTGTACATTTATTTGCTGAGTTCTTTTGTCTATTAACAAATGCATTTATAGGACTTTTAATGGTATGATAACTGAAAAGTAATAGTACCTTATTTCTAGTTGTGACAGTCAGCTTTCCATTGTTGTCACAGATGGTGTAACAACTTATGGAGAGAAAAGGTTTATTTGGAGTCATTCTTTGGATGTTTTTCTCTTACTTTTGGGTCTCTAGGGAGGCAACCCCTCATTGTGGAGAGTGTGGGGGAGCACACCCATCACTTCTTAGCCAGGAAATGAAAATGAGGAAGAAGAAGGGACTTTCTGCTTCCAGTGCATGTCTCTAGTGTCTGGAAAACTCCCAATATGTCCTATGTCATAAAGTTCCCATTACCTCCTTATAATAGTCAAAAAACAAAACTGTTTTTGACTTTAATGAAAAGAGAAAATTAATTATCTTATTAATATTTAAAAGTATGTAAATTCTCGTTAATACAATGTGGTTGAGGATTTAATGAGGTGACATTTTTGAGATGAAAAAGCTGTGAGAATGAAAGTTTAAATAAAGCTAAAATTAACTCTTTTAAAAATTAAAACAGGATAGAAAATTTAAATGCATAGTGAATAGTTGTACACAATCATTCTCCGAGTTCAGAAGAGAAAGATGTATTTATGAATTGCTTAGAGGTATGCTGTTAGATGTGGTAGGGGAGGAACTGTCTACCACATGGCCAGCTGTGGTTCATGATGTCCTATCTAACAACAAATGCAAGTAATTGCAGACAGCATAGAAGGAAACTTCATTCAAAACTCGTTTGAAGAAACTGAAGGAACAACCTTCAGTTGAAAGCTTTTTGTTTAATTATTTAGTTATTTATTTATTTTGACTGGGTCTCACTATGTAGCCTTTGCTGGCCTGGAGTTCACTATGCAGAACAGGCTGGCCCCAAACTTAGAAATTCACCTGTCTCTGCCTCCCAGTGTTGGGATTAAAGGAGTGTGCCACCCATCCCAGTTTTTAATGTTTTTTAAAATTTATTCATTTGTTCATTGTGTTTGTTTTGTTTTTTTGAGACCGTGTTTCACTGTGAAACAGTTCTGGCTGTCCTGGAACTCACTCTATAGACCAGGCTGCCCTTGAACTCACAGAGATCCACCTGCCACTGCCTTCCAAGTGCTGAGATTAAAGACATGTGCCACCACTGCCTGGCCATTATTATTTTTTTAAAGATGGTCTTACTGTGCAGCCCTGGCTGGCATGGAACTTACTTTAGAGACCATGCTGGCCTTGAACTCACAGAGATCTACCTGCCTCTGCTTTTTTTTTTAATTCTGTCAATATGCTATACTGGGTCTAATTTATGCTATCTTCCTTACTGCATTTAAGAAAGCTGGCTATGTGTCAAGACTTCCTTTATCTGAGTCTGAACCCTTGTCATCAGTAGCAATGAAGTGCTGGCTTTTTGCTGCTTATGACTATGTTCTAAACATTATTCATTTTCCAAAAGCATCTTCGTACCTTATTCTTTTATGTTGAATATCCAGTGTTGTATGTCAATCTTCTGTGTGGAAACTAATTATTGTAAAGTTGTACTTCAAATGATTAGAAAAATAACATATGCCCCAAAATCTATCAAATGATTTTGCTTGAATTTCTACAAATACTTACAATATATTTTTTCTTGATTAGTTGGATCATTTCTTGAAATTTCTTTAAAATAGAAAATGGCATAATTTATAAAGCTTAATATAGGTCCAAGTCATTAACATTTCTATAGTTAACAGTAGTTTACAGAAAAATTAGAATTGATTTAATAATGAAATTAATATCAATATTTATTTAAATATTTTTAATTCTTTGAGAATTTCACATGATATATATTATTTTAATTATATACTTTGACAGCCCTCCATAACTCCTCCTGCATCTACCCCGTATTACTTAAACCCTTGACTGCTTTCCCAACCAGATGGCACACTTGGGCACTGGGACTAACTGTGCTAATCACTTGTGTTCATTGGACTTTTGCTGTAGGTTTGTTGGTCTGACTTACTTTCTTCTACTGCTTATTGTGCAGGACAGAACTGACAAAGAGTGTGGTGCTCCCCGAATTAATAGAACTCTCTAGGGACGAGAGTGGCAGTGTGCGACTTGCTGCTTTTGAAACCTTGGTTAACATGCTTGACATGTTTGATACAGGTAAATCTGCATGTGCAGGTATCTTTATTTCTGAAAGACTATTTTCCATGTTTTATATTACTAATAAGGAACAGAGACTAATTCAGATGTTTTTGTTTAGTTTAGAGTTTTATGATTTTTTTACCTTTTTGATGTCTTCCATGCTTCTACTCTTACCCTCATGGTATCTAGTGCTGCTGTATGTCTCATACTTCTCACTTCTGTCTTCAAAACGTAACTGACATCTGTAGAAATTGAAGAATTTCTCCTGAGAAGTAGCTCTTAACTTCCTTAACTAACTGATGTCAAACCTGTAATATGTCTAAATGACTATAACATGATCATAATATGCCTAAATGAATTTTTTCTTATTAATATTTTAATGCCAGAAATCTGGTCATGGGAGGAGAAATTTGGAGTAGATAATTCAGTGGGGGATGTGTAAGAAGGTGTTTCTTGTTCTTATGCAAATCAAGCTACAGAACAGCTAGCTAGCTGCTCTACCAAGTGTATACCTAGACCTAGACTGGTGCCTAGCTCTGATAAAGTAGTTCATCATGACAAAGTAACACTTGGAGGGCTAAATGTCAAGACTGAGGTGTGAAAATCAGTTGTGTAATTGTAGGACTGGGTTGACTGGGACTATCAACATTTTGTCTGAACTGGGAAGGCCCCTGGAGATTATTGCGGTATAGACAATAATTTTGTGTAAATATTTCAGAATGATCGTTGAGGTAATACGATAAATCACAGGAGCAAAACTGCATGTAATTGGATGAATCTTTTTGCCTTTAATACTGGGGGCAACCCCAGGATCCAGACTCGAAGGAAATGTTGGCATTGATTTTTTTTTTCCTGCTTCCCTGCCCTGCGCTTTGATTTTGCAGAGCTTACTTTATTTCCTCCTGTTCTTCCTCCTGGTGCTCCAACTCCAGCACATCTCTCTCTATGTCCGCTTTCCTCTCTCTGATGTTGCCTCTAATTTTCTTTCCCCCCCTCCTCTATTTTTGTCCTATACAACTTTTAGGCTTCTTGTAGTGTCTAGTTCAAATCCATTTTCCTCTCTTTTATCTTTTCAAGTTCCTTATATGAGAGCTTGGAAAGCTGCTTATGTGTTTAAACCCTATGTGTTTAAAGTTTGTTGGAAGTTAGCTATGTTCACTTGTGTATATATTATGTGTGGCTATTTTGGTGCTATGGGGACAGAGATGGGTGGTTGGAATAAATAGCCTACACAAACTAGATCATCTATGAAACCTGCTTTCAGATCCCTGCCTTTGCCTTTAAAATGGTGACCACATTGTCTTTGTTTTGTGTGTTTAATTTCTTTGCTGATTTGTTCTTCAAGTTACAAGACCATTTATTATTCTTCACCTAATGAAACTTCTCCCCCTTAATATATTGCTTGCATTGTTAAGCAGTCAATACTGTATGGATTTCATCTGGTAACAACTGAAGATAAGGCCCTGAATTATGATATAATAGCAGTCATAATAACAGTAACATTTCTGCCCATTAAAGCTTCTTACCTCTAAGTACTGGTGCATATCTAATAGCTTAATCAAATTTTGAGGGTTTTCAAGAGTACCTGGAAGGGAGACTTAAATATTTCTACTCTATCAGAAGCATATGACCTAGATAGATATATTTAAAGAATTGGTCAACCTCTAAAGAGCCATCTAAAAACTAAAAATATAAAATTAAGCAGCCAGACATGTTACATTTCAAACTGAGTTTGATTTAAAAAAAAAAGCATGGCATGGAATGAATGAAAAAGAGAATTAGAAGTTCCCTGGGCCTGCCTTCTGTCTACTTCAATTGAAAATGTTAGAACTCTTCCGGTTATTCAGATTCAAGACCTCAGGCACCTTATTTTTTTGCTTGTGATGACCCTATCGTCATTCTTGCATGGCTCCTTTGAAGCCCAAACTTAATGTTTCTGCTGATCTTACTCCTTGTCACTAGTCCTCTTCCTGGCACTGTTATCAGACATTTCTATCCCTGGACATTTTTCTTCTGGAGGGGATATGTGTATTAGTTTCCATGGTAATGTGAGCAACTAGCTCTAAACTATATACTGTAACTATATGTTATTCTGTTTTGTCTTTCAGATGACAGAAGTCAAACTATACTTCCTTTAGTGAAATCATTCTGTGAAAAATCTTTTAAAGCAGATGAATCTATTCTTATTTCTTTATCTTTTCATTTAGGAAAGCTCTGCCATGGACTCTATGGTATGTTTCACAGGGATTGCAAAACTAGTTGTTTTTCTCTTTTGCTCCTACTCCTTTCGTTCAGCTCTTTACTCATAGCACTTGTTCTCAAGTATGTGAAGTCCTTAGAACACATTTAGAAATGGCATTTTCACAAATGGAACCTTATTTGAAAGAGTCAAATAAACATAGCTCTTGGAATTTCTGGGCATGTTGCATGTTTAAGTTGGAGTGTGCTAATAGGTATGTTAACTGTTGGTGTGAAGTGAAAATAATTTTAAAAACCTCCCCCCCCCAGACTGTGTTTTTCTGTAGCTTTGGAGCCTGTCCTAGAACTAGCTGGCCTTGAACTCAGAGAGAGCTGCCTGCCTCTGCCTCCCGAGTGCTGGGATTAAAGGCGTGCACTACCACTGCCCAGCAAAAAATAAATAAATAAACCTTTTTTTCAAATAATAAATATAGCATGTGAATAGTTCAGCTTAGAATGTAGATCAATACCCAAGAGTTTAGGTATTTGAGAATATTCTTAGTATACTGTAACCATGTAAGAATTGAGCTGTTTTCTAGCACAGTAACATACTTTATGTGGATTGTAGACACCTAGTAATTGAAAAGTGTTTTACAATATTCCACAAATCCTTATTTCTGTGAGAGCTAATGAATGTGGAGTCATTCTGTTGAGAAATAGTATTCTAGTCACTGTGACATTCTCCAGACTAAGTTCTTAGGTTCCTTCTTATAGATACACATGCATTTTTTTCAGCAGAGATTGTAAAACATGTACCATAAACAAGCAGCAGTATTTTAAGTACAATCCTGATGATGATATCTTAGTTCTCTACAGTGTTAACTAATGTAGATGTGATTCTTGTTTTCTGTAGTTTATGTTTTGAAATTAAAATATTATTCAAGTGAGCACAAGGTGAAAACCATGACCTTTTAGCTTTCTTCAGAGTAGTTCTTTGCTCATTGCTATAATTATGAACCATCAGTAAACATTTTGCTTAAATATTTTGTTCTAAACATGTTTTTATTGCACTTTGAGTTTCTTTTTTTAAATTTTTGTTTGTAATTGAAATGTTGGACACAGGCTTCACATTTAATGTTTTAGGAATTTTCACTCCAGATCAGCACTTGAGATTTTTGGAATTTTATAAGAAACTTTGTACATTGGGTTTGCAACAAGAAAATGGCCACAGTGAAAACCAGATTCCATCCCAAATTGTAGAGCAGGAGAAGAAATACACTTCAGTACGGAAGAACTGTGCTTACAACTTTCCGGTAACAAAATGCTTGTTTGTATTTATGGGCTGTGAAGATTATGACATTCAAATATAAGGGCAGAATCCATTAAAATATTTACATGCTTGACACCTGCTGTTTAGCATTGTATCTAAATATATAGGAAATATGAAGCAAATATTGGCAGAATTTATATTTCTGTATATTATGTGCATGCATTTGGGTTTATAAACAAAATTTTATTAAATATGCTTAATAGGATATGATTTCAGTTTTAGCGAAATGATTGTATTAGGTATTGATGCATGTTTTTCTCTCCTTCCCATTCATTTCCTTCCACCTTCACTAGGCCATGATTGTTTTTGTTGATCCTAAAAACTTCCACATGGAACTCTATTCTACATTCTTCTGCCTTTGTCATGACCCTGAAGTACCAGTCAGATACACTATTGCTATTTGCTTTTATGAAGTAAGTCTGAGAATGAATTCCATGGTACACATGTTGATTCTGTCTGTATATATTAGATGCTGTTTTAATATTCTGTATGCTGTATTTACAGACTTGTTATAAGATAGAGATCCCATAGCTCTTTCATGCTATAGTTTTAAGTCTTATTTTTGAATTCCCATAATTCTCTTCTCTTTTTAGTGTGTTTACAAAATCCATTTACATAAATACATTATATTCATTTACTCATTAACCTATTTTTCAGCATATTTAAACTGAATCCTTAGTTTAGGGCAGGCACGATAGCTATAGTTTTATATGCTTTGTACTTTTTGTACTTTGCCTTATGTTTAAGTAGTTTTAGGGTAAATGGAAATTTGAGTAACAAATTATTTACATTTATTGTTTTTACTGTAAATGAAATATAATGAGCATATAGCTTTTAGCACATTCCATAAATTGTGTACAAAAGTAAAACAAACTTTTGTGGTGAGCATAATTGATGTTGAAATCAGGGTCCTGTTTCTTAGAAGATGGCAGTAAAAACACATGTATGTAGCAGTTGCCAGGCATATGTTCATTCCTCATCTAGTTGCTATAACAAAATACATGACAAAAGCAGTTTAAGAAGGAAGGTTTTCTTGAGCTTACAGGTCGGGGCACATTCCATCATGGAGGGAGCACAGGCAGGAAACAGAGAGCACTGAATGCTGCTTCTCAACTTGCTCTCTCATCTTTATTTAGTCCAGGGTCACAGGCCACTGGATGGTGCTGCTCTTAATTAGTGTGTCTTAGTTTGCTACTCTAATAAGTACCATGACAGAAAGCAACCTGTAGGAGAGAAGGGTTTATTTGACATACACTTCCATATCATAGCCCATCATTGAGGGAAGTCAGGGCAAGAACTCAAGTAGAAGCTCAAAGCAGAAACTCTGGAAGAATGCTGTTTTGCAGGCTTGCTCTATGACTCTCTCAGCTAGCTTTCTTACACAGTTCAGCCTGGGCTATCCCATATCCACCATCAATAAAGACAGTGCTCCACAGAAATCACCCAGTCTAATCTAGGCAATTCCTCAACTAAGCTTCCTCTTCCCAGGTGACTCTGTGTTGAGAAAGTTGACAACTAAAGCTAACTAAGAAAGACATGGTGGGTCTTCCCACCTAAGCTACTCCAATTTAAAAATTCCCTCACAGATGTATGCTGAAGTTTGTCTGCTGGTGTAAGTCTAGATTCTGTCACATTAACAGTCAGTATTAACCATCACAATATGTAAACTATAACTTGTCAATTCATAATAGTTACATGACAGCCTCTTTATATTGATATAACATCTTTTCTTTCCTTGTAAATGGTATAGTAAATTCTTACTGCCAGTAGGGATGTTCCATCATCGTCCTTGCACTGTATCCCATGTCAAAGCACCACTAGATTAGCTGAGAGAATGAAGGATATTCATAGCATCATTATAAATGTTACTTAAGATTCTTTAGGATGTTGAGTTGTATTCTTCTTTAAAATAGCACTTTTCTGGGGGCTAGGGAGATGGTTCAGTGAGTAAAGTGCTTGCCTGAGTGTAAGGATTAGTTCAGATCCCATGTAAACCTTGGTGGGCATGGCAGCCTGCCTGTGTGATCCACACCCTCAGGAGGCAGAGACAGGACATCTCCAAGGCAAGCTAACTAGCTAAGATAGCTCAACCTGGAGTCCTAGGTTTAAGTGAGAGACCTCCAATATATAAAGTAGAGAGTGATCAAGGAAGATACCCAATATCAACTTTATGTGCCAACATGTGAATATGCACACACACATGCATACTCCCAAACACACGTGAAAATGAATAGCAATGAAATAAAAATGTAAAAATTACACTTTTTTGACGTGGATGAAATCATAGTACAAAGTCTAGGAAATATTCCTCTTAAATGATATGATTGCTTAAAATAATCACAGTGTTACACAGTTGTATCAGCTCTGTAAAATAACCCACAAAAGCTTGCTTTTAGAGGAGGAAAGGGCAGAATGTGCTTCCGGTGGATCCTGCAGGTGATTTGTTCATTTAGGTTGGTTTCCATGGAGTCTTGAAGACTGCATGGGAGTTGGGTCTGAGAATATCTATGCAAATATTAGTTTCTCTTATCTACTTTGTTTAACCTTTGATTTTAGTTATATTTCGTAGCAGACAAAACAACACACACATCAGTATTTCTGTAATAGGAGTCACTTTGGAGATGGCTGTTCTATATATTTTATGGATGTCTAGTTTTTATATTTTCATAATGTGCATAGACTAAAAGAAATGTTCAGTTCCCTAAAATAAAGGGCTTATTTTATTTTGCCCTTTAAATAATGAAAATTCCCAGTGTATTTACAAGTTTTCTAATCTAGTGTTAATGCTAGATTTGATAACTGCTAAATTGTAACTTTATTCTTATTTTTCAGAAAATGCCAGTTTGAAAATATTTCTGGCAACTTAAAAACAACCCAAAGTCAAAGATTTTAAAGTACTGTCTTTATTCAGGCATCTTCCCATCCCCAACCCCTGTAAACAAAATGGACGCAAGCCCACTATAGTATATATTCTTTTCCACCTTTAAAAGGTAAAGTACAAATAGATGAACTCCCTTTGCAGACTCTGAGTTTATTTAGAGGAACAAAACCAAGAGCACTGATGTAGACTAAATGTGACTCTGTCAGATCCTCTCAGACCGAGGACAGTCTGACAGGGCCGAGGAAGACTGTTCGCAGTTGAGAGTTATGACACCCCAGTGGCCTCCAATCCAGTTTCTGCCTTTGAGAAGCTTAAGTGGAAATGAATGCCTATATATCTCAGGTATTCTTTGAGACACCTTTGACTGTTCTAAGATTTAAAGTGTGAGTAATGGCACCTGTGGGTTAGTAGGGACTGTGCAGAAGTTCCAGCTCTGGTAATCTTGTCCTTTGCACTTTCTCTCCAAACTTATGCACATCTTGCCCTGTGGCCATACACACTAGCATGTTAGGAAACAGACCTATGCAAAGCTCAATTTACTAGAAATTAACTTTATATTTACGTTGTAACTTAATTTTAGGAGGAATGTTTAATAAGAATGTAGCTTAAAATATGTATCTTAACTTTATGTAGTCTCAAATCTGAGAGATCTCATTGTTGTATTTTAGGTATCTAAACTTCTGAATTCTGGCGTATATTTAATACACAAAGAACTGATAACATTATTACAAGATGAATCACTGGAGGTAATTTAAGTTCCCACCCTAGTGTATACTTGTTTTGTGTTGAGCCAGACTCTATCAGTGCTTGTGTCACTACATCACTGGGAAGGTGTTGGAAATTAGGACTTCCAGGACATCTGCTTTTAAAATGGAAGTGTGTGTTGTTTATTAAGGAAGATTAGGAAGTGCCAACAAGTAGACAAGAGAGGACCTTTAATTAAATCACTGTTGACATTTTGTTACATTTTTCTCTTAATGGGTGTTGCTTTTTTTTTTCTGTTCACACTTGTAATCATACCACATTTTGGATTTTTGCTCAGTATTGTTTCAGGAGTATTTACCTTGTACATAGACTCATGAAGATACTGAAATTCTTCCATCTGATGCTATGTTTGGCACATTTTATTCACCAAAATGACCATTAGCCTGAGAGGACTTAGCTCATCACATGATACTTGAGGGTGCCACCTGATGTGATAGTTTGTCTAAACTTCTCCAGTTTAGACAAGTAGATGCTACAATTTTTTTTAAATAGAAAAATACCTAATGTTGCTTGGTAAAAAATATTTCTGTATATAAATTGATGTGTGGAGTTAACTAATTTAGAAGACAGATAATAACCATTATAAACGTAATCAATATCTCTTTAAGGTACTAGATGCTCTTGTAAATCACCTCCCGGAAATCTTGGAACTTATGTCTATTGGTGGAGAAAGCAGTATTCAAGAAAATAAGGTAAATCTCATTTTTCAGAAAAGTTACAAGTCTGTGATCTTATTGTACAGGGTGATTGTGAGGAAACAGTGAATGTGTGAGAAGCATCAAAATAGTGCTTGCCATTGTGCTGGCCAATGTCAGCATTCTGTGCATTTGTCAGGACCCAGGAATGGCAGGTAGTGCATCCATAGCGGACTTTAAAATTTACGCAAGGTGTCTAGAGAGATGGTTTATCAGCTAAGAGCTTCTCTACTGCTCTTGTAAAGGCCTGGCTTCCATGCCCGCATCCTTATTGGGCACCTGATGATCACAGCTAACTAAGTCCTGTTTCCAAAGGAATCTAATGCCCTCTTACAGCCTCCTTCGGCACTGCATTCAAGTGTACCATCCCCCATCACCACACACATGCACATAATTAAAAAATAAAAATAAATGTATATAAACAAGTTTGTGTGAGTGTTATGCTATAGAGAGGAAGCACAGGTTACTTTCATAGCTCTGAGCCATATTTGGAAGCATTACTGTGAGACACAATTAATTTGAAACATCTCAAGCTCTCAATTTTTATCCTGTTATTAAGGAATTTGAAGGCCCAAAAGACACAGGCACCCACACACCTGTATTTCCACAGATGGTGAAATGATGTAGGAACAAAATCTTCCAAGTTACCAACTCCTTTCCCCTCAGGCTATTTCCTGTGCTCCTGCTATATGGGTGACACACTGAAGTGGGTAGAGTATTTGAAAAGTTCTAAAGAAAGGCCCTTTACAAAAACATTAAGCTTACTGGTTATTTACAATAAATTAGCAACTAAATTTAATAGCACTT
This sequence comes from Bramus lutescens, assembly GCA_001685075.1. Classification (NCBI taxonomy): domain Eukaryota; kingdom Metazoa; phylum Chordata; class Mammalia; order Rodentia; family Cricetidae; genus Bramus; species Bramus lutescens. The sequence goes on from LOEQ01001932.1 coordinate 99,812, forward strand.
GCTGCATAGCCATGTCTATGCCTGTGAAAGCTGCCAGCATAAACTGCCCTCTGCAGCTACTATGTAGTGGCTCCACCTACCACATAATTTTTATTATTGCCCTTGGAATTTATATTCATATTTTCAGTATTAATGTTTATTATAAGCATAACAAGGGGGACAAAGGGTAGGAATTTAGAAGGTAAAAACTTGCCCAGAGTAGTATGTAAGGGTTTTTGCACTACTTAGTATTCTAACCACCAAGTTAGTTACTATTCTAAACACTAGTTAGTATTCTAAATACTAGTTAGTATTCTAAATGCTAGCTCTAAATACTACTTAGTATTCTAAACAACCAAGGGAGAATAACAAGTCCATGCTCTAGAGATTTCATTTCCTGGTGTCATAAATTTTACTCAAGAAATTTTAAAATACTTATTTCTTTCTGGTAACTACCTCCCAGTGACTGCTGAGATGGCTTCTGAATTCTGAAGTCCTTTTGGTGCATGTTTACATTATAGGCTGCAGTTTTGGATTTAGTCACCATCACCCTTCTATTGCTTTCCAGTTGTCTTCTCTGCCTGACTTGATTCCCGCACTCACGGCTGCTGAGCAGCGAGCTGCATCCTCTCTGAAGTGGAGGACCCATGAGAAGCTGCTGCAGAAATATGCCTGTCTGCCTCACATCATATCAAGCGACCAGATTTATTACCGTTTCTTACAAAGAATGTTCACCATCATGATGACAAATGTGAGCTCTGAATTACTACCCCTGATGGTTTTGAACTTGGGGATAATTTTGACATTACCAAATTCTTTACCTTTTCAAGATACATGAACCTTATTTCCTTTCAGCTTGGAAGGGCAGCATCTCCATAGGTCCCTGAGGAGGGTAGTCAAGTTTCCTCTGCTTCTCTGATTTACTCTTTGCTCTTCCACCATTAGCTGCAGGGAGGTATGAACAGAACTCCGTTTACACATACTCTTTGTCCACTACCAGAGGAGTGTGGTTAGACTCACCTCACTCTTTTGTGTTGTTTACAGAAGCAGTGCATGGTAGCCCAATCTGTCCTCAAATTTATTACATAACTGAAGATGACATTGATCCTCCTGCCTCTGTCTCCCCGATGCTGGCCATAAGTGTGTGGCACCATACTTAGTTTATGTGGTGATAGGGACTGAACTCGGGACCTCATGCATGCTAGGCAAGTACTCAGCATATTGAGCTACATCTCCTGGGGTTTACCTTAGACTTGTTAACAGTACTTCTGGAGAGAAAGGTTGACATGACTCAGTATGTCGACTGCAGAAGAACCTTTGCTTTGCTCTTTCTTCTGAATGTACCCACAACGTCAGCATCTCACATCTGCCAGGCCTTTATTCTCAAGACTCCCCAGCAGTCCCTGTTAGTGTGTCTTTTATAGGGCCTACATACAGTTGCACTGAAAGTATGGATGCCTTAGTGTAGATAGCCCATTCAAGTGAAGGTAGTAACAACTTGAAAACAGCTATATGAGAACCTCATTGTCCACCTTTTACAACACTTCCAGGAAGGACTGTTTAGCCTGTAATCCACTGCACAGTCCTAAAAACGGTTTTGAAAGTTGTTTTTATTTTTTTATTTTTGAAAAATCTGCAACTACTGGGGATGTAGTTTAACAACAGGGCACTTGAATTGTGCATAAGGTCATAGGTTCAATCTCCTGTAACAGGGAAAAAAAACCAAAATCTTACATGTTTCTACTTTACAATCTGAACTGAAGTATCTTAACTTTTCATTTCATATGAGGGAAATGAGGAATCCAAGAATCATCTACAAAATTCCAAATCAGTTTTAGTTTCAAAGATTTAGAAAGGAGAAAAATATTACTGATATTATTTTCAACTTAAAAAAATAAGAAGCACAGTATATTACCTACCACCTAACAAGTTCATCACACATAGCAATGGAAATCTGAGGAATTGAAGGTTGTGCTATAGATATAATCTTTTTTTAAAAAAATTTTTTATTTATTATGTATACAATATTCTGTCTGTGTGTATTCCTGAAGGCCAGAAGAGGGCACTAGACCCCGTTACAGATGTTTGTAAGCCACCATGTGGTTGCTGGGAACTGAACTCAGGACCTTTGGAAAAGCAGGCAATGCTCTTAACCTCTGAGCCATCTCTCCAGCCCCTAGATATAATAATCTTAAAAAATGATTTGTTAAGAATAACTTCTGTAACTCATTTGTTTGTTTGTTTGTTTAATGTGTGTGCATGTGAATATGTGTAAGGGCACACAGATACCATGACAATTTATGGAAGCTGTCCTAAGGCCCTTATCATTGATTTCTGTCCCAAAATGAATATTTGCCTTGCATTATAAGACACACTACATGAAGCATAAACTGAGCATATTTTCATATGTCTTGAATATATGGATTTGAAAGTTTGTCATACTGAACCAAGTGAAAGAAGAGAGGAACAGGCTTTTATTTAGTTCACTGTCTGAAATCCATTTAAGCCCTATTATATTTCTGCTTATGTGCAGCTCTTAAATTTTCAGTTCTAAACCATAGCAAATACTGTCCTTTTGTATCCAACAGTTAACAATATCACATAGCATAATGCCCAGTATAATGGACACTTGTGTAGATGGAAGAGGGCACAATCAGCACTGACTCTACACTACACAGCTGTGGTTACCTGTCAGAGATTACCACTATAGTAGTCTGGGTGTTAGATGAAGAAATATTATAATATTGATAAGTATGTTAGGATGGTGAACATGGTTTACAACGGAAACAGTATACTTGGGTTACAGATTTTTCTTAAAGGTATTGGATTTTTTCCCTCCAATTTCCAGTAAAGTTTACTGGTTGAATTCATTTAGAGTCAAGGTTCTGTATAGTGGTGTAATGAAAATCTTAAGGACAGAGGGTTTGGAATACTGGTTGTAACATGGAGTCCTGCTAGTTGGGGTTTCTGTCCTGCCCAGTTCCCACAGTCTTTAGGTTCCAAAGAAGATCACACAGAGTCTACATTAATGATAAACTGGTTGGCCCATTAGCTTAGGCTTCTTATTAACTCTTATAACTTATACTAACCCATTATTCTTATCTATGTTAGCCACACGGCTCAGTACCTTTTTCATTGGGGCAGGTCACATCCTGCTTCTTCGGTATCTGGACAGGACTGCGGGAAGAACTTCTTTCTTCCCTAATACTCCTGTTCTCATTGCCCTGCCTCTACTTCCTGTCTGGTTGTCCCACCTA
>LOEQ01001932.1:126420-146278 GCA_001685075.1 Bramus lutescens
CCTGGTCTACAAGAGCTAGTTCCAGGACAGGATCCAAAGCTACAGAGAAACCTGTCTCAAAAAAAAAAAAAAAGGGAACCAGAATCATCCAATTGCCTCTAAGTGAACTTTTATTAGGAGAAATGTTAGCCCATCTATACAACAATGAAGTGCTAATATTCCTATACAGATGAACATCAGTTTATACTGAAGCTAATCTTTAGCAAGGGAAAAAGTGGTGGTTTGTAGAAAGAGGAGGTAGAGGAGGAATGATTATGAAGGACCCAATGGAACATTTGGGATAGCATGTTTTCATTCCTGATTGTGATAATGGCAGTGGATTATACACACATGCCGAATCTTAATGTAGTACACTTTACTGTATATTTAATTTATACTATAAACTATATATTTAATTTATAATATAAATTATAAGGGAAAAAAATCCCACTGTCTGGAGTCTTCTCTCCTTGGTAGACATCTTTCTGAGTGTATCAACACCTCTGCCTCTCCACATGTTAACTTCCAGATGACTCATTCCGGACTCGCAATACCAGTAGCGTCCCAGCCTCCTTTTCTCCTAGTCCTGTTTTGCCCAGTACTTCCCGTGGGACAGGTAACACAGCTGATCCAAAGAGTAGTGGAAGTAAAGATGCACAGCCTCGGAAGGCTACCTTGTGAGTACCAGTTTCCCACTGGTAAGTGTGCTGTTTGACTCAGGGCACCTTACTTCCCACTTCCACACTTGAAAGAACTAAAAATGTCTCTGGCGAGGGAATGTTGTAAGATGAAGGTAAGTGAGAGCCTTGATTATGTTAGTGTGTGCAAGATATTTGATATTACCATGTGGCAAAGACATCGTCTACTAGGTACCTAAATACCCACTAATTGATGTATCTGATCACCTGGCAGTCAGAAAGGTGGCTACAGCTGATGTCACAACAGCACGGGACCCAGAGTGTTGTGGGCTCAGTAGCTGAACATATTTGTAGACAATACTTGTGCTTTGAAGTTAAAGTTATAAAGTGCCTGTTTTCTTTCCTCATGGTTCCTTTGTGTGCTATTTGCTCCTTGCTTGAATATGTTTCTTTTAGACCTTTAAAAGAATGATACCCTAAAAATCGTTACAATAACACTGCAAGGATGCCCAAACTATAGTTACAGCTTTGTTCTTTTAAACAGAACAGCCATTCAAATCATAATGAAACTTACTAAATTCAAGGGCTTTTCCTTTCTATATTTTCTTTCCTTCCTCTCTTTCTCCTTCCCTCCCTCCCTCCCTCCTTCCTTTCTTTTTGTTTTTGAGACAGGGCTCACTATATAGCCCACTCTGGCCTAGAACTTGAGACCTCTTGCCATAGCCTCCCAAATGCTGAGATTAATTACAAGTATACCTCACTATGCCTAGCTTTCATTTTTTCATAAAGTTTTTCAGCTATTTCTTTCTATGGAAACTCTTCTCTGGCTGACTGGAGTTTCTTTTAGGAGCTAGTTATAATTCATTTTAAATTCGGATTGGCCATTTGGTATATACTTAGAAATATGGGTACACCATTTCATTCAGAATTCAAAAATAAAGATATTGAATGAAACTCAATGGGACTAAATACTCCAAAAATAGTCATAGCAACAGGTGATTCAGATATTGCAGAATAGTGGTGCCAACTTGAAGGGTGTTCTTTCTACAGAAAGCTCTAGTGCTGTTTAGGAGCTATGGGAGCAGAGGTGGCATGGGTTGGTATGCAGCATTCTGGGCTAGACTCATGTACCCACTCCAGTATGAGGAAAGTCACTGTGTATTGGTGAGCCTGGCCCTTGGGCTTCTGCATATCTGTCAAATAGCAGGTCTGGCCCATAGCTTCTTTGAGGGAGCTCTTTTTATCCTGAGATTTCTCTCTTTAACCCCAGACCCTCTTTTTTTCTTTTTCTTTCTTTTTTTTTTTTAAAAAAGAAAACAGACAATCTTTTTTCATTAGAATCCAGACCCTCTATTTTACTGCCCCGAGCTTCTCCTGAGGAACATGGTAGCATCATCAGAACTAGTTTAGTTTTTTAGAGGAAAGACTGCTGAACCAGTATTTTGTGGTAGCTTTCCTTTATTCCAGATACTTTGTTCTTATGTTGCTGAACACGTGTTTCCTTTTTACAAACTATATTTCCTATTTTCTTGTGTAACCGATGGTTACCAAAATGAATCCACAATAAAGACGCATGAGAACTCATACAGAATTTATACCTGTTACAAGTGATCTGAAGGAAGGCTTGCTAGCATACACAGCCGCTTCTTCAAACATGCCCGACTGTGCAGCACCTGGCATATGGTCCTAACATGCCCATTGGTTGGATGGGTGATTGGTATCTATACTGGCCTTTTCCCAGTGTTTCAGAGACTGTCATATCCAAATTGAAAAGAAAAGAGGTACTCTTTATTTAAAACAAGCCTGTGAAGTGATTGCAAGAAAGTGTTTCCTCAGTTTTTACTTCTTAGAAAAATTCTGTGCAGTGCATGCACTTACTTTACCAATGACACCTGTGGTGCTGACAAGCGGTGTGTCAGAAGGGAAATACAGGTGTGTGGCATTAGCGTCTGTCTTCTAGGCTGGGCAGTTGATATTTCTGTGCAATTTCCTTTATGGTCATACAAAATCGAAAGTGTAGAAAAAGTTATGGAAATTGAAGGGGATGCTACTAGGTGTGCACAGGGTGGTCTTTGATACTTACAGGTAATTCTGAGTAATCCTTAACGTGTAATTTATTTCCTCTTAAACAGAGTTCTCATGTTGTAGGCTTACTCAGTAGCATTAGTTTACATTTATTTATTCACTTTATATGGATAATTGTTTTATGTCTTCTTTTTGGTCTCTTTCTCCTTCCCTGCTTCCCCCTTCTCTCCTTCCACTTTATATCCTTCTTTCATTAGAAAATCCAGAAAATCCAATCCTTAAGTCAACTGCTTGGTGAAGGAGGCAAGCAGTCAGCAGAGAGTGTGACGGTGGAAAAGAGCTCCAGTGATGGCCGGGCTTGTTAAAGTGTGGAGGGAAAGGAACATCATGCAGCTGCTGTGAAACGTACCTTACTTGGAATTAGATTTCCTAGGAGGTATGGCATGTTTTAGCGTGGGCTCTGAACCTCAGTGTCCACTACAGTGTAATGAGCTCCAGCTTGAGATGTGTACCCAGACTGCAGGAGAGACATGCCTGTCTGTGAGAAGCTGCTCTTGGTTACTCTAAGTTGTACGTTTAGAAATTCCATAACAGTCTGGATTAGCTGATTGCTCCTTGAGTAGCAACCTGGGCAGGGACACAGGAGGTAAGGAAGGCACTGTATTTCCTCAGAGCTCTCTAAGCCGAGCAGAGAAATCAAACTGAACGCTGTCCTATGGGTCCTGGGATTCTGTGACAGTGTCAGCACCTGGACGACCCCAGTCTAGATTCGGCCATGAAAATCTGCAAAGATTCATGAAAATTTTAGCTAACAAATACCTTAAAAATGATATATTGATGATTTCCTTAATTCCCAGAATTTCTTTTATAAATGCTTTGTTTACGTTTTGGATTATATCTGTCCTTAATTTCAAATGATGACTCTAGTTTGAATCAGCTGTTATTCCAAGCTATCATGCTCATGCTACGTCAACAGCACCCATTTATACTGATGCTAATACTTCCATCAAAATTTGCCTGTGGAACATAGATTGTCTTTAACTTTAAAATGTAAGTTCCTTAGATAGAATGTATGAAGCTATTGTCAGCTTCTCTGTTTCAAATGCAATCAGCATATACCTATATTGATATCAGAAAATACTTGTTTTTTAAAGATATATTGATGTATGATAAAGATGATCTAATTTGTGAATGCATATGTGTGCGTGGTTACTTTTTATAATGTGAAATGGATAATGAGCTTGCTTAAAATAAAGCAGAAGTTAATGAGCATTTGTGAGAAAAGTTTTAAATATTTTCCTACAGCTCTTACTCTATAAAGAAAAGGCAGTTCATCTTTAAACAATGAGCAAGTGGAGCAGATTTGTTTTAACTTGAAAGGACTCTGGGACAGCTGCTTACTGCTTTTTCATTCTTTGTCATTCCTTTCCTTCCCTATGACCTCTTTAGGGACCATTGAGGGACTCATAACACCATTCATCAAGGACAGTCAAGTCAGAAGTGAAAGTCTAATAGCCATGAGAAACTTGACTGTTTTGCATAAGGGAATTCAATTTAACTAGTTTATGTCTCCTACTAGTGTTAGTAATGTGGGATTGAATCTACTGTGGTCTGGAGAATTCATTGTGCATAAGGGGACCTCAAGGCTGCATCAGTTTTTCCAGTACTTTGGTTCAAAAAGTCGGCATTGACTCTGTCTACTTTAAATAAAATGGAAAGTTTCAATTTGATTGTTAAATAATACACTTAGTGGTTATAAACTTTTTATATTCTTGTTATATATGTGGGATAAGGGGGAAGTGATCTAACAGAATAGTCACCGCTGCTTATAAAGCTAGAAGTCAATTGCTTAGGCATTAAATTCTCAATTAAAACAGTTATTCAAAATTACTTTTGGAAGTATTTCTTTTCACAAGCATTAAAAACTTTTTAAAAAATTTGAATCTTTGTTAAAATTATATCCCAGAGACAAATATGCAAGAAGATTAAAATGCAACTGGGTGGCAGATAGGAGCACCTACTCATATCTTCATTTTGTCAGAAAACCTAACCTTGAACTAGGTGTGTCAACAGTGCTCTGCTCCATCTGCAGTGCTGGCCTACCTACCGCTGGCTTTGCCTATGTTTAATTCTAGATTTCATCTCTCAAAGTGGGAAAAGAGCCAGAACCCTCTTTTGAAATTCCTCTTTCTGGTCCTAGGTTCAATTCCCAGCATCCACATGCTGACTCACAGCCACCAATAACTGTAGTCCTATGGGATCCGAAGCTCTCTTCTGGTGTGCAAATATCCATGCAAACAAACATCCGTATACATAAAATAAATCTTTAAAAAAATAAAAATTCTCTTCCTACTGTTTCCCCACAAGCACATCCAAATAACTGAACACAAGTACCTATGAATGCCATTTGGAGCTGTCCTCTCTTGTTTCTCTTCCTAGGCCCCAGAGTTTAATGAACATCTACTCAAGCCTGGGATAACAACAGAGTGAGATAATGTCGAGACTATGGTGAGAAAGTCTGGTTTAGACTGCCTCCTGTTCATGTTACTCTTGACTTACAGTCATTTAAGTAACTAAGCAACTAATTAATTTTAGCTGTGTTTATTAAGACAGCTGATAGAAGTGCAACTAAGAATTTCGTCAACACAGCTGACATTTTGATACTAGTTAGCCACATCCAGGAATCTCTGATTAATCCCAAAGTACTGTCTTTTTGTTTGTTTGTGTTTTAGAGACTTGGTTTCTCTATGTAACAGTCTTGGCTGATCTGGAACTCACTCTGTAGACCAGGCTGGCCTTGAACTCAGAGATCTGCCTGCCTCTGCTTTGTGAGCACTGGGATTAAAGGTGTGCACCACCACAGCCCAGTTCCAAAGTACTGTCTTATCTCTATTATATAAGATAGAAAATGACTACCCAAGAATGCTTTAGGTATTTTCATTTTCCTTTCATATTGGGACAAAGTCCATGCTTACTTTTGTTTAACCACAGTGGATGATCAAGACAGTCTCTGAGAGACTTTTAGAGAGGGAAGATGGAGACTTGAGACTAGAATAAGAAGGAAGGATTGGCTCACCATGGTCATACTGAGTTGCCTTAGGCAAGTGTTTTCCTCCCACTGAGATATAAGATTTGATATATTCATCACGTACAGTGGGCAATGCAGTCAAGGCCCTCCATATGATAAAGGCTCATGAAGATGTGTCCTTAATCAGCAATGAACAAGACATATACTTTTTGTTGGCAAAAGCTAAATATATTTGAGACTGTATTCATTGCTATAGCATACATATTTATATGTACATATATAAACTCTTAGGAAGAAAGGAGTGCACAGAGGAAAAAATACCTGTCATGCCTGAAAGTCAGGATGTGGCCCTAGTTCTGGCCCATTTGTTTTCTGTATAAAACAAATTGAACTGGATGATCTGTGGTTCCTGTGATGGAAATATGTGACTAGTTGTATCATCGGAATGAGGGGGTATTGTTGAGCCAGACATTGTGATTAGGATAGATTATGGTGATTTCATGCAAATTTTAATAAAAAAGAATTCTGTGATTAATTAAAACATTACAAGACAAAAAAAAACCCTGAGCATGGTGGTGCACACCTTTAATTCCAGCACTCAGGAAGCAGAAGCAGGTGGATTTCTTCAAGTTCAAGGCCAGCCTGGTCTGCACAGAGTTCCATGCCAGTCAGAGCTATGTTGTAGGCCCCTGTTGGTAGAGGGTGGGGTGGGGATGGGGAAGAAGAGAGAGAGGGAAAGAGAGAGACAGGAATTCTGGGATAAACTAAATTAAAACCCTGATTTTGCATGAGAGAGAAGTAGAGGGAGAAACATGCCTGTAGGAGAATGCCCATGTGCTCCCCAGAGACTGTCTCAGAGACACCAGCTTCCCCTACCTACTGCTCTCAATGTTCAGACATGTGAGCTGCAGAGAAAGACTCTCCTCAGCTAGTTTTCAGTCAGTCAACATAGGCTCTCAGAAGCAAGTTTAAAATGCTGGACAGATTGCACAGAATCTCCTTAAAATATGAGTCATTTTAATTTCTGTGTTAATCAGAGAACAGCCACAACAAACTGGCCGGATGCAGAGGAGGGCGCACTCTTTACCGTTCACCACCAGCATCCTGTGGTTCAGACACCTCTGACTCAGCATCTGTTCTGGCCAAGGCTTACATACACCTGAGTCACAGGACAGTGGGGTTCACCACCCTTCCCAGAAACAGAAGCATCTTGGACGTCTCCTCATAGATCATGAAATGAAAAGGTCGGTTCACTTTGATGACAGGAGGCATGGAGTAAGCGACAATCTCAGACAGTGTCCCTGCCACTGCCTCAGTTCCTCTTTCATCTACTTCAAGCACCGATTGTTGTAAGACCTAGAAAAGGAAAGGACACGGAAGACTATTTGTGTGGCAGTGGGAAAAGGGAATTGACAGAAAGTCTCCACAGTAGTTCTTCCCTCCCAGCCATGTTCCTGGGGTTCAGTGTTGCAGCCTATCTTTGCCAAGAGGTGCATGAGATTGTGCCAGAGACTGCCTCATAAATCAAAACAATACCAGGAGGCTTTGGCAACTGGTGTGGGGTCTGTGAGATGCATCCTAGGCTTGGGATAAGTGAAGCTGGCTGGTAAATTTCTACATGTGGGCATCTAGTATGTATTTATTGAACATGTACTTTGTGATGCTGATTCTTGAGCTGAGCTCCTGTGCCTTGAAGGCACTTTGGGCTGCCTGATATTGCTCTGAGGCATTTCCTGTGGGCAAGCCTGAGGGTTATGGTGCCTTCCTGGACCCTGGTTGTCTGTACTCAGGCTGAGGTTACCCTGCTGGCTCCTACTTACATGGGTACCAATTTAAATATCTCAGAATTAACAATTGTTTGAGTAAATCTGAATCAAACCTTGTTTGTAATGATGAGGGACAGAGTTGTAATGAGCACAGGCCAGGAATGCTCACTAGTTCACTGCAGTGCACAGAACTGCTGCAAGAACCAAGATTACTTCCCAGAAGAACACTAATTAGCCAAAGAGATTTGGTGTGAGCTAGCAGTGCTAGCCAGAAGGACACCAAAGGGTTTAGTATGTCCAGGCACCTCAAAATATCTTCCAGAGGTACCAGCTCTCATACATACAAAGTATGTGCTTACTAGTACCAAAGTTGAATAAACTTGTTCTCAGTACTTCAGAAACAGGGCCAAAAAGTGAGTTGGAGTACTTACCAGTCAACATATTGCAAAGTAATCAGCCATTTGTGTATTAGGCTGTTTTTCAAAGAAGGGATGAGACCTTGTCTGAAGAATGGGAAGGAGGGGGAAAGGTGGGGAGAGGAAGAACAAGAGGGTCTTCTGCGGCTAATTAGAGAGGAGGTAGAATGTCCATCACAAGGCATGGCAGGTTGGGTCAGGTGATGACTAGGGGTTTCTTTCATACTAAATGTGGTATAATTTCATGAGCCTTTTTGATATTCAACACAGGTACTGATGGGTTATAAGGCAGTCTGTATGAGGAGCAGATGCCTCCCTAGGCCTTGGGAGAGAAGAGGGATGGAGCTCTTCCAATGAGAACCTAGTTAAAAGGTGTTTGAGTATCATGGCTTGAGGTTCTTAGAACACCCGGCTTGGATGATACTTCAAATTATTAGAACTGGAGTAGAATTCCTTACCAAAGCTAGACATTTAATCACAATGACATGGTTTGCACAGTATTTGTTGGTTTCAGTGGCATTGCAGCTGAGGACTGGGCCTCAGCACAGCCCCTGACTTGCCTTGGACACCTGAAGATTTCTTGCCACGGCTGAGAGTTCGCTGAGGTCAGCTGAGGTGGAAAAGATTCTCCTGATTCCCATCTGCTGGAGCAGCTTATGCATCTCATACCTCTGGTCCAACTTGAACTTGGGGAAGAAAATCTCCATTTTCCTGTGGCACATTGACAGATGATGGTAAAATGGCTAAGGGACTGCTGATAAGGACATGGTTTCTTCCTTCCTCCAAGAATATTTCTTTTGCCCGACTTTACATAGCTCATGTGATCCTTTCATAGTGTTCTGTCTCAGAGAAACTACTTTAGGCTTATGAAGAGTCACTTTGTCTCCCCCAGTGAGCTAGTTTCTTAGTTCACTGTGCAAAATCCAAAGAATTAGCAAAGAATGCCACACTCCATGTCCATTTCCCTATGTTTAAAAAACAACCCCAACCAACTTCCTAGCTGCTTCCTCCATCCCTTCAGACTGCTTTAGGATGCTGTCCCAGCCCAGTGCCCCAGACCAAGTATTAACAGAGAACTTGGGGATGAGCAGACAAAGGAAGCAAAGCAGGCTCTCAACTAGCCCAGCCATCTTAGCCAGGGAGGCTCCGAAGTTATTTATTTTCCCTGAGATTATGAGATTTGGAAAGATGAGTTTTGTGGCTCAGAAAAAAAATTTAAAAACTACTAATTACATCAAATTAATCTTAATTTTCAATTTTCTTGCTCTATAAAGAGCAGTCAGAAGTACATGTACCAGTATCAGAGTTGCTGCAAAGAATGATTGACATATGCAAGGTGTCCAGAACAGTGTCTGGTATACAGCAACTATTTCATAAATACGCCCTTCCCCCACCTCTCTCCTTGTTGCACGCTGGACCGGGTTTCACTCTGGAAATGTGACACTTCCTAAGTGTTAATTCATAAATATAATCAGTCAACAGACATTTGTTAGAGCTAGTTCCTAAAGACTTGGAAAAAAATGACAGAAAAATGAAAGTGAAACCTGTATCGTGGATTGAGCTCATCTTTGTACCAGTTCTGGAGTGGAAGAACTTGGAAGGTGCACCATGAGATTCTTATTGGAACTGTCTGCCTTGTGCTCCAGTGGGTGGACTGACTTAAAAACACCCAAATGTCTACCCTGCCTTTCCAGCTCTTCTCTCCACACAGAGTCCCCTCCATGTTTAATCTTACCTGCTCTTATGGTCCTAACCCAGGAAACCACTTGTCACCCCTAGAGTCAGACCCTGGTCTAGCCCTGGCCTGGTTTCCTTCACATAGAGCTAGGGAGACATTTCTAGTCCAGATGTTAGGACTGAGCTCTGAACTCACTACCAGACCTGTTCCTTTCATGTTCTTAGTAAGTAGTATACACATCCTTGAGATGCTGACGCCAAGAACTACTGTTGACTGACTGCTATCCCCCAGAACCCATGTCTCTATTTCTCTTTCCTTTTCTCCCCACCCATTCCTTATTTAGTCATCAGTATTGTCAGTTGTTGCTTCCTGATAGATCCAGAGTCTCATCTACCTCTGCCATCTCCTGCTACCATCATAGCCTAAGCAGTGGCATCTTGAGGTACACAGCATCTACTGACTGGCTTCCTTGTGGTCCTCATTCTTAGTGCCTGTGCCCAGAACAGGCTCTTGTATGATCCTGTCTTCAGATCTCCTCAAGCCTCTGTTCAGAACCCTCTGTGGCTCCCCATCTCCTGCAGGCAAAGCCCAGAACTTCTGAGCTTGCGATGTGAGGTCCTGAGGCGACTGTACCTGAATCATCTCACCTCTTCTCCAATGTCTGCGGCCACTCTTTGCAGTTCTTCAGAGCCACCAGCTGTGCTTTGTCCCAGAACTGCCTCTAAACACTCTTCTCTCAAGATATACTCATGAAATTTACCTTTCAACACCAGATGAGAACATCCCTGGCTTTGGCCTGCACCTGCTGATGTGCTCTGTCCTCTTACAGTGTGGTCTCTCTCCCTTGGCCCAGCTTCTTAACCGATACAACCGTGACATCAAGAGGTATCTCAATAGGCAAGTAGTTGTATTTGCTGAGTTAATAAACAATAAACCTAGGCCTACACTGGGGATGCTGAAGATAGAATAGAAAACAGGACAGATACTGCTTCTCACTGGGGAGCATGGGCAGTAAGCCACAGGGCATTGGGTAAAACTGTTGGGAGTGATCATGAGGATGGCAGGCCAAATCTGAGAAGCAGGGGAAGCAACATTACCTGGTTTTCATATTCTGGAGCCATGTCTCCACGAGGTCTATGGTCAGGTAGTCCTCTAGGGCCAAGTGGTCACCTGTTTTCTCCATGAGGACCACTAGCATGGTGGCATTTCCTTGGTAGGGCAGTTTGAGGATGTGACAACGGAACTTCTTATCAAAGGTGGAGGCAAAGTTGCCTTCCCGGTACATCATGGGCACCTTAACAGCCTTGTATTTGTCCAGGTGGAAATTGTCAGCCTCGGTGGAGACGGGATCAAATGGAGTCAGCCACTTCCCTGAACAAGTCAGAAGAAAGCCCCTATGGAAGAAAGCCTCCACAGAACACATTGGTTTTGCTTGAGAGGTGGAGGAGAGACTATTCTACCTACCCCGTTTACTCTGAACAGGAAGTTCCACTCCTTTTTCGGGTTTGCTTGAACCACAGCCCAGGCAACAAATTCCCCAAAGATCAAATTTTAGCTCTAACCATGAACCATCATGGAACCACCCGCAAAGACAAAGATGTCCCTTCCTCTCATTTGTTCCCTTATTCTGGATCTGAACAAAACTTCATTTCCTGGCGGATGGTTTCCAATGACTGTCTGCATGGGGGACTCCTGGCTACCACACGGCCCCATCATGCCCTTATGCAAACATATACTTTACTGGTAGTAGGGGTTTTTCCAATTCAACATTGCTTCATGTGGCTCTGAGAGGAGAGATCACTACACGACTCTACTGAGTATCTGCTTTGGGGTGCTGGCAAATGGCCCTTCAACCTAGGGCTTTGTGAGTCTCCTGGTACAGCTCTAAGTACCAGAGGCACCCACACCATACCCTGTTCCCTGTTGGAGCTGGAAGAAATTGGGGTAATGAGGTTACAGGATCCTTCTTTGTATTTAGCCTCTACCATCCATTTGTGATCCTAGCTTCTTCAATCTTCACCTGCATCCCCTTAAAGGAGACAGTGGCCCTACTCTGCTTGCTACATTGACTACCAGGAATAGCAAAGATGCCACCTGTTCCTGTCCCATGATGGGTAGTAAGTTCTAAGTATAATGTGCAGTACCTAGCATATGTCAGCTCTGGTGGCTTTATACCTATAGCAAGTTAGAATCCCAATTTTTATATTAAAATCTAAGATCAGAGTACTAGAGAGGTGGCTTAGCAGTTAAGAGCACATACTGCTTATACAGAGGACTCAAGTGTGGTTCCTAGCACCCATACTGGGTGATTCACAACTGCCTGTAACTCCAGTTCTGGGAGGTTCCAACACCTCTGACCTCTGGGTTTCCCTGCACACAGACACACATGCATGCACGCACACATGCACACTTTTGGCCCAGATCACAAAAACAGAATGGGAGCTGCAGCTCGAGTCTCACAGATAGTGAGCTTCACATTCAATACTCCCATGATACCTCTCTCAAACATTAGGAAGAAAACCAGGCAGAGGAGCTGTGGGAACTGAGGACCACAGGTCTGCAGGTGGTAAGAGTGGCCTCAGAGAAAGCATCAATGTATGCTGGACCTGTAAAGCAGAATCCATGCTTGCAGAGCATCCTTTAGCACTGACCATAAGAAGGAAAGGGAGAGAGAGAAGACTAACAAAATACCTTTGAACAAGATGTAGTCCACCAGAATTAACTTTGTTTCAGGATTAATCTCATTAAAGAGCTTGGGAATTTTTCCCCGAGTCTCTTTGTTAATGTAGTAGTTCATAAGGCCTTTGGCCTGTGAGGAATTTTGAAAATTTGTAGGCACACACTCTGTATCAAAATACTTCTTGGATAGATTGAAGTAGGTCTCTTTGATATCAAAGTCTTTATGGATGAAGGCAAAGCTCCCTTGGGTGAGGTTCAGCTCCTGATTGTTGGAGAGGGTTTCTCTGAGCCTCTTGAAGAGGGATGGGAGGATCAGGGGTTCTGCCTGACTCAGGGCCTGTAGATGGAGTCCATTCTCCACCTGGACTTTGGTCTCTCCCTTGGCCCCCAGCATCAAGTTCACCATGGCCACAGACAGGCCAAACGGTGAAAAGATTACATTGCCATCATGCCTCATGGAGATCTTCCGAAGCAGGCTGAACCCAAAGTTTGAAGTCTCATTGGACAGCTGCTGCTGGCTAGTCCTCAGCCAATATTCTTCCTCCTCTTCATTACTGGGAACCCAAGTCTGGTTCTGAGGATCCTGAGACTCCAACTCTGCCTGGGCCTCTGGTAACTGGGAGCTTAAGTTTAAACTGGTCCCCAGACACACCTCTGCCAGGAGGACAGGAAGCAACAGGCTAGAAGCTGCCCTCATATGCTCAGCTGTGGAGGCCAGGGGCCACTTCATCCTGGGAGAGAGAGGGGGGAGGGGGGAAGAAGGGAGGGAGGGAGACAGAGTCTTAATACCTAATAAAACATCTTTGCTAGGTGTGGGCTTCCCTGGGTTCTTGCAGGTTAACTGTATCCTAGACTGACCTGGAGCAGATAGGTTGGGGGACACCACATTGGGGGGTGGTTACAAGCCTTCCAAGTCCTGTCCTCTGCCAGGTTCTTGAGCAGCTTGTGGTCGTTCCCTCAGTTTCTGCTCACTGGCTTTCCTCCGGCAGGGCCGGGTATGGCTCTTTTCTATGGAATGGGCCTCAGAGCAGGACCAGGTGGGAGTTAGAGCCATTTACTGATCTGCTTCGGGCTTTGCCCTTATCATTTGCCTGCAAGATATATCATACAGCCCCTCCATGCTGAGCCCCAGGACCTTGATGTGTGATACCTTTGACTGCAGATTTGGAGGGTCTAAGAGGGAGTCTGACCAAAGGAAGGCGTCCCCACGTAGAGCTTTGTGATTTAAGCCCTTCCTCCTCTGCATGTCCTGTACACAGTTCCTGGAAGGGCTCCTCCCTTCCTCTACCCACAGCCCAGTGGAAGCTAACTTTGCCCTGGCAGTGCCTTTCTAGCACCATACTCTTCCCTCTGATGTCAGTTGCTACCTTTCTGAAATTTCCTTTTCACACTCAGATCCACAATCTGGCTCTGGGACTGTGCCATTCAATGTATTCATCCATATTACCAGTATCCTAGAGTCTGACATATATGCCACTAAGATGTCCCCAGTAGTTCACTCTCTGTTGGCCCACAGGAAGGCCTGGATAACAGGATACCCATGCCAGTAAGTATCATGTGGGGGATGCTTGACAGTTCCCGTAAGTAGAGCCCCTCACTCTGACCATGGGACCCCAAGTCAGAATGTGACAAGCAGCTTCTGAACTGCTCCCAGTCCCTCTTCTGTACTTGTCACAAACCACATCCAGCCCTAGGACACAGGCCCTTGCCACTTGCTTTGCTAAATGCCCCCACAGAAACCAGTCCCATCCTTGCCTTCCAGCTTGAATGACCCGCTGGGTTTCTCAAATGTCACTATTTGCTTCCCAGTGATAATGACAAGGCCGCACTTTGTAGGCCACCACATTGCTATAAGCATTGGGTTGTTACCTCCTTCCAGGTACAAAATATCCCCAGTATCATGCCTTCATGCCTTCATTTTGGTTATGGACACCATACCTCTGTTCCTTCACAACTCATAATTGAAGCCCTACCCTCTAAGTTGAGGGCATGGCAAGGCGGGGCCTTTGAGAGGTGGCTGGATGAGATCATAAGCATAGGGAGATGGTGCTAGCTTGTGTCCTTAGAATATGAGACACTGGAGCCTTTCTCTCTCTACCAAGGACACATTGGGAGGACAGCCATCTGCAAACCAGTAAGTGGGTCCTCACCATACCCAAACATGCTGCCCCTCATCTTGGACCGCTAGAACTGTGAAAACATATTTGTTAAGCTTCCTGAATTTGTTATTTTCTGTCCCAATAGCCCGAGCTGCCCAGGAGAATTCCATCACTGTGTTTAGTTCAGCTTTGTAACTTAAGCCCTTCGATTATTCCTGATTTCACAGTTGCTTCTGATTGTCTTGGCCATCAGGGAACTTTGCCAGCACACCAGCTTGATGTCACCCTTTCCTAGGACTAAGTCTCACTGTTCCTGAAGTAGCCCTGCAATGTCTGTTACCGGTGTTAAGACACCTGCTTACTGAACAGTGTAACTTGTCCTTTCAGGCCTTTGTTCATCATGGGAACCATCCACGATATATGCAGGATGCTCCCCGGATGGTGCTCCTGGGAGTAGGGCACCATCAGGTGTGCTGAGGACACACCTGCTCACACGGAGCCTGAAGAGCAGGAAATGGGCTGTTGACCTGACACTCAGCTCTGAGCAGCGTGTGTGGAGCAGTCCCTCCCTTGCCTCTCCCCAGCCCTGGTGGGACCAGGCTCACTTGCCTAGGCAGTAGCTATGGCAGACAACTACCAAGTCTTCAGAGTCATTCCCCTGGGGGCCTCCTATCTCTGGCTGACATGCCTTTTATGCCACCCCAAAACCTACTTGGATTCACAGTCCTTTGGGATCTAAGCTGAAAGGCATCATGCCTTACCCCCAGATCTCACCTTGAAGCCCACTAGGAGAGAGTGGAAGCGGCGCTTCTCCCCACCCCTGCCCTGTTAGACACGCAGGAGGGCCCCTGCCATCCACCGCCTCTTACCAGTTCCGACCTCTGGTGTTAAGATCATCGAGAGCAAAGAGGCAAGCAGAAGCTTGCGGCCCAGAGCCTTGTGCAAATATTTGTTATTCCAAAGTGTCGTCCCCTTGGGGTGTTACTGATTAACACCCTGCTGGGATATGGTTGACTTTCTGGAAATTCCGCAGGCTGATCCTGTGGCCCCAACAATAACCAGAATTCGCAAGAGGCTTCCCCTCATGGGGTGGGGAGTGAAGGTTCTAGAAAGAAGGTTATGGTGGGCCTCATGGCTGCTTCTGGGAACCATAAGTGGATTTGGGTGGAATTTAAGACCCACTGTCATTTCCCTAAGGAACTGTCAGTCCAGTACTGGAGACCCAGTTCCTACTGGGTCACTTCTTCCAACAAAAAGCCTGTTGCAAGGTCCACGTCTGTGTTGAGACTGACCCTCACGAGCAAGCACTGAGTCAGAGCTGGAAAAGACTCTTTAAGACTCAATAGCAAGTTGTCATGTGTCAGCTTTGGTATGTGTCCCTTCCTATTCTTGAGATGAGACTTAAAGTCAATATAGCTTACCCAAAGAATAAAAAAAATAAATAAAAATAATAGCGTCTGGGATTGAAAGTTGGTTGAGTGTTCCTGGGTTTGGTCTGAAAGATTGCTCTGGAACAACTGGGCGTATAGAGGTGGGCATCTGACATGAAGTGTGATTTTGTGGACTTACTGACAGAAGCATGACCCTCGGTGGTATCAAGTCCAAATGCATCCAATCATTGGGACCAAATGGAGACTACTTGGTTGTCTAGTATGAGTGACTTCATTGTGCTGAAATTATCTTAGATGAGGATTTGAGTCAGGCCCATTTCTGGTCCTGTTGCAGCACTCCACATACCCTGAGACAGTTCTTCTGTCTATAGACAGCTGGGAAATTACACAGGGAAACTAACTAGGACCATTCTGGGCCAATCATGGTCATTTCAGCTCAAGATGGATGTAGGCATGCCAAGCTGAGTTCTTATAGAGATTATAAATTGCCTCATCTTTGCAGGGTACATAGTCACTTGCTTCATTCACCCACACCCTTTACATGTTGTGCGTGTCCCATGTCACATTTCCATATATATATTACTAAAAGAGATCCATGGATTCTCAAGAATATTCAGTACTTTCTCAACTCAGGGCTGGTTTATTTTTTTCATTATGCTTGCACTTATGTATATCTCTAAGGATGCATTTTATGCCTCCAATCCCTATCTAGCCCTATAGGACCATTCCTTGTCCCCCTTCCCCTCCCCTCCCTTCATCTTCCCTTAGTTTACCCTTCCCTCCCCTCCTTTCCCTGTCACTCTATCTACCTTTGTCTCTTTGCTTATCTCTCTCCTCTGTCTTTCTCTGTCCTCATCTCCTTCATCTCTCTGTTTCTCTCTTGCTTGGGATTGAACCTAGGTCCTCACACATCCTAGGCAAAGCACTCTCCCACTGAGCTCTATCCCAGCATTCTTCCTTGCTGTCCTGGTCCGTATTTGCATTTCCCTTCTTTGCTCTGTCCCACAGGCATCTAAATAATATCATAGTGTCATATGCTTCCACCACTCTGGAAGCAAATCTGCAAAGAAAACGTGAAGATTTGCTGGCCGTGTTTTCTCCTTTAAAGTGGGAGCATATGGTCCAAACGCCATGTTCAGAAGATCCTTGGCTCAATTCTTTTTCTCTCCTTGTGTGTAGTTATCTGAAATGTGCTGTTATGCTTATCTTTTCATTTGGCTTTGAGATTTTTTATCATCTTCATTGTACTGTTGAGTCTGTAAGATGTTACTGTTATTTCCAGAGTCTAAGCCACATGAAATGGTGTAGGAGGAGGTGCACCATCACACACCATCTCCCCCCACTCTCATCTAACCCTCCCCCCTCCTGTGCATCATTTAACCACTTCCTCTCCATCTTCTTTTCTTGGATTTCTTTATGTAAGGATAAACATGTATTTGTCTTATTTATTTCTTTTGAAATCATGATGGCACCCATAGGAATTGTCACTTCTTTACTTCATGGTCATGCCTAGTGTCTACTCATCCAATTTCCTATGTTTAGGCTTTAATATTTTGCAACTGCACTTTAGGGAGATTATTTTTAAAGCCACCAGATGTGTGTCATTAGCTTAAAGTCTTCAGAGTCAGGCTTCTGGATCAGGGTAAATGCTTAAAACTATAAGGTTTTGATTTGTTTTTTAGAATAAAGTTGGAATTGACTAAGAGGAGGTTTTAATGTAGATTTAAGCATGAACATTAAATGGGAGAGAAGTATAAGAGAAAGACAGTACATACCTTGAAGTTGGGGCATGCATGAACACATAAGCACACACACACACACACACACACACACACACTGACCACTTGGGATTGTGTGTGTGTGTGTGTGTGTGTGTGTGTGTGTGTTTGAGAGCATTAACTGCTCTTGCAGAGGACTTAGATTTGTTTCCCAGCACCCACATGGTGGCCCACAGCCATTGTTAACTCCAGTTCCAGGAAATTTAACACCCTCTTCTGACCTCCATGGGCACAAAACATGAATATGGTGCACATACAAAAGACAACACTCACACACATAAGATAAATAAAACCTTTTAAAGAAAACTTTGCATTAGATGCAAGCTAACTCTCAGATGTGTAAATGTGACAGAATTAGGTGAACTAGTCTTTGTGGGTGTAATCAAGTTAAGGATGGAAGGAAGAGATCACTCGATTGAAGAGGGTCCTGGCTCGAGTGATGAATATTCTCACAAGAGAAAGGCAGAGGGGGGCATAAGGCCGAGAACCATCAGGGGGGAAGGCCACATGAAGATGGGTGCAGACACTAAAGCTGTCTCCACAACCAAGGAATGCAGATGGCTGCTGACACCTGCAAGCCAGGAGGGAGACACAGAATTATAGACCTTAACCTTGAACTTAGCCCCTCCAAAACTGCATAGCTTCTGTTGTTTAAGGCTATTTAGTCTATGGTAATTGGTTACATCAGCCTTAGAAAACAAACGCCAAGTATATTGCCAACTTCTCTTCACAGGGAAAGTCTGGCCTCTACTAAAGAAGGATGAGAAGGGCCATTTTCACACCCAGCCACACCCCCATGTATTTACATTTGCTGCCATCCCAGTGCTTACTTAGCAAATGGGAATTCAGGGTAGTTTTAGTTGGTGACTTTGAAGTGAGGTTGAGTGTGTATCCAAGTGTTTAATCACTATCTCTATATTTGTGTTCATGTCTCTCTGCTCATTTTGTATAAAATTTTAATTTTTCATTAAATTACAAAGTAATTATCACATTTGATAGTGTCAGCATTAGTTAATTTTCTCATCATTTTGACAAAACACCCAACTGAAGCTATCTAAGGAAGAGAAGATTTATTTTGGCTCATGGTTTCTATCCATCATCTCAGGGGAAGACACAGTTGAGTTTCTATTGTTAAAAGCATGTGCTAGACACTCCCCACATCTTAGTGGATTAAACACTAGAGAAAAAAAAAAGAATAGAAACAGGGCTTACCTATAGTCCTTAAAATTCTGTCCCTAAGTATCCTACATCCATGAACTACATTCCATGCTCCTAAGGAACCATAATCTCTCTCAACAGAATCACCAACTAGATATCATATGTTTAACAATATGAGTCTATGGGGAATATTTTATACCTAAGCCATGCCCTTGTCATGGCTTATGGCCATCTGATAATGCAACATGTATTTCAATAGTCCCCAAAGCCCTAACAGTTCCAACACTGTTCAAAGGTCCCAAATCCAAAGTCTCTTCTGAGACTCAAAGCAAACTCTTAGCGAGGAGCCCCTATAAAGTCAAATCATGAGTTACATCCTTAATCTGTACAATAACACAGAGTGAATATCTCCATTCCAAAAGAGAGCAGGAGGATAGCAAGGAAAGACTGGGCCACAGTGAGAACCCCAAACCAGCTGTGACAAGTGGTGACATTGGTTAGGCTCCAATGGGCCTGGTTATTCCCATTCCTGTGTCTCTGCTGCCTATGGCACACATGGCCTCTCTCAGGAGTCCCAGCTGCCACGTAGTCTTTACCTAAGCACATCGCTCCATACACAGAATTCAGTTCTCTTACTTGTTGCCTGCTCTCATTGGTTTTCCTCTAGAACTTTGATGCAGGTCTCCATGACCCCATAACCCTGGAAATCTTTGTGCCTGCAGACAGCCCCAGCTATATGACATCAACGTCTGTGCTCATCTTGCGACTAGCTCATCATGGCCCTCTTGCACCATGGACGCAGAATTCCCTGAATGCCTGTGTGACTGAGCCTGAGAAAATACCCACCTCGGTGGCTGTTTGAACTTCCTGCCGTCGAGGCTCAATCTTCTTAAGCACTCACTTTTAAAGAAATGTGTTTCTAATGACTTTGCATTTTTACACGGATCCTCAGATGGAGGGCAGGACCCTCTTAGGGCACATTTCTTATGGTGCCCAAGCAAAGTGCATGACTGCCTTTCAGTTATGTCCGTTAATTACGATATCTACCTCCCTGCTCCCATATCCACCCTTCCTCAATCCCAACCATCCCATTCCCCCAAGCTCTCCCCTTCCTCCCCTTCTCCCTTCTCTCTCCCCATCTCCCCTTAACCCCACCGCGCCCTCACCCCCAAGCTCCCAATTTTTGCCTGGCAATCTTGTCTGCTTCCAATATCCAGGAGGAT
>LOEQ01001932.1:147885-159541 GCA_001685075.1 Bramus lutescens
CTTCTTCTTGTCCTGGAATCCTTGGATGTTTTGTAAATGGTTGATTCCATGCTGTCTGTCTAGGAGAAGAAAATTGTTGGTATCTTTACTGGAGCCCCAATAAATTAATTCATTGTATGAAAGGAAACGGCATGTGGGTGATTTTGAACCACTCAGGAAGGAATAACTTTCTATATCTAATTTGTTCACGTCTGATTTTGCATTGCATTTTTCCCATTTTTTTTTTGAGACAGGGTTTCTCTATGTAGCCCTAGATGCTTTGGAACTTGCTCTGTAGACCAGGCTGGCCTCGAACTCACAGGGATATGCCTGCCTCTGCCTCCCACATGCTGGGATTACAGGCATGTGCCACCACCACCTGGCTTGATTTTGGATTTTTAAGGAGCGGTTTATTTTACTCAATACAAGTTTAGGGCACTGTTGTATTTAACCCCCATGCATGGTATCTTTTGGACTGCTGTTGGCTTTGTTCTTCCATTGCATGTCTTGGCTGGCAGTTATTTGTGTATATTGAAAGTGTCATTTTTATGCTAATTATAACCGGGCATCTTGGTGACTCGTTTACCGATTTCTGTGATCATTGGCTTTCATGTGTAGTTTCGATATAGACTTTGGAATCCTTTCATCTATTTAGTGATGCAGGCCTATGACCACATTGTGAAAATGCAGACAATCTTATTCTGCCCCTTCCACTTCCCTTTCTGTAATTAATTGCATCATCTGATAAATAATTCCAGTACAATGTGAAATGACAGTGGACATAATGAGTATTTTTGTCTCAATTTT
The DNA here is from genome assembly GCA_001685075.1 of Bramus lutescens. Taxonomy (NCBI): domain Eukaryota; kingdom Metazoa; phylum Chordata; class Mammalia; order Rodentia; family Cricetidae; genus Bramus; species Bramus lutescens. The sequence goes on from LOEQ01001932.1 coordinate 148,672, forward strand.
TGCTTTACTAAGAATCAAGAATAAATTTAATTTTTTTTAATGTAAGAAATTTTCTGGCTTTTAAGAATCAGGTATGTGCCTGTCAGTGGTGGCATAGGCCTTTAATCCCAGCACTCGGGAGGTAGGTGGATCTCTGTGAGTTCAAGGCCAGCCTGGTCTACAAGAACTAGTTCCAGGATAGGCTCCAGAGCTACAGAGAAACCCTTTCTTTAAAAAAAACCACAAAAAGAGAAAGAAATACATAAGAATCAGATGTGTATGTGTGTCTAAATATGCATTTGAGAGATATGGTTAAGAAAATATCTTTTAACTGTTATTTTTCAGGGTATCTACTTCCATCATCTGCTGCATCCATCTAGTCGTGTGTCCATCCTTCTAACTATATTTTAAGTCTCTATTCTCTACCATCCTTGTCTGTCTATACCTATAGCTAATTATCATCTAGTGCTCTGTCTCACTTGTTTGTCCTCAATCAGGCCAGAAAGGGAAGCCTTTCGTTATGCAATGTCTCTCTGGTGCCCTCTACTGACAAAGTCCAACATCGTGCCCAGTGGGGAAGCAGAAACAAGAGCCAGACTTAGATTTGTAGAGCAATGATGGTGGGAGAAATTAATTGATAACTTGCTTGTCAAATTGTGTCATTATTATTTCTGTTACAATAATTTGTAGTTTAAAGATATCTTTGAAATATTTTCCATCTTTGCCCAAATATTACTGTTCGATGCCCTTCATTTTTCCATGTAAATTCCCACCTGGGTTCATCTTTCTGCCTAAATATCTATTTTAAACTTGAATTTAATAAGTGTGTCATCTTTGGTCTTCTAAAATATTTGCTGTCATTTATGTATTTATTTTTATTTTATGTATATGGATGTTTTGCCTGCATGTCTGTATGCCATGTGTGTGCAGTGCCCAGAGTCCAAAAGAGGGCACTTTATCCCCCTGGAACTGGAGTTAATGGTTGAGAGCTCAAATGTTGGTGTGGGAAGTCAAACCTGGGTCCTCTGGAAAGCAACCAGTGCTCTTTACCACCAAGTCACCTCTTCAGCCCTTTGCTTTCATTTTTGAAGGGTGCTTTTCTTTCTGAAAAATGTTATCACCTCCTTCCTTCACTCCCGGAACTTTAAAGACATCTTTAGGTTATAGTTATAATGAATTCTTATTTTTAACTTTCTATGTATAAACTTTCTTGAACTTACCAAACTTTGCAAAAAAAAACCCCAAAATTAACAAACCATAATGTGTTTGTACCATCTTTAAACTATTATACATAACCACCATATACTGATCAAACCCAGAAAACATAGGGATACTATATTATGTTGATGATATCAATCATTCAAAGCTTTTCAACTGCCCCACATTTTCTGGTTTAGAGTCCACTCCAAGAACTCCCAGTGCATGTTGCTTTCATGTCGCTTGGTTGTCCTCCCACCCAGGCAATACAGGCTTGTTTCTTTTCTCTCCAGGCCTGTTGGAAGGATTATGCCTAGATGTTTTGTAGGCTTTTCATTTTAGGCTTGTCTGAGGTTCCTTCCTGTTAACCTCAGTTTGTATGGTATGGGTAGGAATTACACAGAAATAGAGTGTGTTTTTCACTTCAGCATACCAACTGGTTGACATAACTCGAGGTGAGAAATCCAGCCTCATCTTACCTTTGTACTCTGTGTGTACTGTGTCCTTTTTTTCTTTTCTTTTTTTCTTNTTTTTTTTTTTTTGCTGATTTTGAGTTTTCTCTTGATACTTGATCATGTTGTTCCTTGCCTGAGGTTCTTTGTGTTTCTCTTGTGGATTTGTTTGCCAAGTTTTGCCAAAAGTGAAACAAAAGAAAGCAAGAGTAGATACCAGGCATTTCTTGTTAGCTTTCTTATTGCTGTGACAAATGCCTGACAGAACAGCTCAAAAGAGGGAAAAGGGTTAATTTTGCTTAGAACGCAGGCATTTCCAAATCATGATCATTGAATCCACTTGTTTGGGAACTGTAGCGATGTGGAACACTACGGTGGTAGGAACATGAGGGGCTGCTTGCCTTATGGTGGTCAGGAAACAGAAACGGAATAGAAGAAGTGGCCAGGGTAAGATATGACACCAATGACCCACCCGCAGTGACCTGTGCCCACATACTTGGCCCCGTAGCCTGTTTATCACCACCTCCCAGTAATGCTAGGATGTTTTCCCAAGTGTTTTTCTTCTACACCTAACCTCTCCTGGGGCTCAGATTTCAGATGATAATGCCATGTGGAAGCCTGAATCACAGGGAGTTTTATTTGTATAGTATTGGTTTTATAGCATTCTGGGAAGATACGTAAGAAAAGAATATTGAAGCCTCAGTGGTGCAGAGGCCTGGTCAGGCCGCTGGGGGAAGCCTCAGTAGCGACAGCCATGGCCTTCAGAAATTATCTGACCACTGGAGCCTCAGCCCCAACCCCACCTGCACCTGGACGAGTGACCATCTGAGCCTTGGGTCAACAGAGCCACAGCCCCCAACTATACCACCTGTTCACAGCTCCACCTGTTCTGAATGGAGGAAGAGATGGGTGGACAGCAGTACTCTCAGCAACATAAAGAGCAATACAGCACCACCAGAAGCTAGTGGTTCTACAACAGCAAGACCTGAGCATCCCAATGCAGATGAAAATGACCTTAAAAATAATTTTATGAAGATGACTGAGGCCCTTAAAAAGGAAATGAAAAATTCCCTTAAAGAAGTGGAGGAAGAGACAAGCAAGCAATTGGAAGAAATCAACAAATCCCTTAAAGAAAACCAAGAAAAAGCAATCAAACAGGTGAAAACAATGATTCAAGACATGAAAACTGAAATAGAGGCAATGAAGAAAACACAAACCAAGGAAATCTGGAAATGGAAAATCTGAGCAAATGACCAAGAATTACAGAAGCAAGCATAAACAGCACAATACAGGAGATGGAAGAAAGAATCTCAGGCATTGAAGATACAATAGAGGAAATAGATTCATCGATCAAAGAAAATGATAAATTCAATAAATCCTTATCACAAAATATCCAGGTAATCTGGGACACCATAAAAAAACAAACCTAAGAATAATAGGAATTGAAGAGGGAGAGGTCCAGCTCAAAGCCACAGAAAATATATTCAACAATATCATAAAGAAGTTTTCCAACCTAAAGAAGGTCATGCCTATGAAAATACGAGAAACTTACAGAACACCAAATACACTAGACCTCTCAAAAAGTCCCCTTGCCACATAATAATCAAAACACTAAACATACAGAATAAAGAAAACTATTAAGAGCTGCAAAGGAAAAAAAAGCCAAGTAACATATAAAGGCAGACCTATCAGAATTACACCTGACTTCTCAATGGAAACAATGAAAGTCAGAATGTATTTATTGGTCAGGCATTAGGAAGACACTAAGAGATCATGGATGCCAACCCAGACTACTATATCTATCAAAGCTTTCAATCAATATAGACAGAGAAAACAATATATTCCATGACAAATCCAGCCCTATGGAAAGTACTAGAAGTAAAACTAGAAGAAAAGCTACACCTACAAAAACAAAGACAATAAATAATCCCACACCAGCAAATCCCAAAGAAGAGAAATACACATAGAATACCACTGCCAACAAAACCAAAAATAATAGGAACTAACAATCACTGATCATCAATATCCCTTAATATAAATGGATTCAATTCACCTATAAAAAGACACAAGATAACAGATTTGGTACAAAAACAGAATCCATCCTTTTGCTGCACACAAGAAACACACCTCAACTACAAATACAGACATTACCTCAGAGTAAAGGGTTGGGAAAAAAATTTCCAATCAAATGGTCTTAAGAAACAATCTTGTGTAGCTATACCAGTATATAACAAAATAGAATTCAAACTAAAATTAGTCAAAAGAGATGAAGAAGGTCATTTCATATGCATCACAGGGAAAATCCATCAAGATAAAGTCTCAATTATGAACATATATGCCCCAAATAAAAGGGCACCCCCATTTGTAAAAGAAACATTACTAAAGCTTAAATCACACATCAGTGCTGTAGGATAATGCTCTTGTATCCCATAAAGATTTGTCACTCTTTTGATTTAATGAAATGCTGATTGGCAGTATCCAGGCAGAAAGTATAGGTGGGGCAACCAGACTCAAATAATTCTGGGAAGAGGAAAGGCTCAGTCTGCAGTCATCAGCCAAAGGAAGCAAGATAAGAATGCCTCACTGATAGAAGGTACCTAGCCATGTGGCTGGCAAAGATAAGAATTATCTGTTAATTTAAGTTGTAAGAACTAGTTAATAGTAAATCTGAGCTAATAGGCTAAACAGTTTATAATTAATATAGACCTCTGTGTGTTTCTTTGTGACTGATTGGCTGTAGAACTGGGTGGAACAGAAACTTCCGTCTACACATCAAGCCACATACACTAATAGTGGGAGACTTCAACACCCCACTTTCACCATTGGGCAGGTCTACTAGACAGAAACTTAACAGGGAAATAGAGGAACTAACAGATGTTGTGATTCAATGAGCTTAACAGACATCTATAGAACATTTCACCCAAACACCGAAGAATATACCTTCTTCTCAGTACCACATGGATCCTTTCGCAAAACTGACCACATATTTAGTAACAAAGCAAATCTCAACAGATACAAAAATTGAAATGGCTGCACAATATACTCAGATTTATGGGACACAATGAAAGCAGTGCTAAGAGGAAAGTTCAGAGCACTAAAGGCCTTCATAAAGACACTGGAAAAATCCCGTACTACCAAATTAACAGAACACTTGAAAGCTCTAGAACAAAAAGAAGCAAACTCACCCAGGAGAACTAGAGGCAGGAAATAATCAAATTGAGAGCTGAAATCAACAAAACAGAAGAAAAGAAAATAATACAAAGAATCAGTGAGACAAAGAGTTGATTCTTTGAGAAAATCAACAAAATAGACAAACCTTTATCCAAACTAACCAAAAGACAGAGAGAAAATATTCAAATTAACAAAATCAGAAATGAAAAGGAGAATATAAAAACAGAATTGAAGGAAATACAAAGAATCATCAGGTCATACTTCAAAAACCTGTACTCCACAAAAATGGAAAACTTAAAGGAAATGAACAATTTTCTAGATAAGTACAACATACCAAAATTAAATCAGACCACATAAGCAAATTAAATAGACCCATAACCACTAAGGAAATATAGTCATCAAAAATCTCACAACCAAAAAAAGCCCAGGGCCAGATGGTTTCAGCACAGAATTCTACAAGGATTTCAAAGAACTAATACCAACACTCCTCAAATTGCTCCACACAATAGAAACGGTAGGAACACTGCAGAATGTTTATGAGGCTACAGTTACTCCAATAACCAAACTACACAAAGACACAAATAAGAAAGAGAATTACAGACCAATCTCCCTCATGAACACGGATGCAAAAATACTCTATAAAATCTGAAGCATCATCTACCAAGTAGGCTTCAATCCCAGAGATGATGGACTAATTCAACATATGGGAATCCATCAATGTAATTCACCATATAAACAAACTGAAAATTAAAAAAAAACAAAGAAAACAATACACAGGGTCATCTCATTAGCTGTTGAAAAAAAACTTTGACAAAATTCAACACCCCTTCATGATAAAGGTCTTAGAGAAAGCAGGGATATAAGTAACATGCCAAAATATAATGAAGGCAGTATACAGCAAGCCAACAGCCAACATCAAACTAAATGGAGAAAAACTCAAATTGATCCCACCAAATTCAGGAATAAGACAAGGCTGTCTACTCTCTCTATATCTATTCAATATAGTACTTGAAGTTCTAGTTAGAACAATAAGACAACAAAAGAAGATTAAGGGGATACAAATTGTAAAACAAGTCAAACTTTCACGATTTGCTAATGATATGATAGTATACATAAGTGAACTAAAAAATTCTACTAGGAAGCCGGGTGGTGGTGGTGCACACCATTAATCCCAGCACTCCGGAGGCAAAGGCAGGCAGATCTCTAAGAGTTCAAGGCCAGCATGGTCTACCAGAGCAGCATGGTCTACAAGAGGTAGTTCCAGGACAGGATCCAAAGCTACAGAGAAACCCTGTCTCAAAAAAAAAATTCTATCAGGGAACTCCTACAACTGATAAACACCTTCAGTAATGTAGCAGTATATAAGATCAAATTTAAAAAAATCAGTAGCCCTTCTATTTACAGATGATAAATGTGCTGAGAAAGAAGTCAGAGACACATCACCCTTTTCAATAACCACAAATAACATAAAATATCTTGGGGTAACTCTAAACAAACAAGTGAAGGATCTATATAACAAGAAGTTTAAATCTTTGAAGAAAGAAATCAAAGAAGCTATCAGAAAATGGAACGATCTCCCATGCTCTTGGGTAGGTAAGATTAATATAGTAAAAATGGCAATCTTACAAAAAATAATCTACAGATTCGATGCAATACCCATTAAAAATCCAGCAAAATTCTTCACAGACCTTGAAAGAAAAATACTCAACTTCATATGTAAAGCCAAAGAAACTCAAGATAGCTGAAACAATCCTGTTTAGTAAAGGAACTTTGGAGGCATCACCATTCCTGACTTCAAACTCTACTATAGAGCTACAGTAATAAAAACAGCTTGGTGTTGGTATAAAAACAAACAGGAGGACCAATGGAATCAAATTGAAGACCCATATATCAGTCCACACACCTATGAATGTCTGATTTTTTGACAAAGAAGATAAAATTATAAAAAGGAAATCATTTTCAACAAATGGTGCTGGCATAACTGGATGTTGACATGTAGAAGAATGCAAATAGACCCATATTTATTGCCCTGCACAAAACTCAAGTCCAAGTGGATCAAAACCTCAACATAAAACAAACCACACTTAACCTCATAGAAAAGAAAGTGGGAAGTAGCCTTGAACACATTGGTACAGAAGACCACTTCCTAAACATAACTTCAGTAGCACAAACACTGAGAGCAACAATTAATAAATGGTACCTTCTATACCGGAGAAGCTTCTGTAATGCAAAGGAATTGATCAACAAGACAAAATGACAGCCAACAGAATGGGAAAATATCTTCACCATCCCCACATCTGACAGAGGACTGATCTCCAAAATATACAAAGAACTCAAGAAGCTAGACATCAAAAGAACAAATAATCAGTAAAAAATGGTGTACAGACCTAAATAGAGAATTCTCAACTGAGGAATCTCAAATGGTCAAAAGACACTTAAGGGAATGCCCAACTTCCTTGGTCATCAGAGAAATATAAATTAAAACAACTCTGAGATACCATCTTACACCTGTCAGAATGGCCAAGATAAAAAACACTGATGACAACTTATACTAGAGAGGATGTGGAGTAAGAGGAACACTCCTCCATTGCTGGTGGAACAGCAAACTTGTACAGCTGCTTTGGAAATCAGTATAGCGGTTTCGCAGAAAATTGGGAATAAATTTATCTCAAGATCTTTTGGGCATATACCCACAGGATGCACAATCATATTGCAAGGACATTTGATCAACTATGTTCATAGCAACATTATTTGTAATAGTCACAACCTGAAAACAGTATAGATGCCTCTCTGCCAAAGAATGAATAAGGAAAATGTGGTACATTTATACAATGGAGTACTACTCAGTGGTAAAAAAATAATGAAGTTTGCAGGCAAATGGACAGAACTAGAAAAAACCATATTGAGTGAGGTAACCCAGACCCAGAAAAGCATATACAATATGTACTCACTTGTAAGTGGATATTAGACATAAAGCAAGGGATAATCAGCCTAAAGTCCTCAACCTCAGAGAATCTATACAACAAAGAAGACCCTAAGAGTGACATGTATCTACTTAAGGAGGAGAAAAAGACAAGCTCTCCTGAGTAAATTGGGAGCCTGAGGGCAGGGGGAAGGTGGAAGGGGAGAGGCAGGCAGGAAGGAAGGGGAATGGGGAAATGTATAGCTCAACAAAAACAATAAAAAGAAGGCAGAAAATTGTTTTTCCAAATAGTATTTTCTTTGCAGGAATTCAAAGCCATATGTTAGTCATTGCTGCTAAGAAAAATAGTAGAGTAATGGTATACTTCCCTGAGTTAAATCTCTAACCCCAGTGCTACAATTTTTCTAAAAGTTAGCCTTTGCAAACATGTGCTCTTCTAGACAAGGCCTTTTAATAGTAAAGTTGAGTCAGATGCTTTTTGAAATTACTGGAGATAGAAAATCAATTATTTGCTAAAAATATTCTTTTAATATGAAAAAAGAATATTCAGTCAGTCACTATTGTTCCAGGTCCAATCCAAGCTCTTCCACATCTTTTAAAAATAATAAGTGACATGTTAGAGAAATTAACTTTCATATTTTTATTCCTCTGTGATGGTTTGAAAGAAAATGCCCCAAAGGGAAAAGCACCATTAGGAGGTATGACTTTGTTGTAGTAGATATGGTCTGGTTAGAGGAAGTAGGTCACTGTAGAGGTGGGCTTTGAGGTATCATATATGCTCAAGATACCACCCAGTGACACAGACCACTTCCTGTCTGCTTGAATGATGTAGAATTCTCCTCTACCTCTCTAGCACTATGACTGCCTGCACACCACCATACTCCCAACTGCTATGCTCCCTGTCATGAAGATAATGGACTAAATCTCTGAAACTGTAAGTAGCCATCTCAATTAAATATTTTCTTTATAAGAGTTGCCATGACTATGGTGTCTTTTTACTGCAAGGAAACCTTAACTAAGATGCCCTTCCTCATTGTCTTTGAAACCCAGTTAACTTTGTTTGTGTAGCTCAGTGCAGCAGCCTTTTCTTCAGTGGTTCTTAGTTTTACATATGACTGCTCCTTTTGAAGTTGTTCTAAAAACATATATTGATTTCTTATTTCATGATGATTTCAATTTTTGTTCTTATATTTTTATTCATCTGGAATTAGTTCAAGAATGGGAAGAATTGCACATTTCCTTCAGTACCTAGCAATTCCCAAGCATTACATGGCTTAAAAGAATTTTTCCAACCAATTGATTTCAGATGGCACTGGCACTTTTGATTTATACTAAATATCTGTTATTTAAAAATGCATATTCTGAAACCATATTACACATGCAACACATACATGAGGTATATTTAAGGATAGGTGGAATTAAGAGAAAGGAAATTATGAATTTGGTTCGATTATTCTTTGCAAAAGTTTGAAAAAAAAATGAAACCAAAACCCAAACCACAGCCATGGTGGAGAGGAAATAGTGTCCTGTGCACAGTTGACATGGGAGCATTCTGAGTAGAGATAGGGAAACTGCCTCGGTGTGGCTGGTCCAAATCCTGGTGTGTGGGGTTCTGCATTAGTGTGCACATATATTGATTTTGTGGTAAGAACAGAGAACCAACAAGTGTAAGACCTGATCCCTCACATCTGCCACTTTCTCCTCTGATAACTGTGCCATTCACCCATGACAGGCTTCATCTGTCAGCCCTTCCAGTGCCCATCCAGGAGTTGCCAGCTCCTCTCCCCTCAAACTTCTAAAGAAAACTACATTGTTTAGTTTCAGCTGTGGACTACTCTATGACATAGCTGAGCTTCTATCTCAGGCCACACATCTCCCTGAACACACTGCATTCTGGATCCATGGCTGATCCAAGATGCCCTGTGCTCTTGTTCTTGTCAGAATAGAGGTGGTTTTGTTTGTCGAAATCACCCCTCTTGCGTTAGAACTAAATGTCTTACAGATTCATTTTGAAACCAAGCCTTAGAAGCCCATCAGGGCTTCTGGAAGTGATGAGATCATAAGGGTGGAGCCCTCATGAATAGGATTAGTGCCCTTAGAAACAACCCTAGAGAGTTCTTCCTGCTCTTCCCTCCATGTGAGGACAGGGAGAAGGCACCACCTATATATAAATCAAGAATGGAGCCCACATCAGAATGCAACTGTCCAGGACTCCAGAGTTTGCAAAAACATCCTTTAATAACTGTTCCCTCTTTCTCCATGCTCCCTTCTCAATTGACTTGTCTTGGGAGTAGTAACAATTGTTATTCATTACAAGATATCTATAAGTGGGGATGCCTGGGTGGGTTGGGGTGAACCTAAAGAACACTGGGGAAAGGTTTTGACTCCCCCAAAGTCAGGTGCACCGTAACTCCTCTGGCACGCACTAAGCTGGATTCATGATTTTGCCCATCAACAGGCTGCTCCATGTGAAGTCGTCGAACATCAGGATGATGAAGGGCCTGTCGAATTTGGTAGTGAGTGGTTCAGATGTCACCTCTAGGGGAGCCCCTGTGGTGGTTCTGGTTGGTTCCCCTGTCTCATCCAGTTGCAGCAATGCCTTGTGGAGCATCTGTGAGAAACACATCAGAGGCAGGAAATGAGCACCTGTCGTGAGGCAGGAACTATCCACGTCTCATCACATGGACATCTCACCCTCTGTTCCACAGGAAGGGAAGCAGCCAAGATTCCCAAAGCATCACGTGTTTGCTCCTTGTCTAAGCAGCAGCTACAGAGCCTAGACTACACCTAACTTCCTCCCTGTTGGGATACAGGCTGCATGCACCACACAGAGATCAGAGGAATTGGGTTTCATGGTCTATTTGGGGCTCTACTTACCAGATCCAGGCTTCAAGACATCTCACTCTCTGTCCACTCTGCTATGAAAACAGCAGAGTTGAATTTTTATGAAGTGCTTGTGCCTCCTATGCCTAGGAAAGCCCTGGCTGAGGCAGAAATGCAAATTTTTGGCTGTCGATCTGTTCCTTTTAATGATTAAAATTAGATGAAATTACGAAGACTACTAAATGGTTGACAGATCCTTTCCCGGCAACTAAACAATAGGTGACAGTCAGTGGATTCCCAGTCCCCTTGGTGGTGGTGGTGGTGG
>LOEQ01001932.1:159580-173666 GCA_001685075.1 Bramus lutescens
AGGAGGAGGAGGAGGAGGAGGAGGAGGAGGCTCATCAGCCCCACTTCTCAGCAAGTATGAAGGTCTCTGAGTGTCCCTGTGATAGGTTCCTGCAGCCAGGCAGAGGCTGAGTTGTGACTTGGACCTCTGTAGTGGGTCTTGATGATTTGAGATCTCGTGTGGACAGACCCAACATCAAATGTTTGGCTGTTTTTGCTGTCATTTGTTTGATTTTGTTAGCTCTGTGACCACGTCAAACTCTTTGCCCTTCCTAGGTTAAGGATTCCCCTGAGCAGTTGGGATGATGTCTCCTATATAAATCCAAAGTGCCAGTCTGTGGTAAGTGTGCTTTGGTACCTTAGAACATGGAGTCCTTCAGTACTTCTGGTACAGTCATAGTAGAAAAAGAATTCCTTTCCCATTTAAAAAAAAAGAAAGAAGGAAGGAAGAAAAGAAGGAAAGGAAGGAAGAGAGAGAGAGAGAGAGAGAGAGAGAGAGAGAGAGGAGGCATCTGTGTTTCTGGGCTTCCTCAGTGATTTTACTCAAAGCCCTTGTATTTTGAGGACAGTGTCCACATGTGAGTAATGGAAACAGAGCCAGATCCTAGCAGAGGCTTGGGAACATAATTGGTATTCAATCAAAATGTTATGAACTGAGAACATCAAGCTGAAGGCTGAGGCATGAAATTGAGTAGAAGGCTCAGTGTTGCTGTTGATGAGACCATTAGTGTGTCTTCCATTTATTTTTGCCAGGGGCTACTCTCATTTCTGCCATGACAACTTTATCTCTCAGTGTCCCCACTCTTATGAGGCTTCGTGGGATGGGTTGCTGCCTGGGCCATGACTCTCCCTTGTCATGAGCTTTCTGTGTGATTGTTTTCTTGCTGAGCCTCTGTTTACTGAACTGTAGTTGAAAGGGCTTGGACCTGGGGTTTTCAGCTTGGGACCTGGAAGAATGCTGTGGAATAATCCTTCTGTATACTGTGTGAATTTATGCTGCTGTGATCGGTTTAATAAATAAGCTGACTGGCCAATAGCTGAACAGGATAAAGTTAAGTGGGAAAGCAAAACTGAGAATGTTGGGATAAAGAAGGATGGAGTCAGAGGAGTCGTTATCCAGCCAGAGAACGAGTCAGACACACAAAATGGAATAAAGGTCAAAGCCATGAGCCTCAGGGCAGCACATAGGTTAATAGAAATGGGTTAAGTTGTGAGAGCTAGTAAGTAATAAGCCTGAGCTACTGTTCAAACATTTGTAATTAATATTAAGCCTCTGAGTGATTATTTGAGAGTGGCTGTGGGACAGAAAAACTCCACCTACAGGGAACCATTCACAAATGTGCTGTGTTGCTTACTGTTAAGATATTTAGTGTAAATTTTGGAGAAAAAGTTCCCAAGACACTTACCTTTGATGACTGCAGTGGAGAATCCTGAGTGATGCCTGAGAAAATGGATTGGTTGGCAAACAAGTCTGCAATGCCCATGCCTGCCAGCACATCTTTAAGGTCATAGGTACCAGTCATTGAGACTTTGGGGATGTACAGGTTCATTCGCCTGTTCAGGGTGAAGCAGGAAAGGTTAGAGGGTCCAAGACTAGACCTAGAGGCAGACAGCAACACATCCTTTCACAGACAGATGTCCATTTTGTGTGATCCCTTCGGCACATTTAGCACCAGTCTGACTCACTCACTAGGGAGGAAAGGCAGGGCAAGAGGCAGGAACTATTTCTTCCTCATATGTAAGGCATCTTCTCTGGGTCTTTGAATTGCCTAAATTCATTTTTTCCTAGATAATTCCTTTGAGCTGATTATATCTGTAAATAAAGGTTAATAGTCAATCTTTTAGTCGTGTTAGTTAGGTTTTCTAGATGTGCAGAGATGTATTTCAGATAGATAGATATTCTTCAGATATTTCAAATACCTACAGAATATGGCATTTAAAGTGTTTTAAAAACTGAGGACTTTTCATGAAAATGAGACACATCTGCTCCTGGCAGCACCAATTATTTCAAGAGGAAGATGGACATCGAAGAGGCTCCTTATGGAGTTGGTTAGCCATTTGGGCAAGAAAGTGCTCTTGCCTGGACTGCTTGATGAACTGGACATGCAGGACCCACAGAAAAATGACTGCTAAACTTGCCTAAAGGTGAGACAGTCCTTTGGGGTTCCTGCTTCATAAAAGACTCTGCCAGACATTTTGCAGGACACAGAAGAAAGTGACTGACAAACTGCCAATGTAGGTGCAACTGTCTTTGAAATTTCCTGCTTCATAGAAAAGTCTGCTGGCTACTATGGGCCTGTAGGCCAAAGATGGGTGTCCCAGTGTTACAAAAGAACTTTGGGTGACTGTCTAGGCAGCAAGATATCTCTGTCAATTCTATAGTTTTGGAAGTTGCTCATAATGCATCTCCTGTTTACTTAGGTAATATTACATCCTTCTGGAGTCTTTGATGGAGTTAAATAGATAGCTATAATTATAGTTTTCCTTAATTATGATAAAAGATAAAGTAGATATAAATATTGTAACTGTAATTCTTGCTTGATACCTGTTTTGTTATATGTAATCTTGCCTTGTTAAATTTAAAACCTTCCTTTTTATTGAGACAGAAAAGGAGAAGTGATGTATGCTGTGAATGTTTTATTACCATTGGTTAATAAAAAAGCTGCTTTTGGCCAATGGCTTAACAGAGTAAAGCCAGGATAAAAGATATATATATAGTAGTCAGAGTCAGGGAGAAGCCATATAGCTACCCTCAGGAGAGAGGTACCTCTGCTGGAGCCCATCAGAACCTTGCCAGTAAGCCATAGCCATGTGGTGATACACAGATTTAATAAAATGGGTTAATTTAAGATAAAAGAGTTAGCCAGAAATATGCTTAAGCTATTGGCCAAACAGTATTGCAATTATTACAGATTTTTGTGTGGTTATTTTGAGTCTGGGCAGCCAGGAACAAATGAGTAGCCTCCCGCAACACTGGACCACTGATGAGTACTTATGGTCTCTGAAGAAGACAGGAGAAGAGTTAGTGAGAACTCCTGGCCAGGAGCAGTAGTCCTGGCCAAGCTATCCATGTGATTCTATGTCTCAAAAGCCAAAACCTGTCCCCTCTGCTAATATCCTTATCACGGCTGCTTCAGCCTATGTGCTGTTAAGGCCTCTGATGGTTGATCTTCATTTTCAATTGACTGGACATTAGAATTGCCTAGGAGACACATTTACAGGCATATCTATCAAAGCCTTTTTAGAGAGGTTTAACAAAGGAGAGAGGACCCATCAAAATGGCTTGAGTTCTGATATGAGATGGAGGAAGAGAGAGATCAGAGGGAAAAGCTTCTGCTTGCTTTTGTGTCTTGCTGGCAAGCTCATCTGACCTTTCACCTACTCTGGTGCTACCACCACCAGCTGTTTCTGCCAAAAGGCCTTCTGGGGTCTATATCGCAGAGAAAAAAGTCTCTCTGCCTCATTTTCCAGTAACATACACCTCATAGAAACCAATATGGTGCCTGGAGGGCTTACCTTTTGGTCAGTGTCTTATCCCACCTCTCAACTGTGTCCCGGTTAAGTGTGGCGGTGACAGTGTCCATCTGGCCCTGGTCAGGAAGGATGAGGAAGGTAGTTCCATTTCCATTTCCCAAATGCTTCATCTGTACCAGCTGGCAGGGAATCGCCGTGTCCCGAAGGTAACCGACATTTCCTGACTGGAACATCATGGGTACCCGGACTGTGCTTGTCTCGTTCACATGGAAGTCCTCATCCTTGGTGTTCTCTGGGTTTATGGGAAGTTGCCACATGCCTAAAAAGATGTGAGGGAGGGAAAAGATGGGGTAAGGGAATATTGATCACTAGATTTGTAGAATGGAAATTAAAATAAAGCCTGGACACCCTCTTCTAAAGCAGCCGAACACCCACTGTCCCTGTAGAAACAAGCTAGGCAGCTGTCTGCTGCATGCCAGGTTACCCCAGCTTGGGCTGCCTGGTCTCCAGAAAGATGAAATGATCCACAACGGTTTACAGACTGTTATGCATGCAACAGAGTGGGCCAGCAGCAGCATGCTGGGCTAAGAAGCCTGTCCTGTTCCATGCCTCTCTGGTGAGGATTAGATTTGCTTGAGATTGGCTTTCAAGCACAGGCAAGGGAAGAGAAACAGGGCAATAGGTTTTGGATTTAGGGTAGGCCCCACTTAAGCTAGACTTCTACCTGGGCCTCTGGGCCTGAGGTGGGACTCAGTGCTGAGAGTTCTGGGGGTCCTAGAAACTCAAACCTTGAATTCGGGGTCTCTGGTGGGAAGAGGGAAGAGCTGGCTTTGGGGAAATGAACCATCTTTAAAGTCTAGTCAGTTCCTGAAGGAGGCTCATATCTCTGTCACTTGGAATGAGGGCATTCCAGACAATGATGCTTCCTGTACACAGTAAGGATGAAGGATGCCTTTAGGCTCACAGTTACCCCATCACCCTCAGCTGGTGGGGTCATCATCCAGTCTGTTTGTTATGGTATTCTTCAGTTCTGACAGGAAGAATGTTGCTCCTTAGACCGAGTCAAAACTTGTCTGCTTGCAACAACTTCCCAACCCGCAAGCCTCTTCTGGTCTTCAGGAGCCAGCCCCAAGCAGTGCAGCCCACTCTATGTTCCTGACTCCCACAGCGATCCGATAACAAATGCATATAGCCACTGTCCGCAGTAACTTGTTACAGTACTATCAAGAGGCTCACATGGTCTTCTATGGAGGCAGGCATGCTCAAGGACAGGAGAGGAATATGGCATAGCAAGACATGTGGGGTGTGTGTGTGTGTGTATGAGTTGTGTGTGTGCAGTGTGTATGCTGTGCATGTGTGTGTTGTGTGTGGGCTGTGTTGTATGAGTGCTATATGTATTTGTGTGTGCACTGTAACGTGTATATGTTGTGCATATGCGCTATGTGTTTGTGTGTTGTGTGTGTTTGTATGTGTATTGCGTGTATACACACACACTATGTATTAAGATCTTAGTGGAGGAAAAGAGTAAGACATGAGGCTAAAGAAGACAAAAATGTGGAGGCTTTCAGTCTTTACCCTCTGGATATTTAGGGATGATAGCACCATGGGGGGCTGTGTGTGTTTGTGTATACATCAGTGTATATGTTCTCTCTGTGTGTTTGTATATGTTTGTGTTTATGTGTGCATTGTGCATGCATGTGTGTGTGTGTGTGTGTGTGTGTGTGTTCATTGTGAATAGCATTGTGAGTAGAATGTCCAGCAGATCTGGCCTCTACTTACTGGACACCAATAGTTCATCCTATCTCACTCCTGGATGTGACATAAAAAAAATGTTCGCCAAGGTTGCCTAATGTCTCTGGGAAGGTAGGGGCTTCAGTTTCACCCTCAGCTGAGAATCAGTGTTATAGCAGAAGTGCAGATTTGATTCTCAAGGATGAGATGTCTCCAAACTGACTGATCATAAAAGTGCCATTAGGTTAGCGGAGGGGCACACATGGCACATTCTTGGTTTTCTGCAGAAGTTTTGTTTCAGGAGGTCTGTCATTAGTTCTAGAATCCAGAATTTGAACAAATCTTTTAGGAAGTGTTCAAGAACAGCACTGTGGATGTTCCAACCTGCTAGACACTGGCATTTGTTAGGGACAAGACATGATCAGAATTGGCTGTGAACTTAACTCTAGGCCATTTTGTATGGGATGGCTTTGTGGGTACTAGGGAGATGTGTGGTGGAGTGGGACCTCATTGGGATGGAAAGGAGGGGAGAACAGTACCTCTGAGAAAGATGTAGTTGACCAGGATAAGGGGGGCTTTATGATCCTCTTCTGAGAATACATCTGCCATTTTCCTCTGTGTCTTACTCTCGACATACTTGTTGATACTCTGGGAGGCTTCAGGCCAGTTCTTGGTGATCAAGGCCTCTGACTCATGATACTTTTTGATGTCTGCTAAGAATGAGTCCCTTGGATTCAGGCTCTGGTCAAGGAACACGGCGTTGCCCATGTTCATCTTCAAGTTGCTGTCTGACTGACTAAGAAGGTGACTGAGCTGCTGGAAGCTCTGGTAGATTTTATCTTCAGTCATCTCTGTCATGTTGAAGCCCACCTTCTGGAAAAGCTTGGTCTTTGTGGGGCCTGAGGTACCATGGGACATCATGGCCAAGGCCATGGAGATGCTCACGGGGGAGATTAAGATATTCTTGTGAGGATCCATGGCCGCTAAGTGATGATACAGTTTGAAGCCAAAGTCAACATTGGTGGGAGCCAGGCATCGGTGAGGGTTCCCGGGACTGCTGTCATCTATAGAATTTCCAGTCACAAGGCCACTGGTGAAGAGCCAGAGGAGACAGGCATACAGAGCAAATGGCATTGTTCTGGTAGACTAGGCCCTGCCAAACCAAGAGTGTTTGTTAGACGATATGGCAGTCCCAGAGTTGGGGCACACAGTGCCGTGGGAGGCAGGCCAAGACCCCTCTCTGCCCTCCCCCATTTTTTCTTTCACATTGGCTGTGAGAGAAATTCACCTAGGCAGTCACAGCAAAGTTCTAGACTTCAGGATCCTCAACTGAAGACAGCTTTACTCAGCGCTGTTGCTACTTAAGTAGGCTTTCCTAATTCTACTGTAGGCAGCCGGAAACTCAGACAGGTTAGGTACCCATGCAAACTCATTTATTTAACATACAAGAAAAAAAAAAAACAAATGAAGTGTGGTCCAGCTCTCCTTCAAAACTGATGGCTTGCTAAACCATGCTCAGTATGCACAGTACGAAACCCTGCTAAGTGGGTTTCCCTTTGATTCCCAATCAGAATGAAAAGCCACTGGACATAGTGAGAAGCCGATGGGGAGAGAAAGATGCCCTGCTAAAGGGCAGTGTGCAAACAATTGTCAGGCTAGGTGTTGTTGGGCTTTTACTTTGTAAAGCCACCTTTTTATTTTTGGTGTGATTTTTAAAAGCCTTGATGTTGACTTGTTGAGGGTCTCCGTGCTAATGGCTGTCTACTGCAGAAAGAAGCCTCTATGATGAGGAAAGGTTGAGAGTCATCGCACTAATCCCTGGGTAAAAAAATAAGAACCCAGAAGGCAGATTGCTACTATGTTTCTGCAGCAGAGCCACAGCGGTAGGCTTTCCATTGATGGCTTCTGGGAAAGAAGAATCAGTTCCAGAAGGCCACTCCAGAATGAGAGACTAGCCATGCTTCTGGAGATGGCCCTACACCCGTGCACATACTAGCCACACGAAGTGGACTCGGTATTCAAAAAAAGGAGGCCAGGTAGTGGTGGCGCACACCTTTAATTCCAGCACTCGGGAAGCAGACCTGCATGTGTTTGAGCTCAGCAGGTTTGGTCTAGAAAGTGAGTTCCAGAATATCCAGGACTGTTACACAGAGAAACCCTGACTACAAAACCAAATCAAAATGACAACAACAATAACAACAACAAAAAACCCTAAAAGTCAAAAACTAACAAAAGCACATGAAGTTGGGAAGATGTGGTAGGAAGAGGGAAGGACTTGAAGGGGGAGGGAATGGAGAGTGGATTTGATCAGAACACGTATCCATGTGTGAAATTCTCAAATTCTCAAGCAGCAACAAAATTATAAGTCAATGTCTTGGGGGCTACCCAATCTACAAAGATAACATCTGTGATTAAATAGGGGTAAGACACAGCTGTGCAGAAGATGAGTTTTCAGGGGCTCCCCAGTGCCCACATGAAGCTTACCCTCATTCATGTGGATGACTCACAAGAGTGAGGGTGAGTGAGACACACAGTTGCCCCCAGAAACAGCAGGAAGAGGAAGGAGACCCAGCCTACTGGATCCTCATGACCCAGTCTTCAGTCTTAAGTCAGAATGCTGTCTGTCTGTCTGCAGCACTGCTGAATGTCACAGGTTTCCTTTGGACACACACTGGATTGTTACCTCCTTCAGGCCAGGTCACAGGTTAGTGCAGGACAGCACAGGACACAGAAGGCAGGGCATGTCATTACAGTTCCTCTAGTGTTTGCTGAGCTCCGTCCAGGCCTGAGACATGGAGATAAAGATGACCCTACCCTGCCCCTGCCCATGTGGCTCCACTCTGTGGGCCCATTCTTTCCATCCCCTGCCCAACTCATTCTCTTTCCGTCTTTGACACTCAGGTCACTGCCTCCAGAAAGCCTCTCTTTTTCCCTTCTTTCTGCCCTGTCCTTGTTTTCTACACATGGACATATTGGTTTCTTCACTGGACTGTTACCTGTCTATGATCCCCTTTGGGGGAAGGACCCCAGTTACCCGGGTCTCCTTCCTCTTCCTGCCTTTTTTTTTGGGGGGGGGACAGTGTGCCTCACTCTTCCTGTGTCAAACCTGCAGGATGGAGCTGAACACCCCCACTGCCTCACGAGACTGTTGTGAATGTCTGGTGTGGCTGTCATCAATACATGACTTACATAAACTCAATTCATGAGTCATCCTTTAGCTCATTGTAGAGCTGGGCAAACTGAATTGGGCATCCATAAAGGACAGGGCACGTATCTCCTGAGCCACCCTACTTATCTCTATCGAAAGCCACATGGCCAGCGAGGTGGCTCTTTAAGAGTAGCCTGTGAAAGGACTGAGGGCCATATGTTTCTTTCTATTAACGTCCTCCTTGCCACTCCTCTCCGAAGTGACTTGGATCAGGTGGGGAGTTAGACAGGGATCGTAGCTTGTGGGAGGATGCAGAGAGTTATTACAGCTCTTTCTCCTAACAGCATCATCCCCAACCCAGGCTACCAAGGGAGAAGCCATGAAAGAGGGCTGTGTGGGCACTCTTCAGCATGCCCCTGCATGCCCAAGCTGTGTACCCCAGCCCCATCCCATAGTCCTGCTTGGCACTTATCTTTCTCAGCTCTGAGATTCCCTCCAATTCCTGGCAGCTAATGCTGCTTCCCTGGGCAACCAGTGAAACATAGCCACCACTCTCAGTGACAGTTCCCACAAGGCAGTAGCCGAGGGGAAATCAAACCCCAGTGATGACCCCAGATTCTAGGGTCTGGGAAGTCCTCCACAAGGTTGTCTCATTTTACAGCTGATGCATGTTCGTCTGCTAAAAACATCCAACGAGCAACCTGCACGCATGGCTGTATTCTGGAGTGCAGCAGATGCAGAGTGGAGACCCTGGCAAGAGCAGGGGGAATAGAGTACTCTCAGGGGTAACTCACTTCTGCAGTAGGCTCAGGTCGCTCCCGCAGGCTCTGCTCTGCTGCCTGGGATCCTAGCAGATGTACAGTAGGCTCCAGGGAGACTGCCTACTAAAACCTGTTTGTCCGTGTCTCTGCTGGTTAATGGTTAGAGGAGGGGACCAGTGGCCTTAACCATTTGGTGGTCCCCACCCCCCAAACATCAGCCAATGGGAGGCTTTATAGGTAGTGAGGGTAAACACAGCAATGCTGCAAATTAACTTTCCACGGCATCTGCTCCCTGAAGTTTTACTTTTGATATCAAAATGTGGCTAGAGTTGCAACAGTGTTTGTGGTTGCTTGTGCCAGCTGGCGGGGGACTCACTGGTGTCATTAATAAGCACCATGACATGGACTCTGTGAAGAGTCAAGTTCTTGGCACCAGGAGAGGAAAAATCAGCTATGGGTGGGAGAAACAGACATGCATGAATGAATGTGTAACCAGCTAAGGCCTTCTGTGGGTTATCTCAAGCCTCCCAATGGCTCATTGAACAAACTGCTACCATCTTTAAGAGACTGACTTGGCCTAGTTTTTTGTTTTGTTTTGTTTTAATTTGATTTTTCTGTAGCTACCAGGGATTGAACCAGAGGCCTTATGCACGCTAGTCAAGGGCTCTCCTGCTGAGCTATATCCTCATCAGCATCTCTTCCTGATATAAGGAAACTGAGAGGTGCTGGAGACAAAGGGAGCTGCCCGAGACCGCTTACATCCTGACGTCCAGCGTCCTTCCTCCTCCCCACATGTTCACTCCCCGATCTCTTTTCTTGCAGGAGGCACCCAGGGAAGCATTGCAAAGCAGAAAGGAACTTTTCTCCACGAATGGTTCTTCCAAAGAGTGGAAAAGGCTTCAGAGTCTCCAGTTAGTTAGCAGAACTTTCTCTTCTCTTCCCTTTCTGTCATACTTCCATTCAGCTGTAGTGGGGAGAAGGGAGTCTTCTGAAACCCTAGGTTCCATAGATTTCACCAACAGCGAAGGAAAAAAATAATTATTTTGCCTCAGTGTTTCTTTCAGTCCCTCAGAGGACTGTGGATAGGACTATTAACCTGTACCCCGAACAACCACAGTGTCCAAGAGGATGAGCCTTTGTAAATACCCATCCAGAGCCTGGAGCCCTGAGCCCTGGGTTTGGTTGACAGCACCATTAGGTCATCTAAGGCTGAGCGAAGCTGAGAAAGAAAGAAGGTCAGGGGTCATGCCTGGAAGTTTGGAGCATCCCAGTTTTGTGAATTGTTGTTCTTTTCAACTTTTCTGTTTCACAAGCCAATTTTAGACTTTAGAGGCAAGGATTTTTCTCATCTAGATTTGTAGATTGTTATTCACAGTTAACTGGGTATAGTGGTGCCCTCCTTTATCCCAGCACTAGGAAGGTGCACTCGGGTGGATCTCTGTGAGTTCAGGGTACCCTGGTCTTCATAGGAAGATCTAGGACAGCTGGGACTACACAGAGAAACCTTGTCAAAACCAAAACAAAACAAAAACCCAAACAAGCTATTTACAAGGCCCCCATTAGTGTTTTGATTATTATTTAATATCAGTGTTTCCCATTTGTTTATATATATACACACACTAATATATTTATATTTCTCCTCTCCTGAATAAGCTGTGTGTGTGTTGCTCATACACAATTCTGGGTATGCATGTGGAGGACAAATCCAACTTCACGTAATATCTCCTGGGCTCCATCCATTAGTTTTTGAGGCAGGGTTTCTCTCAAGCTTGGAACTCTCCTCAGTGATTAGCCTGTTTCCACCTCCTCAGACCTACCATTGCAAGGAAATGCCATCATGCCCAGATTGGTTTTTTAATGTGGGCTCAGGGGATCGAACTCAGGACCTCGAGTTTGCAAGGCAAGCACTCAATTGACTGAATTATCTCCTGTCCCTTTGTCTTTTTAGAGAGATCTGTCTAACTAATCTATGGATGATTCAGCTTTCAGCTTTTAAGAAAATTGTTGTTTTCTTAAAGAGGGGTTGGAGGGGGAGGAGGGTAGATGTAACCTACTTTTATTTTTAGAAACCAATTTTTAAATAAATCTCTGGGTGTTATTCTGTTGTCTTCTGTTTTCTTGAGATAAAATCTCAGTTTACTTCATCGCTGTTGCTGACAGAGACAGTTCGTTTGTTTCCCAGCTGCCCAGACCTGAAATAATCACACTGAAAATCCCACATCACACTGTGACCAACGACATGGCCTACTCCTCTAAAAGAAGAAAGAATTAACCTGGGCTCTTGGTTTCAGGTCATTCAGTCCATCACGGCAGGAGAATCTTGTGGAACCCCTCTGTTCACTTTACTGCGAGCCAGAAGGCAGGTGAGGAGGGTGGTACTCCCCTGAGTTTATTCTGTCTGGGTCCCAACCCATGTGTTGGTGTTACTCACATTCAGGGTGGGTCTTCCTTGCCCACTGAATTCTCTCTGTGAACATTCCCATGGACACACTAGGACACACCTGTATCTCATAGTCAAGTTGACAATGAAGATGAAGCCCCATGGCTTGAAGCCATAACACGGCCATTTCATAACACAAAACACACCAGGTCCCTGCTGTAGAGCTGAAATCGCCTTCCCAGTTCCAGCATTGCTCAATAGCCTAAGTATAAAGTCTCCACTGAGACTCAGGGAACTCTTGGCTGTGCACTCCAGTAAGCATGAAAGGAGTTTAAGTACTTTCAAATTTCAATGGTACATGACAGATGATCCCATTCCAAAAGGGAGACTAGTCAGCCACAAAGAAGGATGGGACCAAAGCAAGAAACAACAAAACACAACAGGGCAAATGTTTATCCTGTGGCTCCACATTTTGTTTCTAGGGCCCATGTTCCCATGATGTGCGCCCCAACATGCCTGAGCAACCCTGCTCCTGCCGCCTTGCGGTTTGCAGCCCACATGGCCTATCTCCTGGGTGGACTTCACTCGTTTCCTTGGCTTTCCTTGGCAGTTATCTCCTGTTCCTTGCATCTTCAACATCCTGGGGTACCCATTGATGCTCACACATCACACTCACATTTTAAAACATTATCCCCCTTCCCAGAGGCTTTCCTGGGGAATTTGGTCCCACTGCACACAGTTAACTCCCTGGCCTTCTAGAAAAATGTGTGTGGGTGCCTCAGTGAGTCTCCATAGCTGTTAAGCCAGTACCATGTGGATGATGTTAAGGACAGCCACCTGGACAGACACGTACAACTCGGGAAGTAAACAGAGAACTCACAAGGCTCAGGAAACTCCTGAAAGTGACAAGACTCACAAGGCCCCTCCCTCCTCCAGCAGAGCAATTACTGGAAGAGGAGACTCTTCCACCAGTTGAGCAGCCTGCCAGCCATTCCAGGAGCTTCAGGGATTCTGTTCATCTGACTCATCAATCACGCATGCTAGGATGGGCTCTTTGTTGATGTGGGTGCTTTTGAGGCATCCATGATCCTGTAAGTAGGCCCAGGAAACTCTCTAGTTCACTAAGTGACACTCAGGTGGAATCTTTTCTTGGGTCTGTCATAGTGCCAGTGCCCTTTATGTCTCCTCAGGAAAAGTCACACAACAGCAGTGCTTTTTGGAATCTCATGGCCAGAAAAACTGGGCCCAGGCCTTGCCTGGCATGGGAAAGATCATGCCAAGTCAAAGACTACGGTGGTTAGATCTTCCAGAGAGGCATTTGGCTGGCCTTCCCCACCCCGGCTATTTGCTCAAGATATCATGAGCTGTGCTGGCAGATATAGATGTCAACCAGTGCCCGTGGGTGGTATGTGGATGACATAGGTATGCTGATTGCTCTTCAGGGGGTTTCCACTCTTTCTCTCCAATCCTGAACTGAGGATACTGAACCTGGGTGGAATGTCACTGACATTAAGATCTCCCTTTTAGGCCATGAGACTAAATGTTCTTGTTTCCTGTTGGTCATAACTACTGGAACCACATGTCCTTACTCTTGGTCTCAGGCTTTGGGTAGAGCCTGAACAAAGCATCCCCTAAGTCCCTATCAGCCCTCATTTTCATGGGGGAGCCATTTAGTTTGCTTTCGTTTCCACATCTTTCCTAATGAGGAGTGTCTGTATCTGTCAAGTTTTCCCCTTTGTCTTCTTTCTCCCTCCCTACAAGTTCAATTCTGCTCTGTTGGTCCAGCAATATGTAACTCACTGAGTTGAGTATGAGGCCTGGCACCTCTCACAAGCTCCCAGCTCTGCTGTTGGATGTGTGTTGACTTGCTTGTCCTTTCAAGAACCCTATGGGGTAGATGCATTGTCATCCAGGATAACATAGCAATAGTTAGAGCTGGATTCAAATCCAGGTTTCTTACTTTGTCACATACCCTCCAGGGGTTCCCAGGGTCACTCCAGTCCCTAGAGTCTCTCTGGAATGTCATGAAGGTTAAATGAGGCAATCCATTGAAAGAGCTTGGAATAGTGTTGACCTACTGCACCCTTACGTACCATGGATGCCAGTGAGTGTTGCTGCTTCCCCTGGGCATCTGGGAAAGCTGGCAGAGATGTCAGATGAATTAAGTCACTTGTGCCAAGCAAATGGACAATGAAATGGATTTGAAAGCTCATACCCTAGCCAAAGCCCACAATCCTCCCACCTAACTCTACTGTCTGGTCTTTGTTCAGCTCCCCCTTGCTGTGTCTCACAGCAAGGGGCAGAGGTCACGGTACTCCAGGTTTGAACCCTTGGTGCTCCATGGAACACATCTGTTTTTAGAGCCTAAAACAGGGGGCTCAGTTAGGGTAGAGTGGTTATGTGAATGCCTGCCATTGGTCCAGATGTGTCCCATGGAGTTACAAGTCAACAGTGTCCTGAGAAAGTTCCAGAGACACGAGGTAAGGGAGGTAAATTCTGTAGGGGGCCATCATCTCTCTTGAGGAAAACTGAACAAAATCTGAGTTCTGCCTGGAGCTCTGTCAGGATCTAGCTCCATGATCTTGAACAAGTTGCTTGAATTCTCTGAAACTCA
>LOEQ01001932.1:197302-213804 GCA_001685075.1 Bramus lutescens
CACACACACACACACACACACACACACACACACACACACACACCCCTATCTCTTTCCTTGGTTTAATAGTTTGCCCTGGGTTTCTTCGGCCACATTTTCTAAGGATGAAACGGGTAGTCATTTTCATTTGATCTACCACACCCTGGAAGACTGGGCTGAGAATGCATCTGGGACTCTGTGTCTTCGTGGGCAAACACTTTGATCTGCCAGCCATCACTGGGAGATGGACAAAAGGCGTGTGAAATCATCCGTGCAACTCCTACTCTGAGATGTTCTATAAATCTCATTATCATAATGAAATACCTGAGACAGGCTAGCTCATTTTAAAATAAGAGGTCTTACTCAGTTCACTGATTTGAGGGCTCAAGGGCATGTTGCTGGCATTGGTTCAGTTCTGCATGTACCTTCCCTGTTGTTGGTGTCCTGAGTCAGCTAATAATCTCTATATTAATCAGGGAGTCTATATTCATATCTGCAAATTTGGTCTTTCTTCTATTTCTTATAAACCATCAGAATAAACCATGGGAGCTCTGCCCTAATGACCTAATCTAGCCCTAATTGTTTTTCAAAAGGTTCATCTTTAGACCCCATAGTTAGGTTTTGTTTGAACCTTGGGGGAGGGGGGAGTGAGCTCAGTCAGTGGAGTGTTTGCTGTGCAAGCATGAGGACCTGAGTTCGGATCCTCAGCACCTATGTCAAAACTTGGTGACATAATACACACCTGTAACCCCAATGCTGGAAGAGGCAGAGGCGACAGATTCCTGAACTTCACGGACCAGCTGGCCTGCCTAGATTGCTCAGGTTCAGTGAGAGAAGCTGTGTCAAAAAATAAGGTGCAGAGTGCTGTTACCTCCAGCCTCCACATTGCCATGTACACATACATGTGCATGTACCCACATAAATGCTATGGGGGGGGGAGAGTGAGAGAGGGAGGGAAGGAGAGAAGGGGGAAGAAGGTACACAGACCTTGGGAGATGCATAAGATGCATGATGCAGTCAACTTCTAGCAAAGAAAAATAGACTCAGACAACCACTTTAGAGATCTTTAGATCAACTTGGTAATCTGCTCCCATCCCAGCTGCCATCTTGGGTCTGTGTGGAGCATCCTGGAGGAGTACTATGGTAGGGATTCTGGCATTGTTTGAACAGTGAGGAAATAGAGTCATGGTGATTAGTGATGTCTGCCGTGGGCGTGAGAGCCAGACTGGCACAGAGACCAGTGCTTGCCATTCATAGAGGCTAGATCTCTCATTGGGAGACAACGAAGTATAGGGTGGAAGAATGTGGATCTCACGAAGGTCCACCCTGCTGGAGGCAAAATGAGAATTAGAATATATTTATGCTCCGCACCAATGAGTCTTCTGCCTACACTACCAGGCCTTCTCTGGACATTGGTGGGCAGCCATAATCAATTCTCAGTGTGTTCAAGGAGGTAAACACCTGGTAGCAAGTGAGCACTGACTCAGATCTCCACAGATGGCCACCCACACACTACTGACCTTCACCTGCACTTATTTATTGAACAAACAAGCCTTTGAGCCAGTTTACAGACGCTCACCTGGCTAATCTCAATGTTGTTCCAGGGTGCTTGACCCTCCATTGCTTGAGTGCCTACTGCATACCTGAAGCTTTAGATGTTGTACCATATTAAAAACCTCCCCCAAACCCTAGAAGGAACTATGGGCACCCATGCCTTTATGAAGTGTAAAGAGGAGTCCAAGTGTATTACCTAGCAAGACACAGCTCATGATTGGTTAGCCCCAGGAATGACCATAACTCTGAACACCTTTTCTTGGATGTCCTTATTTAGGGAATGCCACTGGGTGAGTCATAGCAATGGTAAAAAACTCCATGCTTATTGCCCCAGTACTGGGCATAGGCTGCCCTTCAGATCCCAGGGGATGACACACATCCATTCCTTCATCCTCCTAAGGCAGACATTAGTACATCCTCATTTCTCAAGTTTCCAACTTTGCAAACCTTCCCCCAAACTCTACTGAATGCTGTCCTTATATGAATACTCAAGTTTAAGTACAAAGATCTGATCAGGACACTGTTAGCCCCGGGGTTCTTCCTTCGGTGAAGAGCAGACAGAAAAACCATGTTACTTTGCTATGGTGGCCACAACGGAATACCACAAACTGGCTCAATGCCTGGAATCAACTGCCTTGCACAGTTCCAGAAGCCAGAAATGCTATTGTTAGAACTGATTCCTGAACCCTGCCCAGACCTATTCTTGGCTGACAGGTGGCCATCTCATGTTCACATCCATGACGATCTCTCAGTAGCTCCCATAGCACCCCACCTCCCCCGTGTTTAAGAGGTTTACCCAGGTCCATTCCTCCACATTCACATGGCCCCTTTTATAAGGATACAGGTTAGGTTAAGATGTACCTAACACACTCATTTTTACTTGATTGCCTATATGAAATCCCTGGTTCCAAAATACAGTCTTGTTCTGTGTTACTGGAAATATATTTCCACCCACAGCAGCACCTGCCTGTCCTCGTGTAGCACAACATGGGACATCATATTACTATGGAAATTTCCAAATGTCTAATAATGCTGAAATATTTTCACAGTGGACCACTATGACACCCATGCGTAGTATACATAGTCTATATCACTGTCCATGGCAACTTCCCAGACAATCCTCTGAATAAACAACAGGACAGCAGAGAATCTATCAAACCCTTGTTTCTTATTGCAAAGAAGTTTGTAATTCAGCATCATTCCCTGAGTCCCTGTGAAGCCCACACTAAGCACAGTGTGTAATCCTGGCCCGCCACGTGGGGACACAGAGCACAAGATGACCTAGTGAACACATAACTTACTCAGTAGAAGAGGTTCAGCAGGTGAGTGCTTGATTGACTGAATCTGAACATTGACTAGCGATCTCCCTCAAAAGATGTCCAAATATAACAACTGCCCATCAGGAAGAAATGTATTTTTAGAGGTTTTGATGCACATTATTATGGTGGCTCAAGATGGCATCCTGGGGCAGCCCTGGGGCTGACAACTCATGCTGTCTACAGGACTCGTTTCTACAGGATTTTTTTTCTCCCACTCAGCTTTCCAGTGTCTGTTCATCCCCTTGTGTAGTCACAGAGATTAAAGCTTTGTTTTGGGCTGAAGATGCAGCTCAGGGGTAGAGAAGTAGCCTCAAATGCAAAAGCTAGAACTGTAAAATAGAAGTAGATGCTGCCTTCCTAGCCTGGAGACCAGGTTAATATTAACAGGCCCACGTTGACGTGGGATTGTGCAACTGGGGCCTGGTTGCCAACTCCCGTGGTTGGTGCCATCATTCACCTCATCTCCAGTACTTCCGCTGCCCTCCATGTAATGCCCTGGAGGGAAGAAGTCAGCCCTGGGCGGTAGAGTATTACCATATACTGTGGCAATGTTGTTCTGAGCCAAAAATGTCTCTGGTGGGTGTCCTACCACATCGGAGTCTTTCTATGCAGTCTGTGAGTGCAGGGGCAGAGGGCCTTGGGAAGCTATCTGTGTCCCTGTTTTCGACCACAGGGAACATGCACATAAGCAGGACAGATGTGTACAGCGGATGGGAGGTCTGGGGTCTACTACGTATGGTCTGGCCTCCATCAGACTCCCCTCATCAAAGATAGAATGAGCAACCCCCACGCTCACCACACTTAAAAACCTTTGAGACAGGGTTTCTTTGTGTAGCCCTGAATATCCTAGAACTCATTCTGTAGACCAAGCTGGCCTTGAACTCAGAGATCTTCCTGCCTCTGCCTCCCAAATGCAGCACTGGCATCTCCAGTATGATGCTAGAGGTGATTTGGAGTATTTGCCTCCATGGGCAGGACAGCTTGGGGAACACTGTATTCTCGTTTTTCCATTTAGATGGGAATATTTTAAAGGTTCTGAGAAGTCCTTCAGTGAAGCCTAATCCAAAGCTTACCAAATTCTCCTGACCAAGAACCCTCTCCTGGTAATCTATGAGGTTTCTTCCTGTAGGCCAGGTCCCCATTCAGGTAAGAATAGAGCTGCCTCCTGTAGCATCCTGCCTTCTGGAGTATCCTGGCCTTGGAGAATCCTGGCCTCCTGGAGCATCCTGGCCTTCTGAAGTATCCTGGCCCCTCTGCTCCTTTA
Organism: Bramus lutescens; assembly: GCA_001685075.1. Lineage (NCBI taxonomy): Eukaryota > Metazoa > Chordata > Mammalia > Rodentia > Cricetidae > Bramus > Bramus lutescens. The sequence goes on from LOEQ01001932.1 coordinate 201,419, forward strand.
TTTCCCCAGTACCCTTCTACTTACTTCCTAAATTAATGTGTCTTTTTAAACATTAGAGAAGAAAGAGAAATGGTCTGTGGCCACCCCCTCAGCCTCTCCACTGCTCTGAGGGAACAGCCTGTTCACTGACCCTAACCATGGCAAACACACCTCGACCCTCTCCTGCCTGGTTGGCCTCCCATCACCCACATAGATCACTCTTTCATCCGCCTTGGGTCTCAGATGCTATCTCAGTGGGTGAAGGGATCACAGAAGGGAGTCTTTGCTGACCAAGCTATCTGAGCAGGATCCTCGCACCCCGTACTCTCCATCTCCAGCAGAGCGTGTTTCTCTGTGGAACTCATCACCTTTCCCTTCAGTACACACCTGCTGTGTGTGCCCGAGTCCCTCAGTGACAACCTTCCTAGAGACACATTTTTGACTGTTTTGTTCCTGGCGGCACACCAGCACCTGGCACTTAATTCATGCTTAGTAAATAGTTGGCAGGTGAATTAACATATGGGCTCACAGGGGAAAACACACACGTGCGCTCTTTCTTTTCACTAGACTCTGTTTAGGTTTTGGCAGTCTTTCCGTGTTGTCCTCCATAGGGCCTTTTACAAAATCTTGCATGTGTGTGTGACGGGGATATGCTTGGGGTTGGGGATGCACCTAATGCCATATGCATGGGTGTCAAAGCACACGCTTACCTTCTACCTTCGTAGAGACTGTCTCTCATTAGTTCTCTAAGGTTATCATCTCTCAAGCTCCTAGGGATCCCTTTGTCCCCACCTCCCATTGTGTAGTCCGAATGCCGGAATTATAACCATGCATTCGACCATAGCTGACTTTCACATGGGTTCGGGAAACACAAACTTGGGGCCTTGCTTCACCTGGGGGCCTTGTGAAAATGCTGTACCGTGTTTCAGCGATGTACTGTTATTAAAAGTGTGGCGGAGGGAGAAGTCCATGGGGGATTTTTTTCCTCTATGTATGGGGTCACAATGAGAAAGAATGCCCCGTTTACTGCCATTCTGTGCATGAACAGCCCTGTGTGGTGAGTTTCTAGGAGCAGGCTTCCTGGGTTCACAGTGGGAGTCTTTTACTTTTACCTTTAATGGCTCTTACCAGGTTGTCCTCCAATGAGGTTGCGCAGATTTCCCTTCCTCCACATGGCAGGACCATGTCTGTTTTCTCCTATGCCTGTGGCACTGGGCACCAGCTCTGTGTGACTGTGCCAGCTGGACAGGTGGACAGTGGCATGCTCTTAATTGGATTTGGATTTTTTAATTGCAAGTAGTTAGGAAATCTTACAAATTTCCACTGACCGTTTCTGTTTATTTTTCATTCGTTCTTTTGAAAGCTTGCTGATGGTATTATTTGCTGATTGAATTGATGATATTATTGGTTTTCTACTTGTTGCTTACTGTTTCCTGATAATAGATTTGAAAGAAATTGTTGAAACCATAGTCTTTGTGATACTTGTTATCAAGATTTCCAGTTTGTTCTTGGGCTGTGTTTATGTCATTTCATTTTTCTTTATATTTTTCCTTTATATATTTTCTTTATATTTAATCTCAAATATTTTGCCTTGAAATGTATTTTTTTCAATTTGTTTATTTTATTTTATTTTAAGACAGGGTGTCTATGTGTAGCCTTGGATGTCCTGGAACTTTCTGTAGACCAGGCTGGCCTTGAATTCACAGAGATCCACTTGCCTCTGCTCTGCTTCCCCAGTGCTGGGATTAAAGGGGTGCACCATCACCACCCGGCTTTACTTTGAAATGTAGTATACTATTCTGCAACATCTCACAAAGTAGCAAGTTTCCTGCGGCACCTTCATACCCACCGTGTTTCGGTCGACTCCCTCTGCCCATTTCTCTTCTCCCTCTTCTTCCACTACCCTTCTGCCTCCGTGTCTGCCGTTCACTTTCATACCACGGGTGTGCGGCAACTCTCCCTCCCTCCTCTCGTTTAACGCCTCTCCTGGCCCCGCTCTAGCTTCCTGGCCTCCCTCAGTCCCACCTGGCCTGTCTTGAAGAACAGCGTCTATGACGCTGTTGGGAGAACGTTGTAGATGACTTCTGGGTCTCAGCTCCCTTATTAATCATCTGTCTGATTATTGGTGGATTATTGGTTATTGTCCTACTGTAAGGACAGATGGAATTGCCCTCAGCCTGTTCACTCTGTTCAGCCTTGGTCAAGAGCTGTGGTGTTGAGGCACACATGAACGCACAATGGCTATCCTTTCATGGTGAAGTCAATGACACTAACTCCTGTACTCCTGTACACTGTTTACATTTTGTAAAGTTGAACACAGAAACTCTTCTTGATGATTTCTGGGGGTAGTCTTATTCAGAAAGGCTGTATCTACTTGTTATCTCTCTATACTTTTTATTTTCAACATTTCCCTGTCTGCCTTGAAGGTTGGTCCTCAGAATCTGACCCACTGTGGCTCCTCTTAGATTTGCTGCGCTGTCAGCCTTCTCGTTTGGGTCCCTGATCTGAGCCTGGCCTTGCCAGTGTCCTCTGACTATCTCACCCTGATGCATCTCTAAGATTCCATTTCATGTACTAACCCACTTCCAGGGGGTCCTTCTGCCATGGCTGGCCTTCGTGTCTGTTATACCAGAGACATTGCTCTGATGAGAGGTGAGGTACATGGGAGCAGACACAGGCCAGGGAACCAGGGAGGCACCAAAGGTGAAGGATGGGGTCACAGACCCAGATAAGAAGGAGGGAGGATGTGGGCAGAGGGGCAGCTAGGTTATCTGAAGAGTTAATAAACACACCTCCTGCCCTTTTCTGGAGCTCCCAGCAGGAGATCAAAGAATTTCTGGGGCAGGAGGTTGGGTCCAGAAAGCAGAGGAGTGAGGATCTGGGACTGTTGCAAGGAACTCTGGGAAACATGTTTTGGTCAGCCAGAACTGATGCTTGGGTTACGGGTCATTCAGTCACAGTCAAGACATGGGTACGTGTCTGGACTTGAATTTCAAAGGTATTGGTTTAGAAATCGGTGCTCTAAGTTGCTCCGGATCCTTGGCCAACAGAGACCAGGGAGCAGAAGGCCCAGGATCAGCCTGGAAGGTGGCTTAAGTTGAAACAGGCCACCAGGTCAGCATGCCCAGCATTCTCCTGTAGGCCCACTGTGTGCTGAGAGCTCAGAGGAAGGCTATTTTCCTTCTCTGGCTCCATCACAACTCTGGGTGCTTCAGAGTCCCTTGTGTGCAAAGTGTGTTGAGCTAGCTGGGAGGCTGGCCACTCCCACCCTGTGTGCTCAGGAGGAAGCTGATCAGATTACTGATCAGGATTAACAAGGCCAGCGGGAGCTGTGTGCAGCACCAACTGTGCCTCACGCTGCTGCTCTGGGAACTCGTGGGTTGAGTAGGAAAAGGAGGGGAGCATTCAGTCCCTATGTGCCCAGGGTGCTGTTGCTGGAGGAGAACCTAGGGCAGCTCGTGAGTCTGGCCATGTGCTACTGTGACCCATGGCCTGCCTCTTCTCCAGGTTTAGCCCAGCAGAAGCAACCGCTTCCATTTAGTCCTTTCTGGAAGCAGGGAAGGGAGGGTGTTCTGTGGCTACCTCAGCCCACCTCAGGGAGTAGCCAAGAGTAGGGAACACGTTCATGAGCACCAGGGGCCTATGGCTGTGCCTGCACCATGGTGTCTCCAGTCAGAGTGTGAGCTTCAACTCTCGCTCTGGGAAGTCTTACCTGCCTTTCTTCTGTGTAGGTCTGTTTGGGAACAGAGAGCTAGGTCAAGAGCCTACCTAATACCACAGAAGGGGTGCTTGGTATGGCCGAGAAAACCTGATGATGTCCATCCCAGGGAGGGGAGCTTTGCTTTGAGAATAGGGAGAAGAAAGACACTTCATCTTCACGTATATGCTTGCTCCATGTCATACCCCTCCAAGACAGGTGTGCACACTCTGGAGAGATATAGATATGGACAGAGACTGACAATGACAGGAACCAGAGAGAGAGAAGGGGAGAGAGAGAGAGAGAGAGAGAGAGAGAGAGAGAGAGAGAGGAGAGAGAGAGAAGAAGACGAGACAGAGAGAGAGAAAGAGGAGGAGGAAAGAGACAAGGAGAGAGGAGAGAGGAGAGAGAAAGAGAAGAAGACGAGACAGAGAGAGAAAAGGAGAGAGAGACACAGAGAGAGAGACACACAGAGAGAGAGAGAGAGAGAGAGAGAGAGAGAGAGAAGGAGATGAGGGAAGAGAGAAACAGCACATACAGACATGCCTATAGGAGCAAAGGTGCACACACATTGATGTGGAACCTGCCCCCCCCCCAGTTGGAGGTCACACAAGCACCACAGGACGTACACCTGGCTATCTCCTCAGAGTCCTAGTTCTGGCCTGGAATGGAAAGCTGTTCAAACAGTGCAGGCTGTCACTGGTGACTGTGCCCTACACCCATGTTGAGGACAGCGCTTTATTACCGGCTCCAAGTGATAGCTGCAAGGCTCAGGGAAACAGTGTGTTCCAAGCTCAAGGTTAGAGTGCTCCAGCATGAGGTATTTTTCAACAAGGCCCAGGATTAGCGGACAAGCGCCAAACTTTAGCCTGTCATGAAACCCCAATAAAACCAGCTTCTCTTTGTGTCCAGGAGAGCAGCTCTGTCACTACTGGGGTGTGACAGCTCTGTCCAACTCCAGCACCAGTAGGAACCTTGCTTGTCATGGTAGCATGTGGCATGGGCTTGGTAACATGGTTTGTGAAGCACCTGGTCATTCAGGGAATGTTCCTAAATACCTCCTTGGGGAGATCTGGCTCCCAGAGAATACTCTTGAAGGGAGGGACACCATCCCTCATAATGGCTCTTGGGCTACTGAGATGAAAACAAAAAAAAGCCCATACCAAATCAAAATAGACTTTCTCATCCCCAAGAGAAAGAAGATAGCTCAGGGTTTGATGACTTCGCAGAGGTCACACTGTGGGCATGGGTCCAGCCCTGACACCCTGGAGTTCAGTGTCACTGCAGTCCTGAGGATGGTCTCATCTTTGGTGGAGTTTGGGGAGGTTGGAGGTACTAGTAGATCACTATGGAAAGTGTCACTTTTAGAGAGATACGTGGTGTCATTAATTACCGAGTCCTGTGAAATCACACAACCACTACACTTTTGGTCTAAAATACAGCAATCTTATGATTTAAGCCAATACTTTCTGTCCACATTTATTCAGAGATGGGGTGGGGACATCTCTAGGTGAGCTTGGAAGGGGTAGCACTCCCTCAGCATAGAGGTTCTGGACAGTAGGTGCAGTCTCTGGGAGGTGGTTCTGGATGCTGCAGGTGTTAGCGCAGCTGAGGGCTGAGGAGGACAGGGATGGACTTCCGGACCCTGATGACAGGGGGAACCCTAAGATCTACTATGAGACTTACATGTGCCCTTGGAATATTACACCGAGAGTCTGAAGATGGGGGTAGAGGCAGGTGCATATGACTTCAGGAAGATCTAGGGAGAACCATGGGAAAGGATAAGTGTCCTTCTCCGTAGTGACATGTCCTTGTTATGACCTTTTAGAGCCATCTATACAGCATGGCTTCAAAGTCAGCACAGATGAGGGGAGCAAAGGAAGTGGCTTTGGGCTCATGGGTCTGATTGGCTTTAGAAGAAGACAGAGGCCAAGATCCAGAGACCTTTCTGCTCACTGGGGGATTGTGAGACACCTCTGGCAAGGAAGGAGTGACAGGGACAGAGACGAGGGTCCTGCTCCAGCCCATCTCCTCTAGTCATTCTCAGGAAATTCCCAGTGAGGTAGAGAGGATAGGCCTAGTGAGATGATGCAGTACAACCCAAAGGGACATGGCCTTGTCCCTTCACTGCTGGAGATGTCACAGCAGGGAGCTCTCCAAAACATGGACGCAGGAGACACTGAGATGTGCTGTGACAGGGAGTCCCCACACACCTCCTGGAACAGAGAAAGACACACAGACACCACCCAGGGATTTCCTGGATACTCATATATGGGTGAAACCATCCCATGTTTAATGTCAACAGGAAGGGGACACGGCTCTCAGGAAAGAGGCTGATTCCCAAGAGCCATTACTTCCTGGGATTTGCCACCCAGCCTAAAAAGAAGGGGGCACTGTTTGTTGGGTCCTGGACGAAGATTAGGAAGGGTCTATTTAGCTGAAAAAGAGGAACGGCAGCCCACTGGTCACTTTTAAGGCATGAACTCAGAGAGGGTCTTGTCTCCTTCCCATGGAGGGTCAGCACAGCTTTGCTCGCCACCTGTGGGAAGGGAAGCAAAGGGGGGTGAGGGGGGCAGCGACCACTCCAGCCTAAAGTAAGATCTCACGCGGAACCCACGAAGGAAGACCCTCCGATGGGTTGTGTCCACCCTTTATGGTACTGCCCTGCCCTCAGCCTGCTCCATGGTGGTCACCGAAAAGCCTTTCCCCAATCTCTCCAGTTTTTCCTGCTTTGGCCCATTCACTTCCAGGCCCCCTTCCTACCTCCATCTCTCATGACCTCGGCTACAGCCCATAGCTTCACAGTGGGAGGTCCATTTGTATTTCATGCCCTTTGCACAGGGGTCCCCCTTTCCCAGGGTACAGCTGTGAGCCCTTTGGGGGAATGGGTTTCTGAAGATGACCTTGAGTGTCCAAACTCCAAGGGTTTCCAGCCCATGCTGAACTGCCTTAAATTTCCCACAACCAGTGGGGTCTTTGGAAAACTCATTAACACTCCTGACTTTGTATTTTACTAGTAACCCTAAATGTGACCGGTGGAAAAATTTGAGGATAATGTCCCAAGTCACTAAACCTAGGCCTCTCTGTATGAAAATGGGTAGTTTGAATCCTAAGGACTGAACGGTCCTGGGCAAAGGTGAGGTTGAGGTTCAGGGAGGTCATTCCGGGAAGGTGCTTACATTATCAGCAGCACAAAAATCTCCGTTGCAGCGTTGACCTCTGACCCCAACTCCAGATAAACCCCAAAGGTCATCCAGAGGACCTCAGCCTTGCCTTTGTCCACACCCTTTCCCTTTTCCTTAACCTCACACCTGAGCTGCACCTCTGCCCTGTTTGACTAAAACAGACACTGGAGCAGCACTATGAGGTGACCTCACCTTGAAGGACTTCTGAGCTGTGTCCTCCATGGCCACTGAGCTGATGGCTGCCTTGTAAACAGGAGTGATTCCTAGTAGGTTCACCACTGACTCCATGCCGTGGGTCTCAGACACTGACAGTTTGGGGATCTATGTACCTTGACCATCCTAGTGGGCAAGAGAGGAAGCTTTTCGTTAGCGTGGAAGGAATACTTCGTCCTGGGAACCCCTAAAATGCCACCTCCTCTGAAAAGTCCTTCGGGAAGACACAGGGTGTTCACACAGAACCCTGTCTCACTATGCCCTACAGCTAGGGTTGCCCCCCAAGACATGACTCTTGGGAGAGAGGGAGTCAGAGCAGCTGAGCGCAAGTGCCCGGTGGAGAGCAGGATGAAACCACTCCTCTCCCCGCTGTGCTGAAGCTTCAGGGCTCAGTTTGGGTCTTGGGCTCTCAACAGTTCCATGCTCACCCTCAGCTAGGTTTTCTGCTCCCTGTTGTAGGTTCTAGGCCTCAGAAAGTGCTGGGCCAGGCAGAAGAGCAGCACCTTTGTCTACACTTCACCTCAGACCTGCCTGAGTGTCCACGTGTTTCATAACACACCTCACATAACAGGCATCAGGGGCAGGATGAGGAAGTAGGTTAGAACACCGGCTCACTGATCTGTGGTGCATGGCTCTGGGGACCTGACCAGCCTCACACAAGGGCAACAGAGGAATAGAGTCTTTCTCAGTCATGACCAGGGCACTCTTTCCTTTCTGAAGATTTCCCTACAGATTCTTCCCCTAACTTCCAAACACCCCATGGACTGTCCACCTTGACCTCTGACCCTTAAGGTGACTAGGGTCTATGAACCACCTCCATATTCCTGGATCATCTCTAATATACCCTGCAACTGTGGCCTCTGCCCTATTGAGGATGCAATGTGTCCATCCCGAGGTATGACTGCCCTGAGGACACGTTTACCTTTTATTTCCAGCACTGCTTCCATCAATAAGCATGGCCTACAGTATGGAAAGGAACACCGAGTCTGCCTGGAAGCTCAAAGTGGCTGTGGCCCCAGCTTCTGGCCAGTCTTCTATGGCCTTTGTCATGGAATGATCAGAGGTAGGGGTGGCTCTGTGTGATTCCTGGGACTGAGGAATCACCTTAGGCTAAATTGTTGAAACATCCGGCCGAAGTCTGGGTAGGTCAGTCTCTGCTCTGCCTGGTGCATCTTCCCGTGGTCAGGGATGATGAAGTAGGTCACGGGGATGACTTGGCTGCTGCTGTACACCAGCACCATGCTAGACAGATCATGGACTCGGAACAGATGAACCACGCCCACGTTATTGACCGTGGGAACCTTGACCGTCTTCTGATGGTCCACGTGGAAATCCTCCATTTTGACGAACCGACACAAAAAGTAGCTGAATTTTGCCTGGAGAGGACGAAGAGGGGGTGTCAGATAGAGTGGGTCTAGGTCTGCGAGAGTGTATCAGAAGAAAGGGGCCAGCAGTCTTCTCTCGGAGCCCTGGTTTGATCAGCTGAAAATAGAGAAAGGACAGACATACTAATGCATGAGCACTTTGTGGGACTCTCTTGAACTTGGGGAGGGATGTAGAATTTGGATATATTCTGGCAGATCCCAAAAGTAAAGTGTCATTGAAAAAATTTAATATTATGCTTATTTAATGGTTCCCTGGGAATGCTAAATGATGGCAAGTGCAGGTGACCAGTGGTCCCTAAGACACCTGTACACTTGCTTTTCTGGAAGCTTCTTGTCCTTTTCAGGCAACAGTTTAATATAGTTCAAGGCAAACCTTGCTGGGTAACATGAGTCCTCTCCTGAGCCCCTAGATGTGATGCAAATATCAGGGGGAGCTTCCCTGGTGCCATATAAAAACACAACCAACATGGCCATCAGAATAGGTAGGGGCCTCAGGGACCTGTCCTCTCTGTCATGAATGAGTAGGACCCTCAGAGCTCCTGGCCTCACATTCTCCCTGGAAAGGAGGGGCTGGAGGCAATGAGAAGGGAACGAAGCCATGGCCTTGCCGCTGTGCTCTGCAGCACTTTGCCAGGGGAGAGGGAGCTCAGGGAGAAAGGAGCAGGCCCTAGCCTAGACTCCTAGCCCCTCCCAAAGCTGTATCTTTCCTGGGGCAGAAATGCTCACTTTAGGGCCCTGACCTAACCATTTCCAGGCAGGAGGTCATGTTTGGGGTCGAGGCTAGCTGACCAGGTGCATGTTCTCCACAGAGTTCCACACACTGTGTAGCCTTGCTAATCCTTTCACGGTCTCATGGGACTAGGCTAGCTTTGTCCATGGTAAAATGGACAGTCACACCCCAAACAGATAAAATGACTCGTCCACTGTAGACAGGTAATGGATATTGGAGGCCACAATGGATGCCAATGTTTTCAGGCCCTGAAGCTGACTCTACCACACTTACTGTTTCTCGGTATATTACATGGGAACTGCCCTATGTATATATACCATGCAATAATTTGTTTTAAAAAGCACTAAGTTTATTCCTGTTTCACTCACACAGATTTCAAAAGAACATTTGTATAGAGAATGACCTGTCAAGTCCAGATACGGGGCTGCTTTAATCCTTTATCCACTGATCTCATGGGTTGTTGAAAATTGTTATGCTGTTTATTGGTGAAAGACTAAAAGAAGACACATGTAGGCATGTTGCCCTTCTTGACTTTGGGTTGCCAAGAACACAGAACATCGGAATATGAGCATCTATTTGTATAAGTCCCCTGGAGCCAGCTTGGCTTAGTGACGCCACCCTTACCATTCCAGATACTGTAGTTCATCAGAGCGAGGAATGTGTCATTCTTTAGCTCCTTGACCATGGTCCCTATTTCCTCATTGGTTTTCTTCATCATATGATTGTTGATCTGTGCCTTGGCCTTATTGCTCTCTCTGAAGTTGGTAAAGATGACTTCAGAGATATATAGGTCCTTGATTCACTTCATGGATTTGTCCACCAGATTCAGGCCCTGGTGGATGAACACACTGCTGCCACTTGTCATTGGGGACATCTCTGTGGACTAGTTGGTGGCATGGAGTAGGTACTGGAAACACTTGTGGATCTCAGCCTCAGGCAAGACTATTTTGTTGAGCTTTAGGGCCTCCAGGATGTGTTGGCTAGCGTTACCTTCAGCTCCCAGGGAGAGCATTAAGATGGAAGCAATCACTCTAATAGGGGAGAATAAGATATTCCCATCTCTTGACTGCTGGGCCAGCTCTTTGTACAAAGAGATGGAGACATTGCAGACGGTTAAAGCTACCTTCTGGCACTGCAAGCCATCAATGCTTGGGTCACAGAGTTTTTCACGATCTGTAGTCTGGGTTCTGGGAAGCAGAGAGCACAGACCAGCTAGCAAGAGGGGTCCATGAGAGAAAATGGATGCCATCATCCTGCAAGACAGAGAAAGGGACACAGCCCTGAGTCAGGGCCATGACAGCTTCCACTAACCGATGATTGACATAAACAACCACAGTTCCCTACCCCTGTGCTGTGCTCCCAGTCTGGGCCAGGCACTTTCCACAGCCTCATCATGGAAAGAGCTAATGACAAGCCTCAGGGCAGGTCATATCTGTCTGGTATGTACTTATCTGAGAAGTCCCATAGGGGAGCTGAGTACTCCTCCATTCCTTGATGGTTAAAGAATATATTCAAGTCCATGAACAGTGACTGTGGCAAAACCAGGTCCACAGCAGGCTGTCTAGAGCCTACTCCACTCCCATCTGCAATGATTCAATGTGAGAGAAACTGCCCTGTTTAACCAAGAGCCGTGCCACTAGAAACTGTGTGGACTGTAATAAAGATCAATTTCTGAGCCTCAGCTTAAAAACAGAAATATGCAAGGCATTAGTAACATAAATACAGATATGGGGACTTATACTTGGATTTGATCTTGGGGGAAGTTTGTAGGTTTGACAAACTCCAGCCTTTTGGACTAGCCCTGAGCCATCAGGTAGGAATTGGGAGTGTGTCCCCAAATAAGAAATGGGGAGGAGGGATTGGAAGGGCAGCAGCTCATCTGAGATGCTAACAAACCTATTTTCCCCTGGTGATCAGGAGTTCTTCCCAGGTGATCAGGGCAGATGGCTCCTGGGCAGGAGAAAAGAGGCCTACGGCCCTTGCCACAGGGAGTCTTGGAAAACATACTTTAAAGGGTAGCAGTTTAAAAACAAATCAAAACAAAACAAAGCCCATTTTCTATCCCAAGAGTGTGTGTGGAGTCAGTCCCTGAATCCACAAAGAGAGGTCAAGGCCGGTGGCTTCTGGTAGGGTCATGGGACTAGGTGTGGAAGAATGCCCAAGCTGAGAGTATCGGGTGCAGGAATGGGGTGACAGGACCGCCTGAGGTGTCTCCTGAGCCCTCCCCAATTGGGCAGAGAGATCACAGAAGGGTAAGTGATCCAGAGCCGGCCTGGGCCTAGAGGGCTTCCACAAGGAAGGGCGGGCCTGACCTAGTGTTCAACAGAGGGTATACTGTGTGCTGGGAGCACAGAAGGAGGTCTTTGCTCTCCTCTGGATCTGCCCATAGGAGTAGCGTCCTCTGTGTGGAGGAGATATGGAGACAGGCAGGAGGTTGGCTGTGCCCACCCCATGGGTTCTGAAGGAAGTTGGTTACAGACTTACTGAGCAGAGGCAGTGAGAAGCTCGTGGGTTGGACGCGCAGGACTGACTGCCCCTGAAGATCTTGCCCCGGGGACTTATAGGCACAACAGAGTGTGGGAGACACTCAGTCCCCATGTGGGAGGAGAGCCCGGTCAGCTTGTAATCTTGACTAGGAGACAGTGTGCCATGTGTTGCTGTGGCCTGAGGGCCTGACCCTCTTTCCCTGAGCTGACTTAGTGAAGCAAAACTGGCCAGTACTACCCATCTAGGAAGGAGACAGAGGGAGCCCTGTGGCCATTGCAGCCTACCTCAGGAAGTTGCTAAGAGGAGGCAATGGGTCCTTACATACTCCTAAGCCTTGGTGTCATTAGTAAATATCACCCACCTGAAGAAAGTGAGCGTGTTCCCACCTGCGGCCTGAGAAACCTCACCTGGGTACTAGGACCTGTGCCTTATTTCACGCAAACCCAGTTAAACAGACAGAGTGGGAATAATGGCCCAGTGCCTCAAAAGAGGGTCTTTGATGTAACTGAGAGACAACTGATGGTGTCCCTTCCAGGGAGGAGGAGCTTAGTCTTGAGGACAGGGAGAAGAGAATCCCTTCATCCTCATGTGTACAACTTGTTCTCTATAACCCATGTAATGCCCCTCCCAGATGCACACACAAAAAACACATACAGGGTCACAGACCCAGATGTAACACACACACACACACACACACACACACACACACA
>LOEQ01001932.1:213823-230702 GCA_001685075.1 Bramus lutescens
CCTGCCTCTCTAACCTGGCAGGCCTACAAGGGTCTTGAAGTTGCAGTGGCTGTCATCTGGTGACCCAGGGACAACATGGATTCTCTGCCTTTTGAAAATGAAGGGATAATATTCTGTCATGTGGTTGCCTGCCTTTTGCTTGTCCATCTATTTGTTGATGGGCATGTAGCATGGGGCATATTTTAACTTGCATGTATCATGCTGTCCCAAACATGAGTGTAAACATATCTTTCAGGGCCCCTTCATTTCTTTTGGAGTAAAGGAGAGATGACATTGCTGAAACATGTCATGTGTGGTTGATTTTGATGAGAAGTTTAATAAGGCTTCCAAGAGCCTCGGGAATTAATGCAGCATACCTCTTGGTGTGTCTCTGAGTGTTTTCTAGAGATGGTCAGATCATGAAGGCTCTGACTTAATCTATGGTTTAACCTGTGGATTGAGTCATATCAAAAGTCCAGAGGCCTGCTGTTGACTTCCTCCCAGGGTTCGGGTCAGTTGTCTCAGCATAGACAAAGGAATCTCAGGATAGCTCTAATCTGAGGGGAAAGACTCACATGTTTGCAGTTCTAGGCAGTGTCTCTTTATTGTTCTGTTTTAAATCTAATTTTTTGTTCCAATTGTCTATAATTTTTTTAATTCTAATTCTGTATCAATTCTAATTCCAATTACAAATCTCTGTTTCAATTCACTTTTGTTCCAATTATTTTACATCTTCTCCTCCTCTCCTCCATTTTTTATATTCTTTACTCTTCCAGTCTTATTTCTCCCACTGTTACAAGTTCCCAAGGAACAGTAAAAACATCAGTGATAAGAGTCTAAATAAAACCCAGTGTGGGTAAAAGAAGGTACTCCTAAGGGCCATAAGGTTTCTGGTTGAAAATGCCTTTGCCAGGGGTAGACAAGCTCCCTCTAGGCTATTTATGAGCTATTGTCCAGCACAGTTCTGGCCACTGCTGCTTGTTGTCTGCCAGAGCTAAACTCTGAGTCCCTACTGCCGGAGACACTGGAGATACTGGTCTAGAACTGGATTGCAAACTTGGTCCGTACTTGATTTCTGGAAGACTAGAAAGCGCCCTGCATGTTATTGGTTGGAGAACAGTTGCTATGAACTTACCAGGAAAAACTGTGCCTGTTGGTGTATAGTGATTTGAATGAGAATGGCCCCCACAGGCTTACACAGTTGAATGTTTGGTTCCCAGTTGGTGGACCATTGAGGAAGGATTAGGAATCTTGGCCTTGCTGTAGGAGATGTGTCACTGAGGGTGGGCTTTGAGTTCTCGAAAAGCCAATGCCAGGCCCAATCTCACTCCGCGTCCTGCTTGTGGATGGGCATAAGCTCTTAGCTCCTGCTCTAGCATCATGCCTGCCTGCTGGCTGTCATGTTCCCCGCCATGGTGATCACAGACTACCCCTCTGAAACTGTAAGCAAGCCCACAATTAAATGCTTCCTTTGATAAGTTACCTTGCTCATGGTGTCTCTTTACAGCAGTAGAATAGTAACTAAGATATGGCAGAATAATAATATGGTTCATGGGTGGAGCCAACTGTTTTTAAAATATGCTCCACAAGATGGAACCCTTACTTTTTACTGTAAACCTGAACAAAAACCCATGGCTCAGAAGGTGGAGGACCCAGTGGGAGGTTGATATCATTTTTGTTGTTGTTGTTAAACCTATGTGACATGTCTATCAGTTTGCCTTCTAAACATGTTCTAAACATGTTTTTATTCCCACAGATCACTGTAGCTTGTAGGCAGAGTTTTCCTGTGCCAGCAGCAGATCCAAATAACCAACTTGGAGACTTAATATGACTTATAAAAGATTGTCTAATAGCTCAGGCTTATTACTAGCTCACTTTTCCATTTAAATTAACCTATATTTCTTATCTATGCTTTGCTACGTAGCTTGGTACCTTCTCTCAGCATGGCATGCCCATCTTGCTTCTCCCTGTGTCTGCTGGGTGACTCCTCTGACCCCCCATGACTCCATCATTCTCCCCTCCCAGCATTCTTTTAGTCTGATTTTGGTGGGGGACAATTCTGCATTCTGTCAGTTATGTTTTAAATAAATGCTGATTGGTCAGTAGCCAGGCAGGAAGTATAGGTGGGACAACCAGACAGGAAGTAGAGGCAGGATAATGAGAACAGGAGAATTCTGGGAAGGAGGAAGCCCATTCCTCCGCAGTCCTGCACAGATCACGGAAGAAGCAAGATATGACCTACCCCGCTGAAAAAGGTAAAATGTGGCTAACATAGATAAGAATAATGGGTTAATATAAGTTATAAGAGCTAATGGGCCAATCAGTTTATAACTTATGGAGACCTCTGTATGATTTTCTTTTGGACTTGCTGGCTGTAGGAACTGGGCAGGACAGAAGCCCCACAAGCAGGCCCTCATGTTACATGATTTTCCTGCCTAACCTCCACTTGACCAGCTATAGTTCAGTCAGTTCTTTATTGGCCAATGGGAGTAATACATATTCATAGTGTACAAAAAGATTGTTCCACAGCAGTTGCCTAGGTCAAGGAAGCTTCTTTTTGCAGTGGATGGTGATCATTACACAGATTTCCAACCAATCAAATTGTTAACAGTAAGTTACTGTTGCTGTGGACCAGTGGCCCAAAGCTCAACTAGAAATGCAAGAAAATGACCGTACCTTCAAAGGCTCAGGGGACATAGCAGAAGAGGGGGCCAAAGAAGGGCTGGAGTGTTGTGTAGCTGCTTCCTCCAGATGGAAACACTTTCTCATAAAGGGAGAAGAACCTCAGAGGTTCAAGAAACAAGATTGCTCAGTCCCCTTCCCGAGGTGACTTAAGCAGTGAATAACTGCCAGGATGAGTACCACTTCACTGACTTAGCTGCCTGGAAGCTGTGTAAAGAACTTCAGTCACACCACTTTCCTGATGTCTCAACTATGTTGCTGTGTTCGGCTGTTCAAAAATGTAATCCCCCAAAAGTCATCTATATTCCATAAATAACCATGTACCCACACTCTTGTAAAGACCCCCAGTGAAGTCATTTGCTCACCAAACAGGGCTTGGAAAAACATCTTTGTAAAAAATACTTATTATTATTTTTACTTTGGTTTGGCATTGCCCTCTGTATCTTGGGAGAATAGAAATAGTCTCCCTCCAGAAAACATCTGATACCTATGCTTGAAGTTATCTAGGGAGAGAACCTGATGGAAAAAACAGGAACTGATGCTCAGGTGTAATTATTGTGGTCTGGGATCCCCTACTTTGCCCGTGAAAAAGGGAAGATTGAAGGTTTCATCTTTGACGATGATGAGGAAGGACCTGTTGAACATGATACTGGGGACATTAGGAAACAAAACATCTACCATATCAATAAACTCAGGGACTTTTGTGTCTTTATCTTCAATTTCCAGCACAGCCTTATGCATAGCCGAGAGGGGGGGCAGAAGTGGATCAGAAGCTATGAAACCCCCACTTTAGGCTGAAGCAAGACTATGTGGGAGCCCCAGTCAAGGAGAGCCTCCCCGGGGCCTGTCTCTTTATGGGCAGTCTTACCTCATTCATGGCTCTCTCTTCAAAATCACTCAGAACCTTTCCTGACCTGGCCTGTTTTTCTATTTGCCCCCTTCATGACCCCCATTTCTCATACCCTTGGTGTAGCCTGAGCCTGAAGCCTTGGGGTTGAGGACCCCTGTGAACCCTCTGTTACAAGCGTCCCCTTTCTAGGGCACACTTTTGAGGTTCTTGAGACAAGGGCTATGAATGTGACCTTCAGAGTGTCCAAACTCCCTAAGTATACAGCTCATGGTCAACCACTTTTGGTTTTGGTCTTCTAATTTTTCCCAGAACTGTTGGCCTCATTGGTTAACTCTCATAAATTGGACTTTGTGGCTCACATTTATAGATTATAGAACATTCTCTGAAGTAACGGAGCCTAGGCTTCTCTGCATAAATGTGAGCAAACCAAAGTTCAAACAGTATTAGGT
This sequence comes from Bramus lutescens, assembly GCA_001685075.1. Classification (NCBI taxonomy): domain Eukaryota; kingdom Metazoa; phylum Chordata; class Mammalia; order Rodentia; family Cricetidae; genus Bramus; species Bramus lutescens. Next base: position 217,784 of record LOEQ01001932.1, read on the forward strand.
CTTGGGCAAAGATTATCAGAGAAACACCTCAGGGAAAAGCCATGGTACCACCTCCACGAAAAGTCACCTCCCAGTTCTGCCTTTAATTCCATCCACCCAGGCACCTCCTAAGAGTCCTCAGAGCGCAACCGGGACCATGCTCGTGTCTTTCTCCATCCTCAGCCTTATGCCTAAGCTGTGCCCTTTACATCCCTTCTGATCTTCAGACATGCAGAACTACACATTGGTTAGGTGGCCTCACCTTGGATAACCTCACAGGAGCATCCTTTGTGACTTTTGACAGATCAGCCCCGCTGCTGAAGATCTGGGTGATGCCCAGTGTCCTCATGACTGTCTTCAGGTCGTAGGTTGCAGAAATGGTAAATTTGGGGAAACCTAAGTTGGCATACCTGTCATAGTGGAAGAAAAACAGAAGGGTTTCAGGCCTTCCCTGTTCTTCTGGGACCCACCATATTGTGAACATGCCTTCTTTCCCTCTTTACTGCCTTGTTTCTGTCCACAGCAGGATGGCAAGTCCCCTTGGTGACCTGTCCTTGTAACTTCCTCTGTATTTGGCATGGAGGTCTGGTGTTGACATTAAGGGCACCATCTTGTCCTAGTAGCCCCAGAGGTGGCACCTCCTATGAGAAGTCCTCCTGAAAGATTCAGAGTGCTCTCATGGGACCATGTCTCACCTCCTCCCTCCATGTTTAGGGATGGATATTCTTGAGAGTTGGTGGGGCTGATGCAGTTGAGTGACCCTGAGAAGTGGGTGAAGCCTGGGAACAGACTGGCTTTCAGCTCTGTGACCCATTCTTACCTCAGCCCCATCAGCTCCTGTGCTCTCTGCTGGTTGTGCAGGCCCTCAGGGCTCTGTTCCTCAGAGCAGCGCCTTTGCCTGCATTCACCTCAGGCCCACACCCCAGTCAGCAGGACCTGGGCTCACTGATGGAGAACACACTCTGGCCTGTTGGTTCTTGGGGGCCCAGTGAACCACAATGAAGAGTGTCAAAGGACAGAACCTCCTGCAAATGGACCCCAGGGTGCCCAGCTTCCACCTTGCCCTCCCTAGGTCTCTGTATCCCAGCTCTGCCTATGTCCACTGTGAAAGTCACATACCTAGATGGACCCATTATCTGAGACAATTGCCCTTTCAAGGAGCGCTCAAGGCACAAGCACGTCATGCTTTGAGGCACCCATCAATCTTTTTATCAGCCTGTATAATTTTCATTGACTGCAGCAATTCGGGGGCTGGAGAGATGACTCAGAGGTCCTGAGTTCAATTCCCAGCAACCCACATGGTGGCTCACAACCATCTGTGGTGAGATCTGGTACCCTCTTCTGGCCCACAGGCATACATGTGGGCAGAAACACTGTATACACAATAAATAAATGTCTTTTAAAAAAAAGTGCAGCAATTCAGGTAAGTACTCTTATCTGAAACCTTGCTCAGCATCGATACCTATACCAGTATCTATTCCTGTCTTCAGGCTCCGTGGCCAATAAACTGTGTATCCAAGAAGCTTATGGAAATTTCTCCCCCTTCCTCTCTAAGGCCTTTCCCTTGCATTGTCCTCCTGGAGTGTGCTGGTGGTAGTTCTTTGCTGCTTCCAGAACAGTTGTTCTATGGACATTCTCAGACTGGCCTCCCTTGTCATGGTCTGTCCTAGAAACTGGGCCAACTGGGGTCTGTCTCGAAGCCCATCTTCCTGTTCTTGGTACTGTCATAACATATGGCTCCTCCAGTGACTGTCACCAATCCCAGCAGTACACATTTGAAAGTCACAGTGTACATAATGGGGAGGTAACATCTAAGACCAGGACCGTATAGTCACAGTGAACTTTGCGAGTCTACACAACCTGGCTGGCACCGCTTTCAAGAGGTTGTGACTCATAACAGTGAGCCAGGGATTGGGCCCACCCATCCTAGTCTGTGGCCAGTCCTGAGGGATGATCTCAGGCAGGTCATGGCTCAGAGAAGGGGGGCAGTTCTGAATAGGCCCATGGCCTGGGGGATCACCTGGGGTTAATGTGCATCTGGATGCTGTTGAGGTACTCATAGCTCAGGTTGTCTACCAGTTGTTGCATCTTCCCCTGGTCTGGCAGGATGAAGAAGGCCATGGCATTTCCTACATAATGCTGTATCAGCACCCAGCTGGACAGATTACTATTCTTCTTCAGGTAAAATTTACCCGTGCGTTTGACCATGGGCACCAAAACCACCTGGCCTGTATCCAGGCGGAACTCATTGTCATTCAATAGGTCAGCTTGGAGTTCACCACTATGGATTCCTGGGGAGAGAGAAGAGGCTGTCAGGGAGGGATGAGATCAAACTTCAGGCGTCAGGGCAAGGGATTCCCCTGCGGCCTATGTGACACTTTCCTCTTCGTGTCCTCAAGTGTAAATGGAATGAGTGTGGCCACAAAAGTCTGCTACAGGGATTTGGTGATGACCACTTGAGGCTGTAGAAGATACAGAATATTCTTGCACCAGACCACTTAGTGGAAAATTTACCATTTTCCTCCCTCCCTCTGTCCTTTTTCTCTTTTGGATATTACTTATATTTGATAGTTTCACGAGGACTTGTTTGTGGTAGGAATTGAACGTCTGACCTCCCATGTACTCAGCCCCCTGTCCATCACTGCGATCTGGCTCTGACCCTGCCTGGAGATTCTCGATGAAAACAGGAACCTCCTGAGGGGCTGGAAGATTCCTGCCTCTCGCAGACAATCATTCAATCTGTATTCAGGGAAAACGTCGTGTATGCAGACGCCAGGACAGCATCTCCTCTGCTGTATGATTGCCACCACTGAGACCAGCAGAGAAGGCAGAGCCTCAAGGACTGAGTTCATTGGAAAGGAGTAGGTGATAGGGCAAGGGTATGGACAAGGTCCACCTTTGTCACAGCAGAGCTGGGACCTCAGTTGTACTGGATGTGACCTGGGAACTCTGTTCTTCAGGACTCTACCTAGGGCCAGGAAATCATGGTGGAGAGAAGTATTTGGCCTTTATTCCCAGCCCTTATTGAATGTAGGGGGTCCCCTTCCCAGACGAAATGTCAGGCTGGGAGTGGGGGCATCAGCTCAGTTGCACTTGGTACCAGAAAGGAAGAGTTAGCTTTCCTTATGAAGGTGGCATAGTCATATCCTAAACAGTAAAATGTTTTCTTTTTGTTTCCCTTCTCTTTTGAATATCATGGTTGTTAGGTAGTTGAGTATCGGGGCCTCTAAGCCCTGATGATGTGAATTTGATCCCTGGAATCCAGGGAGAACTAACTCTCACAGGTTGTGTGTGATGTGGCCTCCACATGTGTTCTATGGCATGTGTAGATATGCACTTACACACAGCAGTAAGTAAATAAATATAAAACCCTACCATGTCTCACTGCAAGCTAGTAACGTCTGTGCTCCCTAGGTATGGCCGGATAACTCATGATGTGGCCTAATTATCATAAAAGATGGGGCTAGTCAAATAATGTCCATGACACAGGTCACACTCATCATTGTCTCTGATCCCATAATGAGCAGCCCCCCAACTATCCCAGGGTGAACATCATTCATGAGCCCACCAGGCTGCTCCCTAACTTGTCTGCTTTGCCAAATGCTGTCTCTTCTGAATAAAACTCTCACCTGCTCACTTTCTCGCCCGTCTATTCTATTATTGTTGAGAACAAGAACTTGAACCCTAGGGTTTTGGCCTCTGTGGTGGCCCTCCTCAGTGCCAGTCCCACCTTACCATCCAAGGAGATGAAGTTCACCAGGGCAATAGCTGTGTCTATCAGCAGGTCTTCAACCACCTGTAATATATGTCCGTAGCTTCTCTTCATTGTGTGTTTGTTGATCTGTGCCTTGGCTTCTTTAATGTTCCTGAAGTTGACGAGGATGGTTTCCGAGTCGTACAACTCTGTAACGACCTCTCTGAACTTGTCTGCCACCTGCAGATGCTTATCGATGAACAGACTGTTGCCAATGGTCATGAGTAACTGATAGTTTGGCTGGCGGAATGTCTGGAGGAGATGCTGGAAGCACTTGTGGACCCCCATTTTAGGCATATCTGTGAGACCGAACCTCAGCCCGTTCAGGATTTGCTTCTGAGTGCTGCCCTTAGCTCCCAGAGAGAGCATTGCGAAGGCAGCTGTAATGCTTACCGGGAGAATATAATGTTGGTTTGCCCGGGCCAACGGATTACCTTTTGGAGCAAGGACAAGGAGATGTTGCTGATGGTGAAAGCAAAATTCTGGCATTGGGGCGGCTCCTGGATCTTGCCATGGCCTGAGGCACCTGCCTTTTGGTAATCTTTAGTCTGGGAGCCAGGGAGCAGACAGCACAGACCTGCTAGCAAAAGGAGGTTGTAAGAGGGAGAAGGCAGCATTGTCCTGTAAGACAGAGAAGGGGACAAAAGCCCCAAATCAGGGCTCTGATGGCTCTCACTGACCATCCCAACCATTGATAACACCATCTAAAAGCGACTGGTTTCCTAAATCTGTGCGCCCAGCTGAGGGCAGGAATGTTCTATATTCTTATCATGGGAAGAACCAGAGGAAACCCTCACAGTCGTGAGGGCTCAGAAATGGTAACTCATTACTTTGGTTTTCTTAAAATTTTACGTGTGTGTGTGTGTGTGTGTGGTGTGTGTGTGTGTGTGTGTGTGTGTGTAAGCGCACATGTGAGCACCGTATCATGCATATGAAGGTCAGAGGTCAACTTGTGCGAGTTTGTTCTCTTCTACCATGTGGCTCCAGGGGTCACCAAGCGTGGCAGTGACCATCTTACCCTCCACTTTAAGAGGCAAGGGCCATGGCCCAATTCTACAAGGGGTGGGGACTAAGGCACAGTGAGTAAAATGGAATCAGAAAAAGTTACCCAACAAGGGATCAGACCAGGATGAGAAGGACTTCATTGTTTCATTAAAGGGTGGGTGGCTTCCATTGGTATTCACAATTTCGTGGGCAGAGAAGCTGCTGGCTAGAATGGGAAGGGTCTTGTGGCACAACACACAGCCAGAGCACAGAGTGGCGGTGCCACACCTTAGTCTAAGTCTTCTGGGACCCCCTCTTCTCCCAACTACCGCACCGTTTACATTGCAGGTCACTTGAGCATGCATTTATTTTTTGTCCAAGACCCGTGACATTTTGAACCTGGGGATCCCTGTCACTCACAAGCCTATGAGACATGGAGGTATTTGTGACCATTACCTATGGGTTCTATGCATCTGGTTCTATCCATTTGACAGGGCAGGAAAAGCAAGGCTCAGAGAGGTTCAGCAACTTCTTCAAGGTCACTCAGCCAGGGTAGCTGAGCTGGGTCAGACTAGTCTCCAGCTTCTGCCACGTGATCTGTATACAGCTAAGGCTGTCGCCATGACACTGCCTCCATTGTCAGGGCTCAGGGCTGGCCACAGAGGATAGGTAGAGTCTGAGGGGTCAGTGAACATGCAGTATAACCACCCTGCTCCCTGGCAGCTTACCAGTTCATCCTGGTTACCTGCAGTGAGTCAAAGAGAATCCAGACTCACTGGAGAAACATGCTTGCAGGGCATATGGAGAGAGGAAAACAAACTTGGGTTCTGGTTTTGACTCGGACGCTAGCCATTTTGTGACAACAAATGTTTAAACTTTAAAAAAAAAATCTCATTTCAAAGAGGGTAGTTGGTGAAAATAAGAAGAATTAGAGGAGATATCAAACTATTGCCAAGATATGACCTCAGGGCAGCTCATGGGGAGAAAGGAGGTAGGTTTTGTGAACTCTGGTCTTCAACACTAGCTGGGGGCAGAGAGCAGAGATGGAATTTGGGGTTATGAACCCAGATAAGAATGAGAGAGGAAGAGGGAGCAGAGGGGCACACAGGTTATCTGGTGAGTTAATGAACATCTCTTCCTTGGGGATGGGATTTCCTAAGAGGGGGTCAGTGCATATGGCTGCCAGGCAGCAGGGTGGAACCCAGAGAGCAGAGGGCAAGAACCTCCCACTGAGCTCTGGAATTTAGATCCAAAAGAGCTGAAAGGGACCCCTTTCTCTTCTAAAGCATTTGCAGGTCACTGACCCCCAAAGTCACGCTCTAGGCCTACAGCTAGGTCTGGGCTCTAAAAGCATCAGAGAATAAGAGCCCCCAAAGCAAAGCAAGTGCAGGGAAGCAGAGTGGGGTTCCCTGAAGTGGATCTTCTGAAGCCAGTCTCCAGAGGAAAGCAGGAGACCAGGCTAGCCCAGGCCTGGGAGGCACTTCAACAGTGAGAAGACTACCAGCTCAGCCATGCCCAGTGCTCAGCAGTGTCCCTACAGTGTGCTCGGTGCATGGAAATAGCTCACTCCGGCCACTCTTGTGCCCTGCCTCTGTCCAAAGGAACTCTAGCTGGCACCTATTTTCCCTTGGGAAAACCATGCCAACCCAGCTGGGGAGACTGATTGACAGGGCCCAGGTGTCAGTTACAGAAGAGGCTGGTGAAGGACTTACTGAGCAGAGTCGTCTGGGGCCAGTGGGAGGCTTGCGGGCTGGATGCTCAGCACTGGCTGACCCTCATACTCTTAACCTGGGCTTTATAAGGTTCCAGGGAGCGTGAGATACCCTGGACCCTCTGTGCCGAAGGAGAGCCTGGGGCAGCATGTGGGCCTGCCTGTTCTTTCCTGAACTTAGTTGAGTGGAACTAGCCAGAGCCATTCACCTGGAATGGGGAAGGTGAGGGAGCCCTGTGACCACTGCCGTCTACTTCAGAGAACGACTGAAGGAGGCCATGGGCCACCCAGGATGGCCCCCTGTGTACAACAGTGGTGGCCTCTGTGAAGCTTAAACTCTCTCCTTTCTCTTTCCTACAAGTCACACGGCCTTGAAATCTCCCCACGTGCAAGGCTGGGCCCAGGATCAACCTGGGGCTCATCCTTCTCCACACCACCTATTTCTTCTGCTGTCTGTGCCCTGCCTCACCTCTGCCCTTTCTGGAAGGTTGGGCCCCTGCTGGGATCTTCAGTCCCAAGATCGCAGTGCTAATGCCAGGGATAAGGACACTTGGTGGTATAATCAGGGTAAGATGGTTCACACAGGGAGTCTGTGGCCTTGGCCTCCAGATGTAATTCCATGGACTCTCCTGTTGCAGAGTGGTTGAGGGCCCAAGTACAGGTGCAGAGCCTGGCAAGAGAGGGACAGGGCCATTCCTTAGAGGGCGTGACCAGCACAAGAAGGATGCCTGAAAGTGGAGTCATGTCAGTCTTCACGGTGGCACTCTGCATGGCTATTGATACATCCTCACACAAGGACCCCGAGGACAAAGACCTCAAGGCACAGAGCAGCTGAGGCGCCTTTGTCGGTCCACACCGCCAGCTGGTGCATTCTTCCTTGCTGTGGTGAGGGGGCTTGCCCCCGAGAGGGCGTATTTCCCTCATTCCTATACTAGGAGCCACCATGTGGTCTCCAAGATATGACTCTGGCTCAGGCTGGCACGAAGCTCGGAGTGGGCTATGTGTTGTCTGTTGCACACTGGGGACCTTCTTAAGACCTCAGAAGCCTTACTTAGTTGCAGGGTGCACTGGGGTGCTGGAGGAGAGGTAGCTGCTGTTGGCTGTTTCTTGAGGCTCTCGAAGGGGTTTGGCCTGCATGCTGACCCTATGGCTTATTCTTGACTGACTGATGCCCTCCACCATAGAACAGCACCCCTCCAGGTGGCACCTGAGCCTTGGTCTTGTCATGAGAATAGAACTGGTGTCACTGTGGTTGTTGCTGGCTAGAGGCCAAGATTTGGGTGTGCAGAGAGCATTTTAGCAGGCTTCTGGGAAGGGACTTGATGTATAAGCTGCATCTCCCATTTCTGACTCTGTTTCCATGTAGGAGCCCAGAAATACTGTTCCTACTTCACAGCTGGCCTCAGTAGGGCTCACATTGCCAGCCCGGGGCTATGTTGTCCCTCACTCAGTTCAGAATTTTCTTTGTGGGGGGCTGGAGAGATGGCTCAGCAGTTAAGAGCATTGCCTGCTCTTCCCAAGGTCCTGAGTTCAATTCCCAGCAACCACATGGTGGCTCACAACTATCTGTAGTGAGGTCTGTTGCCCTCTTCTGGCGTGTAGGCATACATGCAGACAGAATATTGTATACATAATAAATAAACAAATATTTTTTAAAAGAATTTTCTTTGTGTGCTCTACCTTCATCTCTCTGTCCCAGAGCAGAGCAGACAGGATCTTTACCAGTCGGGGACCCTCACTTTGGGTACCCAGCACCCCAGCAGTGTTGGAGGTAGTTTGTATGAGGCCGGAGCTGTGGAGGTTGTATGAGGTACAATGATGGAGCATGTGACCACGCTTGGGCACGCTGTGAAAAACCATCCAAGGCTTCCCCAGATTTCATGTATTCACATTACACCAGCAAAGCGCTCCATGGCCATGGATCTTCGTGTCACCTGAGCGATGCTAGTTTTACAGACACCCAGAATGCAGGTGTTAAAATTACAGGCTTCTACCCTGATTCCAGATAGAAATCTTGGAAGCAGGTTATATGCTAAAGACACACAGTCTTTAGCGGAACCCTCAGTGGGGCAGTCCACAGTGATGCTGTATGATCAAAGTGCCCAGGAACTAGGAAGGTAGTTTCCTGGTTTCCTAGGAGCAAACACTGCAGCTGTCGACCACTGAAAGCTATAGGCTGCATGAAAAACCAGCCCCAGAGAGGAACAGCATGGACTTCAAACAGCAAAGGGGTAGGTTGGCCCAAGCCCTTGGGCTACATCCCACCTAATGTGACCCAGATGCCTGACTCCATGAGGTTCAGGGCTTGCTCTGCTGAATATGATTTTTGCTTTGAACTGATTCTCACTTCTTATCTATTATCACGTGAGAGTATGACTGTCTACCCGAGACTGCTCCACCGTTGCATCCTGGGAGTGCACTACTTCTTTTGGCCTTTTACAGGGGATCAACTCAGTTTGCTGTGAGTCTCAAATAAGACTATGGACTTAGGTTTTGAGCAATGTTGCGACAGTTAAGGCTTTGTGCTGAAATAAACCCACTTTGGTTTGTGAGATACACAGACCTATGGAGACTAGGAGCAAAGTACTCGGTCTGTGTGTTTCCTGTCCCCCAAAGGCACCTATGGTTAAGTCCCACTGCCTATGGTGGGGCATAGCAGGAGGTCCTTAAATCACTGGGAGAATGGTCACCAAGGGGATTGTGGGACACCAGTCTCTTGGGTTTGTGATATCTCTGTCTGTTCCCACGTGTGTTCCTACTGTGACGTGCAGCCTTCAGCGGGGGACTAAACAGATAAGGCTGCCTGATTTGGGGTGCAAACCACCGGAACTGTGAGCAAATAAACCACATCACTCTGTAAACTTAGCTGCTCCAGGGGTTGAATGGCAGTCATGCAAAGCCGAACGCAGGCGCCTTTTGCTTTTCTCCTTCATGGTGGGCATGTACCATGAATTGCACTGCTACGAGCCCCGCTTAAATGCCTTATCAGAATCCTCTGGATGCAGTCAGGCATGCAGCTGGGTGAACACCCTAAGAGTGTTTGAGCATGAAGGAGTTCCCATGACTAGGCGTCACTGCGACCTGAAGAAGGTTAAGGCCACTCCCTCCATGAGTGGACAGAAGAAATGGCAGCAGGCTAGCTGAACGCATCCACATCTTACCCTGTTTGGATACAATTTGGCAGACTTCTGACTGAGCCTGGTTAAGAGTCAGCTGCTGTGATGGGCTGAGGGTCAGACACAAGGTTATTCGGGTCTTGCATCCATTAGGCTACCGTCTATTTGTGTATTAATCCAGGTTCTAGTTTTCTTTGTAGCGAGGTCAGTTTGGACCACACATATTAGCACCTACGTATGCTAATCATTTCGGGCCAAAGTGAATTCTTTTGAACATTTATGCCTTCTGTTCTTCCAGCAGAAGGACCAATAGGACCATGGTGGGTCACCATGGTAGTCCTGGGCTGGAACACCATTTTCCACAGCCAGCACCAGATTCTGCTGGATTTGGGGACAGTTTTCACAACATCATGGTTCTGAATAACTTAGACAATACTTTTGTTTTAGGTTTTTGCTGTTCCCATAGCCTTAAGATTATTGGATACACAAACGACAATGGTTGAATAGGGCTGTAAACTTATTAAAATTGGTATTAACATATGTGATGATGTGTGTGCATGCATCAAGGCATGGGGGTGCATCCAGAGGACAACTTTGTGGGACAGGTCTCACCTACCTTTGTATGGATTCCAGGAAAAGAACCCAGGTCGTCAAGTTTCTTTTTTACCCACTGAGCTGTGTCCCCCACCAAGGCAGGTCACAAACACAGCCCTCTGCCATCAGAACTGAGAACGCCATGGAAACAGGACGACTTTTCTTTACCGTGGGGGAGAAGAGAAACCACCAAGGACAAAAGACCTCAGACAGACGGCACGTGACCCAGTCTCTGAGATGTTGCTTCATGTATCTCACGGCCACAAGAAGAAAGCCTTAGTCATACCGAGTTAAGCTCCCAGGGTGTTTTAACTGGGGAAGATAGCAGCAGCATTTTGTTCAGTGCCATGTGCACCCCACAACTAGGACAAAAGTGGAGATCAAACCCCCTGAAACCATGAAGGCCTGTGTAGGGCACAGATGTTCTGCTCCGGTTGTTGCAGAGTGGTTTCCATCTGTTTCATTGGCCATAAATTCCAACATTTTTCTTATTTCTTCCTTCCTTTCTCCCNTCCTTCTCCTTCTCTCTCTCTCTCCCTCTTTCTCCCTTCCCTTCATTCCTTCCTTCCTTCCTTTCTTTTTTCTTTCTTTTTCTCGAGGTCGTCTCAGGTAACCCAACTGACCTCCAACCTACTGCTATGTAGCTGAGGACAACCTTGAACTCCCAGTCCTTCAGTCTTTATCTTCCAAGTGCTAGGATTACAGGCAAGTGTACCAGGTCCACCTTCCCCAGCTATCTTTAAATTCTATACAACCAGCACTCTGTTGCCCTCATCAGTCAGCCTGCAGGAGCCTCAGTGGGACCCGAGGAAAGCGTCACATGACTTACTGACTACCTGACTAAATGACACTGTTCTGAAAAGCTACAAGAGAAATCTACTCAGAAGGAGAGAGAGAGAGAGAGAGAGAGAGAGAGAGAGACTAGTAGCAAAATCCTAAACCATGTAGGGGTGGGATAAACTAGGCTCCGTCTAGGTAACCTTCTGGGATGGACCAGCACGCCATCTAGTGGTGTTCTTGGATCACGGCTTCCCAAGAAGGGATGCTTGTTGAACTCGGCCTGTGCAGCCCTGGACCTAATCCCACATTTCTTCTTTACAAGTTTTCTACCTCACGTGTTTTTACATCAGAATAAAACTGAGAACACACAGAGAAGATGTTGTTGTTGCAGACATGGGAAGGAACTGCATTTCTCAGAAGTGTTTCTTTTCTTGTTTGTTTGCTTGCTTGGCACTAGCTCACATACCTCTGATCGCTTTGATTTCCTCCTACAGTGTAAGTCTCTGGTAAAGTCATTCACAGATCGTTACCTTCTGGATTTCCTTCTGAGGAAACAAAGAGCGTTAGAATGACGGGAAATGCAGGAGCTGTAGAGGAGAAAGGATTCGAGATCTGACACATTGAGAAAAAAAAACATGTTGGAGTTTAAGTCCCTAATGCTGTGATAGAATTATCCTGACAGAAAGTAACTCGGGGATAAAGGGGCTGTTTCTGCTCGCAGCTCCAGATTGTGGTCTATTACTGTAGGGAAGTTGGGGCAGGGGCTTCTCATCACACCCATAGTCAAGTGCAGAGAAATGGATGCACACATGCTCCTTACTTGCTCATGCTCAGTTTGATTTCTCCACTCACACAGTTCAGGGCCCTGTGCATAGGGAATGGTGTTGCTCACAGTGGACTGGGTGTTCCCACATTAGCTAAATTAAGAAAATCCCCTACAGAGATGCCCACAGGCCCACCCAATGCAGACAGCTCCCAGTGAGAGTCTCTTCAGGCATGGTTACAGATTGTGTCAAGTTGGCAGTTATATCTAACCATTATATAATCTGTGTCTTACAAGGTGAGCTCCTTCTTTGAAGAACGGCTGTGCTTAGTTTTGTCTGGGTGTGTATTCCAGGAGGCTAAAAGGACTTCATCTTCAGTTTCAAACGTGGACCCATGTTTTAAGGATCTTAATTTTTAGCTTCAGTACATGTAGTGAGGAGAAACTGGCAGGTTTATTTTCAGTGAGGGCAAGAGGCAACTGCCCTTGGGGACATTTCCAGGAGAATCAGCCACTGAGCTCTTGACTGACTAGTCTGGCTGGTGTCAGTCAGTGGAACACGAAAAGCTGCTACTATTTGATGAGAATGATGAGAGTAAACCATTGCACAATGTACATTTGGTCACTGGAATTCAGGAGGGTGGGAAATGCTTGAGCCTTTAGTATTTAGAGATGAACTTTCCTAACGCATGCTTGGAATTGTGCCACTAGAGGGCGCCATGCTGCAGCTTCTGCCTGCCTGCCACTACCACTCTCAGATGCCAAGCACTGACAAACACAACCCCTTAGAGAATGGCACTAGCAGGGCTTCTCCTTGTACGCCCCTCTCTAGCCATGTGGAGCAAAAGAGCCCACAGACAGCTGATTGGTGGAAACCCCAATACAGCAAAAACAAAACCAAACAAAAACCACCTACAGCCAAAGTTATCTATGCAGTCATAAACATTGCCAATCAAATTATAGATGAACGGCACGGAATCACACTGATATATGCAGGAAAAGCATTTGCTAAATGCTACATCCACTCACGATTGCCTTAGTCACTGTGAAGAGACTTAATGATCATGGCAACTCTTAGAAGAGAAAACATTTATTGGGGGCTTACTTATAGTTTCAGAGGTTAGTCCATTATCATCATAGTGGGGAGCAGGGTGACAAGCAGGTGTGGTGGCTGAGAGCTATATCCTGATCTGCAAGGAGAGAGAGAGAGAGAGAGAGAGAGAGAGAGAGAGAGAGAG
>LOEQ01001932.1:230720-247517 GCA_001685075.1 Bramus lutescens
GAGAGAGAGAGAGAGAGAGAGAGAGGGAGGAAGAAGACTGGGCCTGGCATCTTTTGAATCCTTAAAGCAGGTGGAACTGAATGGTCGGATTAGAGCTAAGCCATTTTTTGCCCTGGACTCAATTCCTCATGACCTGAGGCCTAATATTTCCTGATGGCCTAATATTTCCCAACTCCGTAAGGGTGAAAAGAAGGGATGGGGGTTGTAGTTTTTGGAAGGGAACTTCTTCTGGATGGAGGAGGGTGACAGTCTCAAAACTTGAAGGAACATGTTGAAGTCTCTTCCAAGTGTGATAGGGGCTAGTCGATTTCAGCCAGGAAGAATCCAGTGACCCTTTGGATGGAGAAAGCTTATAGTCATGGTTGGAGGAAGCTGATGAGCTGGACGGGACTAAAGAGTAAAGTTAGAGTGATCATAAAATAACAATGGAGTTGGCCAAGGGGCTGTCTGTGATTCCGGGCAGTTAGGTGTTCGTCCAGAAAACTTGTCTGCTTCTGATTCACTGTAATAAGTGTTTCTATAGCATTTTACCATATTGGCCAGATCAGTTTAGACAAAACAGCATCTTCCTTCAGGAAGGGACAAATGCTTCTCTTTCCCAGTTATTAAGTCTAGTTCTGTGGCTTTGGAGGGCTACTGCAGGCAGGGAATCTACTGGACTTTGTAGTGTGGCTATATTTTGCTGTGCCTTTAATTTTAATTAGATTTATTTCCTTAATTTAATTGGTTGGTTGACTGTATTGTACCCTTGGAGAGTCCTATCACTGTTGTAGGGTGAGAGCCATTGGTGGTGATAGTGGTGGTGGAGGTGGAGGAGATGGAGGTGGTGGAGGTGGANAGGAGGAGGAGGTGGAGGTGGAGGAGGAGGAGGTGGAGGTGGAGGAGGTGGTGGAGGTGGAGGTGGTGGAGGTGGTGGAAGTGGTGGAGGTAGTGGAGGTGGTGGTGGAGGTGGTGGAGGTGGAGGAGGTGGAGGTGATGGTGGAGGTGGTGGAGATGGTGGAGGTGGTGGAGGTGGAGGTGGAGGAGGTGAAGAAGGTGGAGGTCGAGGTGGTGGTGGAGGTGGAGGTGGAGGTGATGGTGGAGGTGGTGGAGATGGTGGAGGTAGAGGTGGAGGTGGAGGTGGTGGAGGTGGTGGTGGAGGTGGTGGAGGTGGTGGAGGTGGTAGAGGTGGAGGTGGTGGAGGTGGTGGAGGTGGTAGAGGTGGAGGTGAAGGAGGTGGAGGTGGTGGTGGAGGTAGAGGTGGTGGTGGAGGTGGTGGTGGAGGTGGTGGTGGTGGAGGTGGAGGTGGTGGTGGAGGTGGTGGTGGTGGTGGAGGTGGTGGAGGAGGTGGTGAAGGTGGAGGTGGTGGTGGTGGAGGAGGTGGTGGTGGAGGTGGTGGAGGTGGAGGTGGTGGTGGTGGTGGTGGTGGAGGTGGTGGTGATAATGAGCTTTGTGGAACCTTTTGTTTGTGTATGGAGGAAGTTCAGAGGGGAGAAGACTTAAAAGTCCTGGTAAAATGGTAAAATGTGAACATGCAGATAATAAGGATGGGAATGGTCAGGGGAGGAGCCAGAGTGAAAGGGATCTGAAAGATTTTAGAGAAGGCCTGTGGTTGAATTTTTGTCTGGTGCCTGTGTCTTTGGGTCCCTTCTCAAGCCAGCTGGGGTTTGTTGGTGTGGAAGCTGCATGGTTCTTGGAGGAGGGCACAGACCACACCCACAGCTGTCACCAGGCTTGACTGTGGACTGTGGCAGTAGCCAAAGAATCAAGTTGGTCCTGAAGGGTGTTGAGCTGATCTGAAATGTCCCTAAGGTCTCTGAGAGCTAATGTGAGGGTGACGTCAGCTGATATAGAGAGACTTCAGTCCCGTTGTTTTAGTTCTGGGTCCCTAGAACAATGTCCGGAGTGGCAAAGAGAGGGAAGAGTGGGGAGTCGGATCCCCCTCGTCAAAGCTCAATCTAACTGCTTTAGGGGTTTAAGGTGCGTATTTCTCTTTGAGCTGAGAAAAAAAAAGAATATAGAAAAGGCAGCAGATAGAGTGCCTCAGAGGTGGGTCCATCCAAGGGGCCACATGGAAATTCAAAGATGGCCAAGATCCAGGAAAAGAGTCAACCTTGTGGAGAATATAAGAGAGAAAGTTAACTTTTGTTTAGTAAGGTGAAATGTAATTGTACAACTGGCTGGACCATGTACCAGAGCTCTGAGGAAGGACACAGTAACTGTACTTAGCTGTGTGTTTCTATCAGCTCTATATGCTCCCACACAGGAGCATATTCCGTAATGAAAGAAGGCTGCCAAATGCTCTGTCATCCAGCTCACAGCTTGAGGTATTTATTCTGACTATCCAAGTGGTGTCTTTAAAACTGTGCTAGACAATCCTACAAAGCTGTCTCAGTGGGATTCTATTCCTCTTTTAGATTGCCAGTTCAATGCTGAATTTAACGGACTTCTTTTACAAAGCTCTCAGGTGCTTGTTCCTTATGCAGGAGTCTGACATAACAAACAGCAAGCACAGAGCCTGGACAGAAAACCCTGAGGTCTCATATAATTAGGGCCATCTGGGAGGAGTGCCTGGATACTCAGGAGAAAGGCCAAGGGCCTAGCCTATTTCTCCTTATTGGAAGGAATACTAACACGTAATAAGTCTGTCTGTCATTGTTTTAAGCAGGCACAGTTGGAGTTCTAAAGATTGCCATTGTTCAGCTAGGCATTGTGCAACATCACTTTAATAAGAGAAAGTTGAATTCCAATTGCACACTCACAGAGTGATGCAGCAAATTAATATTACCTGTGTACACACCGTAAAATAATTATGCCTTGTACATTTCCAGGTAAACCTCATAGAAAATATAAAACAGCTTTTATAACTTATGTATCATGTAGAGATTTTTTATATCATAATTATCATTTAATATCTGTTTACATCATCTAACAGGATTCAGCTGAGGGACCCCTATTAAAACCATGATGCTGAAGTTACTATTGAGAGATTTAGAGCAGAGGGTTCCTTTTATCCCTTCCATGTTTGAGTATCCTGTTAGCTGGTTTTATTATAGACACCTTTATACCATGAGATAAGCAATAATAACCTTTATTGAAAATACTTTACTTCTTAGTTGCTCTCAAGCACACAATGTCTTTTTCCTGGGCTGTTTTCTTGCTCTTTTTCTCTCTGTCACAGAGGCAGGGGACCATTTTGACCCAGCACAGAGACTTTGGAGGAAACTTTGAATAAACACACTTGCATCTAAAGTCGGCAGGCAAAAATCTCACCTCCAGACACAGCTTTTCGTGAAGTAAAACAGCCTGTGACAATCTTTCAATGTTATTCACATCCTCAAAGACAATTGAATCTCTGTAAAGCTGGATCCAGAGAGCTATATCTCCATCACTGATTCATGTGTGTCTGTAGATAGGGGCAGACGATCTGTAAAGCTTAGCAAGAAACTGAGACATGAAAGAAAAGCAAGCGTAACCAGGGTTGGTGGGGCAGAAACAAGGGCATAAGGTAAAGAAGTTCCAAGAACAAAAAAAGGCCATCCTATCTCAGCCAAGAGAAGCAGGCTTAGAAACTCACTAGAAATAGCAGGCATTAGGACCCAGTGCATATTCTATCTCCAGTTTCTTTCTGAGCTATATTAAGCTTGGGCTCTGGGCTCTGGGCCAGGTTGTAAGCCAAAGCTGAGTGGCAGGGATAAGATGGGCTAAAATGAGCTGGTTACTCGGGGGAGGAACCTTAAACCCTTTGCTATTTCCTTCGTAACAATTGGCTAGGTCTACTTGGAATATCAACATGGAAAGCTCCAAACTGAAGAGAGTGATGGCCATATTGGAGCATGCTGGCCAGATCTGAGAGGAGGATTGAGTGAGTTTGATGGGATGGATCCTGCTAACATGGAGCTTTAGAGCCAGTTTGAAATGACAAGCAGGACTAGTGGAGTGTCTCATCCTACTTCCTGGGATGTCCCCAGGTTTGTGGAAAGATAAAAGTGAGCTGACATGTTAGGAGGAGGTGTCCCTGCACTCATAAGGACAGAGGAGTCCCAGAGTCAGTCAAAACATGGGATGACCCTGCAACCTCCAAGTCTTTTGGCAAACACGAATACAAGCAAGCAAAATCCAACCCTGATACCTTTTAAAGTCAGCCAGGTTCATCTGGACCATGATAAAGGCCAAAGGATCTGGGGGAATCCTTGACTACATACTGTTCATAATGCCCCCCACTCCCAGTCATCTCCAGCTCTGTGAGTGAGTCACCTTTATGACCAGAAATGACGGTGGGACGTGAGGGACATGACATGTTGAGATAGTCTAATGGGAGCAGCTCAGTATTTGCTTAAGTGTGCTTTGGGAGCCTTTAGTCTGTGATTGGCTCAAGGTTCAGCTACCATGATTGGCTGAGGCACAGTTGCTTAGTTACCAGGGTATAGTTAGGGTGGTGTGATGGCTAGTCTTGATTATTGAGATAGCACGTTAGTTATCGCTTTCATTGCCAGTGTCAAAGACAACTTAGGTGAGGCAGGGCAGGAGCAGCGGGTTATGTCCTGTCTTCAATCAAGAAGGGGAGAGAGATGAAGACCCAAATGTCGTTGCCTTTCCCCTTAATTCAGCTGGGCCTCCCCCAGCACACAGGATGACACCACTCACATTCAGGGTGTATTTTTCTCTCCTTAGTTAATACTTTCTAGGGTTGCAATCCCAGAGGCATGTTTCCGTGGTGATTCTGAATCTCACTGAGTTGACGGCAAAGATGTACAGATTTACAGGCTTCTAGGTCAGCAAGCACACTTCTAGGTTAGTCTGTGAGGTTGTCTCCAGAGATGGTTGGTGTGGGCGACAGTAATAGGGGTGTGAGGATGTTTGGAATGTGAGTGGCACCATCCAATAGTCTGGGGGAACACGGTGGGAAGAGGAAGCCAGCACAGGGAGGCTTGACCCTTCCAGAGTAGATACCTTTCTTGGTGTATTTCATGAGTGCCGTCACTCACGGACCACATATTCTGTCTTCTTCAATCTTCCGCATGGATTCCTACCAGTGACCCATCAGGCATCTTCCAGGCTCCAGCTCCAGACTCTGCTAAATCACCAGTCCCCTTCTCCTATCAACAACCAACCACCAGAAGATGCCCACTAGAGGGCTGACAAGATGACTCTGGGCATAAAGGATCTATGTGGCAAAGCCTGATGATCTGAGTTTTATAGCCAGGACCCACAAGGTGGAAGGAGACACCCGACTCCCTTAAGCTGTCTTCTGATAACTCCGTATGTGTGCTGTGGCACACATACTCCACCACCCAAATACAAACTAAATTAAATAAAAAAATGTAAAGATGAACCATAAAAATGTGAGACATATTCTCAGGTCATGTATTTGATAAGGAAGTACTCTCCAAAATATTGAAAACTGTGGAACTCCAACAACCAAGAATTAAACCACCCAGTTAAAAATGGGCAAAAGTTCCAATAATTTATGTCTTTGAAGAAAACATACAATGATTCTTTCTGTAAAAAAAAAATGCTATGACACGTATTCCTTTATGCTGGCAGGAGGGGACATGATATGGCAGATGTGAAGGGTCAGAGGACAATTGTTGGGGTCAGATCTCTCCCTCCACCATGTGGGTCTTGGGGAACAAACTCAGGTCATCAGGCTTAATGGCAAATGCCTCCCCCCACTGAGCCATCCCACGGGCTCAGCGGTGGTTTTTAAGTACAAGGGACACATGACTGGCGAGGACAGAGTGAGTGGCTTGAGAAGACAGAGGACAGGACCCAGAGAGCTTCCTGGTCATTGGGGGATTGTGAGACTCCTCTGGCAGGGAAGAAATGGCAGGGACAGAGACTGGGGCCCTGCTCCAGCCCCGAGGAAGAAGAACTCTATCAACCATCTCTTCCAGCTAGTCTTAGGAAATTTCCCATGAGATAGAGAGGATAGGCCCAGTGAGATGATGCAGTACAACCAGAAGGGGACCCAGCCCTCTCCCTTCAGTGCTGGGGATGTGACAGCACGAAGATCCCCTAAACATGGATGCAGGGGACACACTGAGACACACTGTGACCAGGAGTCCACACACACACACCTCAGAAAACAGGAAGGCACAGACACCACCAGGAGAGAGATTTGCTGATCGCATTCAGGAGTGAGCAGAACTATCCTGTGTTTAATGTCATCGGGAGGAACAGGGTGTGAGGATGACTGGAATTTGAAATCAACTATTTTCGGTGGGATTTGTCACTTTTCCCACAAAGGGGGACACTGGTGTATTCATCTTTAACGATAACTACGAAGGGCCTGTTGAAACGGATGACGGGGACCTTAGACAAGGCCCTCTTACTCAAGCTGCTGTTCCTTGCGGTTTTTGTCGCTTCGTCATTGAAGGTCAGTACAGTCTTGTGCACAGCCTGTAAGGGAGAAGCAGAGAGAGTTGGAGGTTGTGCCCACCCCAGGCTAACATCAGGCCCCGTGTAGGGTCCTCATCCATGGAGAGCCTCACTGTGACCATGCCCTTCCTGCCCATGGCCCCCTGAACTGTACTGCTCAGTAGAGGCCTTTCCCAATGTGTTCAACCCTTTCACACTCAGATCGCTCTCTTCTCCCCTTCCCTCCTCTCCCCTTCCTTTCTCTCATCTCCTCTTCCCTCCCTTCACTTCCTTTCTCTCATCTCCTCTTCCCTCCCTTCCCTTCCACTCCTCTCCTCTCCCTTCCTCTTCTTTCTCCTCCCCTCCCCCTCTTCCTCTCTTCTTCCCTCCCTTCCCTTCCCTTTTCTCCCCCCCACTCCCCTCCCCTCCCCTTCCCTTCTCTCCTGAACCATCTCTCCTTGACTTAGCTTCAGAGGGAGCCCCTGTACTTCATGCCTCCCATAAACATGGCTCCTTTCCGGTGTGCACTGAAACAGAGGTTTTGAAGATGATCTGAGCCAATGTCTTTCTATATTAATATAGGTAAGTTGAGGAATCAACTTACCAGGAATCAACATCCCTGGGCAAAGATTAAGTTAAAGGCCACTGAGTCCCTTTCAAGGAGAACTTTATGAGAGCATACGATTCCTTTTCCTGCCTCTGCTCTCTGATTATCTGGCTTTGCGTTCTCCACAGTACATCTCTGGAGTCTATGGGAAACGCTGTGTCTCTGTCCCCTAGCCCTGTCCTCAGCCTCGTGTCTGATCTGTCCTCACATTCCATTCAGCCCTACTAGCAGCTGGGATACCGCTCTCATCACAGGACCTCACCTTGTTGAGCTTTAGGGGAGCGTCCTGCGTGATCCCTGAGAGGTCAGCCTCATTGCTGAAGACCTGGGTGATGCCCAGGGTGCTCAGGATGGTCTTCAGGTTGTAGGTTGTCGACAAGGACAGTTTGGGAAAGTACAGATTTGCGGTCCTGGTGTGCAGAAGAGAGGAAGGCATCCTTCAGTGTCGTGACAGCAGTGGTCTCATCTCGTGCTGGCACCTCCTGAAAGGCCACTCCCTTCATCCAGGAAGCCCTCCGGGAAGATTCGATGTACTCTGAGACTTGTGTGTGTGACTCCCCAGGCTGAGGCTCAGCCCTCAGTGTGCACAGACAAGACAAGACACCTAGAGGGTCTATGCTAAGGGAACAGAGCAGCCCTGAAGCTGCTCTCAGTTTGTTCTCAGCCTGCCTGACTCTGCTTTATGTTGGTTGCTGGGCCTCAGCAGGTGTGGGCCTGGGGCGTGAGGCAGGACATCTGTCCACAGTTCACCTTGAGCCCACCTGAGCATCTATGTGTATCAATGCCTTCCTCACCCAAGGGAGAGCAGGGCCTGAACTCCCTAATAGCAGGGTCAGCAATCTGGAGTGGGAGGGGCACATTCCAGAACTGTTGGCTCCCTGAGACCCAATAAACCTCACTAAAGGGTGACAGGAACATAGCCTTCTATAGTCATGTTCTGAGCTCCCCTTGGCTGGCTCTCCCCTATTCTAGGTCCTTCCTCCTTGTCTCTCATGACCTCCACTCCCTGCTGAGGTTGAGAGGCCTAAGATGGTCTCCTTGTTTTTGTTTCTGCCGTTGTTGAGAACCTCTGGCTGCTGAGGATGGAGGTGTGTCTTTGCCAAGGAGACTTAACTCTGAGCATTGTTCCTGTCTCTGAGCCTGTCTTAAACTGCATCTGTCTATAAGCTTTGGCTGAGAGACAGGGGCCAGTGCTGAAAGGCCCCGTCATGTCATAGCTCAGAGGCTGGGTAGCAGCGCATGGATCCCTTGCCCAGGGACTCACCTTATGTCAACGAGCTAAAGATATTTATGAAGTGAGTCTGATTCAAGGTTTTCTCTAGTTTCTGCGTCTCCCCTTAGTCGGGTAGCATGAAAAAGGCGGTGGCATCACCCATATAATGTTTTACCAGCACCCAGCTGGACAGCTCTTCCTCGCGGTACAAGAAAAATCTACCCCGGCGATTGATCATGAGCACCTTGATGGTCGTGTCCTTGTTCACATGGAAGTCCACTTCCAAGGTGTGTTCCACATCGACTTCTTCATGCCCTTTGCCTGGAGAGAAGGGAGGGGCGCATCAGCCAGCGGTGGAGTCAAGGGTTAGCTAAGTGCTAGAGAAAAGAAGTATGGAGTGCCTTGTGAGATGCTCCCTCTGAACCTCGGCTTCATTAGCTGTAAAATGGGCTGGAGACTAGCCCATCTGGATACTTGACAGCACCTTAGAAAACAGTCTGGAGCAGTAGGAAGGGGCTGAGAGAAATGTGTGGGTTGATCTGTGAAAACCTGGCTCCAGTAGAGAAGCAGTTTTATTTTGCGCTCTTCAGGTAGTCCGCTGAGGATGCTAAATGGAGACAAGTGGGCACAATCACAGTCTCCTATAACCTTGTATGTCGAATCTGGTTATCTCTTTTCTGGTGACTTCCTGTGTCTGTGCTCTGGTCAGCATTCCGGGAAAGTCTACTGGGTACCTTTGGATCTCCGTCTCAGAACTGTGATAAAGTCCACAGACCTAGGAAGGACCTCTCTGCTGTACAAGTGTTCTCTGTCAAGGCTGTCAGAGAGGGTAGGCACCTCGGGGAACCCCAAGCCTTCCTAGCCTTGGACAGACGCTAAGCATCCCCTGCATCATAGCAGAGCTGGGGTCTCCTGGTGCTTACATTTTCCTTGGTGCTCTATGCTGTGCTGCTCTGCTGGGCTCTGTGGGAATATGACAGAAAGGTGCAGAAGGTGAAGCCATGAACTCGACTCCCCTCCCCCACCTTCTGAGTGATACACACTGGAGGATGTGGAAGAATCTTTGGGACGTGGGCTCGTGAGGCCCTGATGTCACCTAGCACTCAAAGGAAGCAAGTCAGACTAAACACCAAGGTTATTTGATCAGCTCCTTGCTTTTGCTTCTGCCCTTATACGTATGTTGCCGTTGAAAAACTCGTGGTGGCTGTGTCTATCTGCACCAAGGAGAAGATACCTGTTTAGGTTGAGCATTGTTCCTGTCTCTGAATCTAGCCTGCACTGTAGTAAAGAGCCTTGTGTCTGTATACAAGTTCAACACTATCCGCTATAGCTCTGGCTGAGGCATAGGGGCCAGGCCTGAAGGGCCCAGTCATGCCTCAGAGTCTGGGAAGCAGTGACTGCCTCCCTGGATGAGGGACTCACATTAATAAAGAAGACTTAGGATACACATTTTGTGTAGCTTGCTTAGGTGAATATCAAGGCAAGTGTTTGCACATGTTGTCAGCAATGGTGGTATTGCTTTCCCCCTCCATAAGCTAGGACGCTCACATCTCAAGCATGTAAGTTAGCTTTCCCTATATCGTGACTAATGAGTGGTGAAGACAGAATCTGAACCCAGCTTTTGCATACTTCATTGCTGACTCTGTTCACTTACTCCAGAATTTAGCAAATCAAGTCACCGAAAGCACTGTTTGACCTTTGCCTTCTGTAGAAATTTGCATATATGACTGACAACCAGGAAAATGTTGTATATCTGGTACTCAACCCCCTTAGAGATTGCCAGTGAGCCTGGGTCTGACTGTGTAACAGAGTCGGAATTAAAATTTCCCCAGGAAACCTCACACTGGGAATGAGACCAGCTGGAAGCCCTAGCATCCGGGGAGGAGACCAGCAAATGGTAAATCTCAGTTCTGATCATGCACACTGAAGTCAATCTACATAGGAATACGTCTTGGCTTTTGTTTCATTTTTCTCCTATTAATTGTGATGCTGTGCAGGTAAGGCAGAAGAAGGATGTAGAGATTTTTCTCCCTCCAGTTTGAGTCGAGACTGTAAATGAGGTCATTTCTTTCAGCCAGGCTCAGTTTCCTATCTTTTCCTGGTGAAGTGGTACACAGTCACCATTCAGATTCTGCTGACATTCTTGGCAAGCCAACTAGGAGAAAGGGTGCTGGAGGAAGAGACTTAGACTGGTCACGGCAAGCTAGCCCTGTATTTTGGGAAATGGGGGATATTTCCTCAGCTTTGGGGGCATGTCTTATATACATGGATTTTTTTTTCATTCCTCGTTTACATAGCATTGGCTGCAAATAAATAAAATTCACCAGAAAATTTCAACAGAAAAAGAGGCTGATTATTTTTATGGTATCTATAAGTCGTGATACCTACCCCAAACACAGACTGTTGGGGACATGTGACCCTGGGGATGGGGAGCTCACCTCTGGGAGGCCGAGGGATGCAATTGCTTATTTAATCTGCACACATGTGTATGTTTGTATACTGTACTAAATAAGGTCTCCCAGATGCCTCCTAGTTCGCAGGACTTAGGTAAATCTTTGACAGATCAGTTAATTAAACTTGTAAGATAAAAGGAAAATGTTTTATTTTGTTAAAAAAGAAAGAAATCAAAAATTTTGTGAGGATGGTCTAAAATTATATATGGAAGAACAACAAGAAAGAAAAAGTAAGTAGGAAAAAAGATGAAGAGTTTTTGTACAGGTGCTTATTCGTGGAGATGGAGTCTCACTATGTAGCCCAGGCTGGTCTGAAGCTCACTATGTAGCCTCCAACTCATAATGACCCATGCACCTTTGCCCCCCAAGGGCATGCATGTCTCTGTGTGTGTGCATGTGTTCTGATGTACTTGCCCACACGTGTATGTAGGGGCTGAGGTTGAGTTCAGGGTGTTCTCCTCTCATGCCCTCTACCCAAATTTCAATTTTATTTATTTATTTTTACACCTATATGTCTGTGTCTCTGTGCTTGCCTGTGCACGTGACTATGGAGGTCAGAAGAAGGGTGTCAGGTCCCCTGGAGGCACCAAAGCAGGTGATTGTGAGCTGCCCAATGTGGATGGTGGCAAACCACCTTTGGGTCTCTGCAAGAACTGCACATGTTTTCAATTGTTTAGCCATTTATCCAGCCCTTCCACCTTAATTTTTGAGACAAGGACTAGCACTGAACCTGGAGTTTGTTGATTCATCTGGACTGGTCAACAAGCCCCCAAGATTTACTTCTCTCCCTCCTGCATTGCTGGGGTTATGGTCAGTTACCATTATGCCCAGCTTTTGAATGAGTGCGGGGCGTCTGAACCAGGTCCTCATGCCTGCACCACAGTACTGAGCTCATGGCTTCTTTTAAGTATTGGGTCTTCATCTTTGAGAGAAACAAGGACTTATAAAGAATTTATCTGTTTTAATGTCTTTTAAATGATTATCTTATAATGCTGGTTAAATTAACATCTATTGTTTAGGTTATTGTATTATGTTTGGCATAGAAATGTCTGTAATCAGAATCTTTTATCTATCTATCTATCTTCTATCATCTTTCATCTATCTATCATCTAGCTAGCTATCATCTGTACTGTCTGTGTCTAATGGCTTAATATGCTGTGTGTATAAGCATCATCTAAATGTTATATGAAATTCATAAAGATTCACAGGTTAATACAAGTAAAATAATCAGCCAGTACTGTCGGGCCAACACCTTAAACCCACAAGAGAGTCAATAGGCTCTTAGTATTTCTCCCATGTGAACTCCCATTCACACAGAAGGTCTCATAATTCAAGCATTTTGTTGTTTAAACCCTTGTCTGTATCCATTTGCTTCAACTCAGTTAGCAAGTTGGCCGTTGTTTACACGGGACACACACTCCCTCTTCAGGCAGGAAGTGCTTCCTAATCCTGTCCGAAGTCTAAAACTTCACAAATAAAAGCTTTAATCAGTACTAAAAATCACCTGCACTAATTATCACTTGTCTCTGTGCATTTCTGGTCTACCAGCACAGAAGGCTGCTAAGACTCGAAGCTCAGGAAGACACTTTACTAATCTACTATCATTCAAACTAAGATTTGCCCTAATGGCAGCCTTTTCCGTGTCACACGTGATCTGTTCTACTCTGATCATTGTTTGGAGCACAGATAGTCAGCTGAACTAGGCACTGCGCTTCTAGCAGCCACTAATAAATAAAACCACTGGACACTGGGTATCCAGGAAGCCCTGAAGTAATACTGTGTGCAACAAAAAAAGTTTGTTTTGGAAATTGCTCAACTTCTTTCAGAGCGAGTTTGCAATTCCTCAGAAAACTCTGGACAGTCATGGGCAAATGACTTGAAACAAATCTCCCTGTACAGGAAGTTATCTGAGAGGTTCCAGGATGGCTGAAACTAAATCCAATTAAAAAACAGACTACTGGCAAACTCATTCTAAATGCTCCTCCTTCAAACCCACTCAGCTGCTTAAACTTAGGCTAAAAGGTCACCTGGAACTGACTGCTTGACTTCCTGACACGTCCTTCCTGCTGCAGGGTCAGATCAGACCCACTGGAACAGATCTCGCCTTGGCAGTGACAGCTAAGACAACTGAGACCAAACCTCAGCATGGTCAACCAGTCATGTGTGCGGAGGAAAATGTATCGAGGCAAAGGAAGAGAAATTGCTGGAATAAAATGGAGTCATGACAGACCTGATGGTGCACCAACTCAGAGGGTCATGAGTTCCAGGTCAGCATAGCCAACGCAGTAAGATGCTGTTAAAAAAAAATGAAACGAACCCAGCAACATCCAAAATGGAGTCACTTGTGCCACAAGTGTGTCTAAGAAAAAGTCCCTCTGAATGATGTTAGGACTTTGGTTCCTAGTAATATTCTGCCAAGGATTGTTTTTAGGTGCAGGATATCTAGGGAGTTTCCACACAAGTCCAACAATAGATATTCTAACATCCCAAGTCCCTTAAGACCAAGGAGTGAACAAGAACAAGTTGTCCTCATGTAACAGGGACCCTGAGGGATTAAAATATCTCTAGGACATACCGTGCTAGGAGGGAGACTAGCCCATAGTACTGATGGCTGAGGAAGAAGCCATGTTTCAGA
Organism: Bramus lutescens; assembly: GCA_001685075.1. Lineage (NCBI taxonomy): Eukaryota > Metazoa > Chordata > Mammalia > Rodentia > Cricetidae > Bramus > Bramus lutescens. Next base: position 243,968 of record LOEQ01001932.1, read on the forward strand.
AAAGGGTCAGTGTCACAGCTCTGACTGCTAACTCACAGCTAACTCTGCACATTTTGCCTTCTGCATCATCTTTTCTATAAATCGCAACACTGCTACCAGTCAGGCAGAGAGAAGTTTCTTCCCCCTAATTCTGATCTAAACTGGAAAAAAAATGTCCAACAAATCATTTTTTATCAGTTCCCATCTCCTAGTGTTCCAGTAAAGTTGTAAGAGATGGGTTCTGGTACCATTAAGATAACTCAAGCAGACTGTGGTCTGGCTTATTTTAACCCATCATCCCCAACCTATAGGTTTATAGGTGTTGCTGAATTATTTCTGAGTGAAGAACTGAAAATCATATTGCAATGCTGTCTGCTACATTCTGGTATGTCAAGGAAGAATCAAGTACTGGAGCATGAGGCCATATTTGGGTGGCTTCCTTGAAGTCACTAACCCTGGTGGTCCCACTTTACCTTGGAAAAAGATGTAGTTCATCTAGGCAAACGTTGTGTCTTTCTCCAGATCCTTGACCAATCTTACTATTCTCCCTTGGGTTTCATCTGCCACATAATCATTGACCTGTTTTTGGGATCGTTAGGTGTCCTTGAAGTTGACAGCAATGACTTTTGAGTAGTACAGCCCCTTGACATCCTCCACCAACTTGTCTACCAGCTTCAGACTCTGGTCAGTGAATAGGCTGCTGTCTAGCGTCAGCTGGGGCCTGTGGTCTGGCAGATGGAGGATATAGACAAGTTGCTTGATGCATTCATGAATGGAGTTCTTGGGTGTTTCTGTGATGTTGAACTTCAGTCCTTCCAGGATCTGGCTGTGGGTGCTACTCTTGGTCCCCAGGGAGAGCATTAAAGAGGCGACAATGATGTTCGCTGGGGAGAATAAGATGTTGGTGTCATTTGCCCAACTCTCCGACTTCTGATACAAGGTGAAGGTTAACTGGATGATGCTGTAGGAGATGCGTTGGCAGGGCAGGTGCTCCTGATGCTCATGGTCGTGCTCATCCACATCTATCTCCAGGGGATCTTGAGGCTGGGAGCCAGAGAAAAGGCAGCATAGGCCTGCTAGCAAAAGGAGAGCCTGGGAGACAGAGAATGACATTGTCCTGCAAGACAGAGATGGAGACACAAGTCCTAAGTCAGGGCCCATGAGAATTGCTACATATAAAGGCAACTGCAACCGTGTACTCTCCACTGTCCCCACTGTGTGTGTTTGTGTGTGTGTGTGTGTGTGTGTGCATGCGCATATTGCCATTTGCTCTAATGAAAGTGGTTTGCTCCTTCAAACTCTGAAGAGTCACAGTTTTGGGGACAGAAAGGATGACAGCAGTTCTAGTCTAGACTCTGCTTCTAATGAGACGCACACACATACACAAACACACACACACATCTCATCTTTGGGATGAGGCAGGTGGGGGGAGGTAAATGAAATAAATGCAGATATATCACAGAAAATACTCAGATACAACCACAGAGCAGTTCATGGGGGGGAAGTGGGGTAGTGGGCTTAGCAAACCACTAACAGTTGGGACTGTCCAAGGCCCGTGAATCCAGAAGAGAAAAAGAGAGCCAGAGGGTGAGTCCAGCTATTCCAAGAGTTAGTGAACACAACTCTCCCTTGGGGCTCAGGAGTTCTCACCAGGATATCAAGATCAGAGTACCCAGGTAGGAGAGTGGGCTAAAGGAAGAGGGCTGAGGACCAGACTGTACTCTGGAATTTATTTCTGAAAATCCAGAACCAAAAAAGACTCCTTTCTCCCCAAGATAGTTAGGGTTGCAGATGGTCATAGACTCACCATGCCCACGGCAGGGCCTCTGACTCAGAGTGGGTAGCCCTAAGAAGGATCCCCAAGGCAGATCAGGTGCCGGTCAGGGGTTCGGGGAATGAGATTGCCTAAGGTGGCTTCTCACTTCTCTATAGGCAGAGAACAGGGGAAGGCCAAAGGTACAGGATCCAAAACAGGTCACCAGCCCGGCCCTTACCAGCACACACTGTGGGCCTACTGTGTGTTGAGAACCCAGAGTAACGTCTTTGTTCTCTGAACTCTGTGCACAGGACATGGAGCCAGGTGCCTTCATTTCCCATGTCTGAATGAATGAGATGTTGAACCCAAGGGATGGAGGCTGGCAATGCCCACCCTGAGGACTCAAGAAGAGGATGGTGAAGCACTTACTGAGTAGAACCGGCTGAGGCCAGCTGGAGGGTCACAGTGCAGCACTTGCTGTCCCTCATAGTCTTTCCCTGGAGACTCATAGGCCGATTGCAGGGGCGGGGAGGGTGTAGGCACACTCAGTCCAAATGTGTACAGAGATGCTTCAGGCTGGAGGAGAGCCTGGGGCTGATTGTGGAGGCTGGCCAGGGGACTGTGTCTTGTACTCTGTAACCCAAGGGCTTGGCCACCTTTCCAGAGATTGGCTTAGTGCGGTGCAACCAGAAAGTGGGGAGAGAGGGAGTACCAGGGCCACCGTAGCTCAGAATAGGCGATAGGTGCACACTGTGGCCAACTGGATAGGAGAAAAGAGATGTCAAAGAAAGTGACTTCTGCTATCAGACTGTTGGAAAAAAGGACCCGAAATAATTAACTTCCCAGGGATTCTATGCTGAGTAAAGGGAAAGGCTGAAACCCTGCTGCCAGCCACAGCAGGGACTGCCTCCCCAGAAGAGACCTAGCACAGTTCTGATAACTTTGACTGACATAGTGTATTTCCTGGCCTGTGCTGTGCTGTGTCTTTCTCAGAGTTCTACTGCTGTGAAGAGACATCAAGAGAAGAGAAACTTTTTAACTGGAGATGGCTTACAGCTTCAGAGGTTTAGTTTATTATCATGGCAGGGAGCATGGTGGCATGCAGACAGACATGGTGCCAGAGAGGTAGCTGAGAGTTCTACATCTGGACCCACAGCAGCAGGAAGACAGATCCTTTGGGTATGGCTTGGGTTTTTGAAATCTCAAAGCCTGCCTGCAAGTGGCACACTTCTTCCAACAAAGCCACACCTCTTAATCCTTCTCAGGTAGTGCCACTCTTTGGTGATCAAGAATTTCACCTTAAGAACCTTTAGAGGTGATTCCTATTCAGACATATCTTCTATAGAATTTTAACACTGCCATGGAGAAGGCCACAAGCAAATGGGACCTTTTTTCTCCTTGGTTTCACTAAACTGTAGTAAGATGATTCTCTTTATCAGTTGCTCCCAAGAAGCAGGAGCCATGACCCTAAGTGCCCCATCTAACAATAGTCACAGAGCCCAGCAGAAGGGAACCCACAACTAACTGATCCCCCAGCTGGGAAAAAGGTAGATTCTGGTTTTGAAACCCTCCTCCCAAGAGGAGCCTGTTTTTCCTTACTTTTATCTTGAATAAAATTTGATTTTCATGGTAATTTGAGTGAGAATGGCTCCCACAGGAACATATATTTGAATGCTTTGGTTCCCAGTTGGTGAAACTGTTTGGGAAGGGTTAGGAGGTGTGGCCTCATTGGAGGAGATGTGTCACTGTAGGTGGCGCTGAGGTTTCAAAAGCCCAAGCCATTGTACCATAGCATCTCTCTCTCTCTCTCTCTCT
>LOEQ01001932.1:253700-270573 GCA_001685075.1 Bramus lutescens
CCACTGGAGACAAAGTATAAAAAATGGGTGCCTTTGGGTTTCATTCGTGACTGAATCGATGCTAGAATGCCCACGCGAAGTAGAGTTTCTAGATTCAGGCTGACTGAGCTAGTGGCATGCACCTCCCTCAAGTATTGGACAAGACCACCTCTCCACTGCATTGGCACCCAGGCCAACCTGGACGCTGGGCTTCATGGGAGCACTGAAGAGCAGATACTAATAAATTTACAAACAAGAACCCAGAGATACAGAGAAGATGAGAAGCACACCCCAGGTCACCCAATCTTCTCTTTCACACTGCATCCTCATGTTAGAGTGTGTCTCCTGACCCAGCTGCTTCTGTGTCCTTGCTAGAGAGGGAGCTTGCCTTGGAGAAAGGACCTTTCCTTGAGTCCTGTACCAGTAGCTACCATGTGACCTCCAAGATGAGCCTTGTATAAATAGGAGCAGCTGGCATGGAGTTCTTTATTGTGTTCCTGGTAAATGGGTCCGGGACTGAAATAACCATGCTCTGCCTGCAGGGTGCACTGGAGTGCTGGTAGTGGTTGGTTGCCTTTGCTCATTTCCTGGGGCTCTCAAAGGAGAGTGAGTTGCTTGCAGCCCCTGCTAGGCTCTGTACTGACTAATACCCATGGCCTTAGGGCAGCACTCCTCCAGGGTGGCCTGAGCCCCAGCCTTCTGACTTCAGAATGGAACGTGTCTGTGCTGATGGTTGGACAAATGTCAGTCACTGGTTTTGCAGATTATTAAAGAAGTTATGGGTTTGGCCTGAGCTCCTACAATAGGCTCTGTGAAAACAGAGCAGACCAAAATGGCATCCGTTATCACAACTACAAATAATCCGGGTAAAACTGAAGGAAAGATTCCAGGGCCCGCCAGTTTCTTCTGAAAACAGGAAATTCCAGTTCGCCTGAATCAGCATAGTAAAGCCTCCCCTCCAAATTAGCTAGGATTCCCCACACACTTCAGCTCCTCCCCTCCAAGTGTCCTGCAGTAGCCTGATATTAACAGAGCCCTGTCACACAGGGGTAAGGTCATTACTGTGTCATCCCCCACTGAATCTGCTTTTTTGTCTCCTTCTCACCTATCCCCAGAGCCAAGGGGGTCCCTGCCTGTGAAGGAGCAAACCTGGAACATCCGGTACCCCCAGCAAATGGGGCAGAGAAGTTAAGGCAGTTGGACCAGCGTGCACTTGGCTATTCTGATGCTAGATGGATGGGGTGTGCGGACAGCAGGCAGTCAGACCTGGGACTAGAAGACCCACATTCTCTCTGGGCTACACAGGACACCACAGTCGCCTTGTTGCGCTGCGGATCAGAAAACACCTGACAGTGCAAATTGGCAGGAGGTAGGAGCTGCACTGTTTCCCCTGAGGTTGGTATTGCAGGCAGAAGTCTTGGCATGGTTCCCAGGGCATGGAGGGACTAGATTTGTGTGCAGCCAGCAGTGGACTGAGGGACAAGGGTTTGGAGGGACTGGTGCCATCCAGGTAACTGGTTTTGTTACTTACTAACTACGTGACTTAGGAGGAGGGAAACAGCCTCCCAGAACCTCACTTTTCTCATCTGCAGAGTGGGTGAATGAGAGGAGAGCCCATCTGCATTCAGGATTGTGATGTGGCCATAGGACTATACAAGAAAAAGTTGGGTGTCAGTCAGGGTGTCTGATTTGCAGGGGCTCAGAAAGGCAAACCACAGAGCCGACACCCCAACCTGTTCTCATGATTTTAGGAAAGTAGCTCCTGAACCAAACCTCTTGCCAGTTCAAATTCAGGTTATCAGTGACGAGGAACAAGGTTCAGAGAAGTCCGCCAACTTCACTCAGGTCACACAGCAAGTATTTTCAGAATACATGTCATCAGAACCTCAGTGTTTGGAGCCCTTTCTGGTGACTGACAGTGTTTGAGTCATCAGAAACCATTGAGGAGGTTAGAGCTCCCCCTCCCCTCAAGGTGAATATGTCATTTATTCAGTCAACATTCAGGACTCAATAATAGGCTAAACATTGTGAAGCTGCAGAGTTGTGACCTTCTATACTTATGGGAAACTCCATGACTCAACCTCATGCTTTTCCATCCATTCTCATCCTGAGAGTAACAGGTAGGACCCCCTAGGTCAGCTTAGAGTGGGCAGAGCACCCTCAGAATAGGAGCATTCTGGGAGTGTCAGACAACAGGTCCATTCTGCCTCAGCCAATGGACTTCTGGCTGCTGCGGTCATTGGGGCTGTCTGGTCTGGTGCCTGGGACGGTTCCCAAGATGGCCTTCTGCCACAGCTCTGGAGATATGACCATCCCCAGAAGGCCATGAGGTGGACAGAGAAGAAGAGAACTGGGGCATGGGCACCGTAGAGTCAGGCAGAAGTCACCATGGAGAACCCTGGGGTCCATAAGAGGTATGCTCTGTCCCATGGCCTAGGAGCCCTGTGATGGCCCCTGCAGAGCTGTCCAAAGACTCTGGTCCTGTGACAGAGGATGAAGATGGGGGCAGAGTAAGTAGAATCATGCCAGGTAGGCCTAGGTATATGAGATGGAGACATAGGCTGAGACCTGGAGGTGTCCACCCTGTTCACTGAGGGAGGGGCTGCCTCCAGGAAATGTGTGAGCCCCTGTCCCACACACCTGAGCGGGAAGAAACCACAGGAGTGGGTTGGGGTCCTGTCCTAGCTCCTTGAGGAAGGGTTCTGCTGCATAGTTATTTGCTTTGAATTGAAACATTATCTTCTGGAGGGAGGAGGGAGTGTGGAGGATGGAGACTCACATATGACAGGAAGTAGAGAACAAGACTCAGGAAGCCTATAAAACTTATGAGGGGATTTATAAGCTCCTCCCGGGCCTACAAGCCCCTCTCTGACCATACGGAGACAATAAGCAATAGTTGGGGAAAGGAAGCTCTTCAGGGGGGTCGCCTTCAAGTTGTACAGGGAACTCCAGAAATGCTGCTAGCCCAAGCTGTCACTCATGCTGGGGGCGGGCTTTTCAGTGCTGTGTTGCCCTTGGGTCATCTGTGCTAAGTAAATCACCCCAAGAAACTCATTGCTTCACCACGCTAGACTTGGGTGCAGTGATGTTATCAGTACCCTGTCCGAGGTGAGTAGGTGTTTGTTCATACATCCTGAGGAAAAGACTTAGAACTGTCGCCACCAACAGTCTCCTCTATCCTTTCTCAGGAAATTCCAGGTTCTCATGGAGAGGCCAGTCATTGTGAGGTAACATGGTGGAATGATGGGTTTGTGGTCCTGCCTTGATGGAACCTAGAGATGCTGACGCTGACAGCCTGGTCCTGAGCTGGCAGCCCTGGGAGGCTGACAGGGTCACCATGGGGTGCTGTTCCATTGGCAGTGTGGTGAGACTCCAGCCCGGGACATAGGACAGAGGGAGAGAGCTCAGTAGGGAGCATGGGCACTTGGTAGACCCTGGGTCTTTGAGCATGAGCCACATGGTCCCCTCTGGGTTTCCAGAAATGACGGATGTTTCTGAGAGTAAATGGTTCTAGGACCAGAGTTCATGGTCCCAGCCCTCTGCCCACAACCTATTTGTATGGATGGAGGGGACACCAAGACACCCTGTGACCTCAAGTCTGCAACAAACCAGGCATAAAGAGATACAGAAACCACAGAGACAAGGATTTGCAGAAGCCCTCAGGCATGGGCCAGGCCAGCATGTGTTTAATGCCATTGGGGAGGGGACCCAATCCAGAAAAGTGGACATGAGAATGGTGATTATTGTGTGGGATCCACCACTTTTCCCACGAAGAGGGGGCTCTGGGTCAGGCTATCATATATTATGACAATGAAAGGCCTGTTAAAGTTCACCTCAGGGGGCACAGACATGGGGAACCGAAGGTTTTGACACCGTCCTGTAGCTTCTGTCCCTGTCTCATCGATGTTCAGAACAGCCTTATGCACAGCCTGTGGAGAGAGAAGCAAAGGCTGGTCAGAGGTGGCGTGATGGCCACTCCTGGCTGGAGCAAGATCTTGTATGGGACTCACCCAGGGAGGATGTCACTAGGGAGTGTGTCCTCCTACTCCTCCCCCAAGTCCCCGTCCGTGGTGATTGCCTGAGCCCTCTCCTTGTCTCTTAGTCTTTGCCTGCCTTGGTCCACTCCCCTCCATTCTCCCTTCATGATTCCATCTCTCATGACCTTGTGTGCAGCTCATAGCTTCCCAAGGAGAGGAACTTTATGTTCCCCATGCAAGTGTTCCCTTCCAGTGAGCATGCTGTGACATGGGTTTTGGAGATGATGATCAACATCCAGATTCTCCATAGTGTTCTGCCCATTCTGAACTGCCTTTCATTTCTCTGAACCAGTGCCCTGTTCGGTGGGACTTAAAATTCAAAATTGGCAGCTCACTAGTTAGCTCTAAATGCCTGAACACTCTCTGAGGTCACCAGGCCTAAGTCTCTATGTGAATATACATAAACTAAGTCCAAGCACTCAGATTTCCTGGAAACCAAGGATTGGGGTGTCACTTCAGGGAAGGCCCATAAATCCACCCATCCTGGCAGCTGACATCTGACCACCACATCCTGTCCAGGTGAATCCTGAGTCTTCAGGAAGAACTCAGCCTAGACTCTTAGTATCTTCCCTTTTCCCCAGCCATGAGTCTGAGCTCCCCCCACACCCTATGCTGCCCTACAGACACACCACCACAATGCAATGACCTCACCTTGTTGAGCTTCAGGGCAGCGTCCTCTGTGACCCCAGAGAGGTCAGCCTCTTGGCTGAAGACCTGGGTGATGCCCAGGGAACTCAAGGCTGTCTTCAAGTTATAGGTTCCAGAGATGGACAGTTTTGGGAAGTGTAGATTGGCTGACCTGGGGAGTCAGAAAGGAGTTAAAATTAAAGGAATTCTTGGGACCTGTGGGCTCTGCTGAGACCTGGCCTGTTGTGGAATTGTTTCTGACTGATTTTCCCAGGGAACATGTCACTACCCACAGCAGGACCAGAAAGCGTCTTGATGTGCTTTTCTTTGACACGGTCCCCATCTAGCACAAGATAATGAGATCAACCAGATTGGCTCTTGGAAGCCCCTAAGGGTCACCTCCTTTGAGAATTCAGGCAGATTCAGGGTATTCGCATGAAACTATGTCTCGCTATGTATGCCCTGTGGATTTGGTCAATCCCTCCTCTTGAGCCAGGGATACCCCTTGGATCTGAATCTCAGGGGAGCTAGGCCCACTGCAGCAGAGTGACATTTCCCCCACCCTCCTAGTACTGAAGGCTCAATTCTCAACTTCCATAGGTCAAGAGGTTATCCCAATAGGGTCTTACTGGCCCTCAGGATATGTCACCTACTCTGGACACAGCAGTGTCTGGTTCTCTGTACTTTTATGGGTATTAAGCCAAAGAAGAGGCCAGGCCAAGCAGCAGAGAGGTCACCTCTACCCACTGCTAACCTCAGGCCTGAAGCTCATCCAACAGGCAGCAGAGCCTGGGTTCAGAGGAGCAAACTCTAGGACTACCTGGTCCTGGAGACCTAGAAGCTGCCCTAAGGAGTGACAGAAGAACAGAACCTTTTGTAAAGCTGCCCGGAGATCTCTATTGCTGGTCCTTTCCTGTTCAGGGCTGTCCATTCAGGCTCTCCTGCATTCTGTAAACTTCCCACCCCAATCTCTACCTTCATCTTTGCTCAAGATTTGAGACCAGTCTCAGTTCTTAGTTAATGCATAATGTATGCTAGTACTGCTGATGCCCCAGCCCCGGGCTCTGGGTTAGAATATCCCATGTCCTCTGGGGATGGAAATCCCTCCAAAGAAGGGGCAGGGCTGTCTCATCAGGGGCCTTGTCCCTCCCCAGACTCTACCTGGCACTATCTGAGCTGAAGGCTATTTTAGCCCAAGATTATGCACTTAACTGTGGCCCTGGGATTGAGTCCACCCTCTGCAAGCACTTTGTGACCTTTGGGTCAGGACACTCAGGGGAAAATCTTTCTCTGGGGAGTCACCTTGTATGCCTGTGCTCCAGGAACTTGCCAATGAGTTCCTTGGTGAGAGTTTGCTCCAGATGCTGCATCTGCCCATCATCAGGCAGGATGAAGATGGCAGTGGCGTTGCCCAGGTAATCCATCAGCAGGATCCAGCTGGACAGGGTACTGCAGTGATGCACATCAAACATGCCCAGGCGGTTCATCATGGGCACCTTCACCGTGGTGGACTTATCCACGTGGAAGTCAGCTTCTTCAGTGTGCTGTGCCTCGAAGGGCTTCTTCCACTTTCCTGCAGGGGGTGGGGAAGGGAGAGGGAAGAGAGCCTAGTAAAGGTGGTGACCCAGGCCTTTGCTTTCCATGTGACCAGGGGACACTACCTGCCTTCAAGGTTGCCCAGGGACTTTGGTGAGGGTAACTCAGACCTAGAGGAGGACTCACTCTTTACAGATTACAGAAGCTGACAGCTACCATCCCTGTTATGCCTAGAAAGCATTAATAAATAAGTATTATATGCTCATTGAAAGGTGACTTGGGGTTATAAGTGGAAATCTTGACATCAATTCTGTTTTCCAGCTTCTTATCATGGGTGGCATACTTGTTGGGAACTGTGAGTTTATCACTCAGGACAAATGTCCTTTGGGTTCAGTGCAAAAGGCCATCTGCTGTATAAGACCACCATCATTAAGATCACCAGAGTGAGCAGGGGCCTCAGGGACCCATCAACAAGGACATCAGAATGGGTAAGAGTCTCAGAGACACATCCACAAGGCCATCAGGGTAGGCAAGGCTCTCAGGGACCCATCTCCAAAGCTGTCAGAATGGGCAAGGCTCTCAGGTGATCCACCATCAAGGCCCTCAGAAGAAGAAGGGCACCAGAAACCCTGACCCCACCTTCTTATCTGATAAAAAGAGGTGAAGGGGTTGGGGAGGGGTTGGCACTTGCCCTTGTGACAGAAAAGCCAGGACTTGAGCTGTGCTAGCTGTGACCTGATATTCTGCTCCATAAGACTTTTCCTAAGGGCAAGGCAGCCATGAAAGGCAGAAAGACTCCTGGCTTTGACTCCCAGACCCTGCTCAGATGGTTTCTTTGGGATACAGGTGCTTACCATAGACCCCTGACCTAACCACGTCCAGGCTGAAGGCCATGCCTAGGGTCAAGGATAGTTGATCAAGTGTTTCGTTCCAAACAATCCCTGCATACATTAGTCACTAATTCTTTTATCACCTCACAGCAGGCAGCTAGCTTTGTACCTAGTCATGTGGACAGTCATACCCCAAACACGTAAAATGACTTACTTGTCCAACATCAAAACTAAAAGACAGTAGAGGCAAAATTTAATTTCATGTTTCCAGAGTTCATACTCAAAGTATGTTCTATGGAACAGTGTTCTCCATAACACCTGATACACTTGGTTCTGAGGCTGGGGAAGGATTGCATATTCTAAGACTTCTTTGTAGTGGTCTTCAGTGAGCATGAACACAATAAAGTCTCTGATCAACCCCCTTCAAAGAAGCTGGTGGATTTGATCATTGACAATTTCTAAACTTATTGATGATTTAGAATATGACAAAGCTTATGCACCAACGAGTAAGGAAAGTGTTGAGACAAAGTGACGCAGCCCTGAGTGAGAACTCAGAAACTGGCCCTTGAGAATATGTGTGGAGGCACCCGGAACCAGCCCAAGCTGCTTGTGCCCTCTTACCTTTAAAGAAAATGTAGTTCACCAGGGCGAGAACTGTGTCCTTGTCAAGGTCCGTCACTAAATCGACTATCTTTCCTTGGGTTCCCTTCTCCACAAAACCATTGATCACTTTCTTGGCCTCTTTTGAGTCTGTGAAGTCGACGGGGAAGGGTTCTGAGTGGTAATTGTTCTTGACTTCTTCCAGGAACTTCTCTGCCAGCTTCAGATTGTTTTGGACGAACAGGCCATTGCCTGTGGTCAGCTGAAGCTCATTGTCTGGCTTGTTGAGGGTCTGGAGGAGGTGATGGAAGCCCTTGTGGATCTCAGCCTCGTCTATTTGTGTGAGGTTGAATTCCAGGCCCTCTAGAATCTGGGTGTGAGTGACACCCTTGGATCCTAGGGAGAGCATGGCAAAGGCTGTGGTGATGCTCACAGGAGAGAAGAAGATGTTGGTCGTATTGGACTGATGGGCCAACTCCCGGTACAGACTGAAGGCAAAGTCTGCCAGATTTGGAGCAATCTTACGGCAGGCTGCATGCTCCTGATCCTTCTGGGAGGCCTCTGTCTTCTGGGCATCTTCAGCCAGGAAGCTGGGGACAAGGCAGCACAGGCCTGCCAGCAGCAGGATGCCCCTTGAAAGGGAGGATGTCATTTTTCTGTAAGACACAGAAAGAGAAGTAAGCTGAGAGGGAGTCAGGGCTGTGGTGACTCCCGTCAGCTACAACTTGGCACAATGCAAAAGTAACCACAGCCTATTAATAGCTGCTGTGTGCCCAGCCTAGATCAAGCACTGTTCTAAATTGCTATCATTGAAGAAAAACTGTTAAAAAGAAAATTGGAAACAGTTCTGTTCTTGCTTTGTAAGTGTGAGAAGAGGATGTCTAGAATCCACAGGATATGTGGGCACAGTAGCCACCTGCAATCCCAACACAAGGGTGGGGTGTGGGGGGCAGAGACAAGCTGGCTGACTTGCTAACCAGGATCTCTGAGCTCTTGGATCAGTGAGAGACACTGCCTCCATAAATAAAGTGGGGAGTGGTTAAGGAGATCATTCGACATCAATGTGAGTTCCCCACAAGCACACGTTTCCACATACATGTGAACACATACATGCTCACACCTCACACACAAGCATGTTTGAAAACAAAGAGCAAGAACAGACCAAATGCTCTCCATCTGTCCAGTGCTTTCCTGAGCCCTCATATGTGTGAACTCCCAGGGTCTTGTGGGAAGACCATTTCTCTCCTTCAGGTCGCTGGTAAGGGAGATATTAAGACCACATTCAAAGTCAACAAACAACACAGCAGATCTAAGCCACACACAATGAGTGGTCTGGTTCCTGGCCCGTGCTCTCTTCAGCTCAATTCTCACCTGCAATGATTTTGAGTCACAAGCCCCAATCCCATTTTACAAGGAAGAAACCAAGACTCAGGGAGAGGAATAGACTTGTCAGTAATTACTAGGGGAGCAGGGGGTGACCCAGACTATAGTCACTTGAAACCAGAAAAACCCATGGACGGTCTCCAGAATCCAGGTGTGGGTGTCACGTCTGGTCCCCAGAGAGACCATATTGAAGGTGTGGTGATTGTTATAAAGAGAAGAGATGAATGTTGGTAGCCAGGAACCTGGGCACACAGGAAGTTTAAGGCTGTAAAGAAACAACCTAGGTGGGCCAGAGAGATGGTTCAGCAGGTAAGAGCACTTGGTGCTCCAGCAGAGGACCTGGGTTCGATTCCCAGGACCTACATGGCAGATTACATCTGTTATCAGTTTCAGGGTCTCTGGTGCCTTCTTCTAGCCTGTCAGGCACTAGGAGCTCACACACAGTGTACTTACATACATGCAGGCAGAACACTCATACACATAAGATAAAAATAAATCTATAGAGAAGGAGGAGACACACAGGGGCTGTCCCCACTCAGTGCCCACAAGGAAGCTCAGTATCTAGTGGCTTTCCCTGAAAGAGGGACCATCACCACTCCATGTTGGGTTGTACTTCCCTCTGGCAGCCCATCTGCCATCTTGCCACCGCTCCTGTCTCAGTTCTGGAAGAGCAGAAGTTACTACTTCTGCTTTAGCTATGGGAGGGCTATGTGTGGTGGAGGGGAAGACCCATCCCCGACAACCCTGAGTTCTAACTAAGGCTCTGCCACTCACCAACCGGGTAAGCCAGGACAAGTCATTGGATCTCGCTGATCCTTGTTTTGCCTCAGGTACAAAATGGGGCTGGGAGAATTCAGTGCACTAAGTGTCACCATCGGACCTTCCATGGATGAGCTCTCAAAGGGAAGTCTTGGGGACAGAAGGGTGGCAGATGTTGCAAGTTCAAATGCTGGAGAAACAGGCGGGGTGGGGGCAGTGTTTTGCGTGGCCATGGCTAAAGTGAGGCAAGAGGGAGGGGCAAGGCCTGGCTTCCACCAGAGAGGACAACCTCTGCTTGGAGATGGTCAAAGTCAAGGTTACATCAGCAGTCCCAACCTTCCCTATTCCACACAAATCTCTCTACTCTGACATGCCACAAGCCTCTAGTCTACAACCCCATGCTCTCTTCACAGACAGGGAACCTGAGACTGTAGCTCTGAAGAGTGTTTGTGTTTGCTATTGGATCAATAATGAAAACAACTTTAAAAATTTTTTTGAGATAATTTCATGTGTCCCAGGATAGCCTTAAACTCACTATGTAACTGAGAATGACCCTGAACACCTGATCCTCCTACCTCTACCTCTTGAGCACTGGGATGACAGGTGTGTACTACCATGACCTCTTTGTGTAGCTCTGGGCTTCACATGTTCTATGTGAACATTCTACAACCCCTAGACCCATAGTTAAAACTATAATCTCAATATAATAAAAGGCACCCTCAAGTCTGAGATCTGCAAACCAAGCTAATGTTGAAGATTGAGTTTTGCCTGCCCTCGACCTGTAAAAGGTCTTTCCAAGTATACAACAAAACGAAGCACGGGCATCTCTTGGCCCACCATGTTGCGTTCTGCTCTTCAGTGTAAATAATCTGGAGGGCTGGCCACACATTGCATAATACATGCTAATGTTTTCTTAAACTAGTCAGTGTGTTAAGGCTGGGACAGCACTGGATCTAGTTCTGTGTATTTCCATCTCTCTGATGTTTCTTTTGCTTCCTGTTTGGATTTGGAATCCTGTGGAAATTTCCCACCTTCATCAAGAGCTTGAGCCTTCACAGGGTGGGGACAAAACACCAAGTGACCTCAGGCCAGAGGCTGTGGCTTCAAATCCAGGCACCATCACTATTCACTAGGCATCCAACAGCATTTGGAAAGCACAACCAAGATAGCACAGCCTCAGGAGTATGAAGTGGGTCTGGGGAGAGCTAAGGGGAGGAGATTCCCTGTGCACAGATGCTGTATTCTATATGTGTGTGAACATGTATGTGCACACATAGATGTAGAGGCCAGAGGTCCTCTTCAGGTGGCTCCTCGGCTGTCATGCAACTTTTCTTATGAAACAGTGTCACATTGGCCCGGAGCCTAACAATCCAGCTAGGCTAGCTGGCTAGCATGCTAGAGATCTGCCTGTGTCCATCTCCACAGTGCTGGGATTACAAGACTATGCCCCACACTTGGCTTTGTTACTTGGGTTCTAGGGAGCAAACTTGTGTCCTCATGTTTGTGTGGCAAACATTGTACAGACTGAGCAATTTCCTCATCCCAATACGTCGGACTCTAGTTCTAAGGGTCTCTATCTAGGGAGGGATAAAAGGGAGTGCTCTCAGATTGGGGGGGCTGCTGAGCTTTAAGAAGGCAAGGCTAGCATTGGGGAGGAGAGAGGCCCTGCTAGGGCGAGCACACTCTCTTCCATCTTCCCCATGTCCCATCACCTCTCTGATTCCCTCCTTTGATGGTGAAGGGTCTGAGGCCTGGAGAGAACCTGCCACTGACTGACACAGCATGAGTTCCAGGTTCATATTTGGAAATGTCAGGACTGGGTCAAATAGTTGAAAAGTCACTTAAATGGGAGAGGTTTATTCTGGTCACAGTTTGAGGGGATATGGTTCTTCATGGTGGGAAGGCATGCTGGTGGCAGCAGCCTAAAGTGGCTGCTGGCTCACATCTCAGAGGGCGAGGTAATGGCAGAGGAAGAGAGCTCAGCTCACTTTCATCTTTCAATTCCATCTGAGACCCCCACCCATGGGATGAACCACCCACATTTCAGGCAGATTACCACCTCAGTTAATCCTCCTTGAGCAGGCCTTCGGTGCCTCACTACCGCCCTAGGCAATCAAGTTGACAACGGATATATCACAGGCCCTGATTCTGGTCTCACATGTCCAGTCAGGCACATTTTGCATTCCAGCCTGTTCCTCCAAAGCTCAGGGTCCTGAGCCCTGCTTTCTCCCTGATCTGTAAGAGGTGACCTATGACCCCCAGGTCAACTGGAAAGGAGGACGAAGCTTAAGCTCTTGTGGTGTTGGGTCACAGAAACCAAAAAGCTGGTGATAGCTCTGGTGACACTCTGACTTCAGAGGCTGGGGGGAGTGGCCTTTGGGAGGCAAGAGAAAGATGATGCCTCCTGGTTTGCTTCATTCTACACCATTTCCAGCTAGGAGCAGAAAATGAACGCTCCAGAGAATCAACTGTGGCAGGCCACAACCTGTGGGAGTCCACAAGCTGTGGGAGCCCAGCGAGGATCCTCCACTTACTGCCAGTGGCCTTAAGGCAAATGATCTCATCTCTTTAAGCCTCCCTTCCTGTTTGCACTGAGGAGAGAAAAGTCCTTTGAAGAAAGGGGTGTGGCCGGAACCAAGACAGGCTCAGAGTACCAACAGGCACTGGAGTCTCCCAAGCCCCTTCACCTGCACATGGGAGCTTGTTCTAAGACCTGGCCAACAGCCAGAGCCCTCCATGATCAGAGAAGGGCTCCTGCTAGGCAGGTGCCTGTCCATCACCTTCAGGTGCACCGCCTGTTAGCAGCCATGCACTGTGCAAACAGGAGTATTAACTATAGTACTTATAGATGTGCTCACTAAACGGGTCTTATTCCTATCTTATCTTACCTTACCTTGTGAGGACCTGACTTTGAAAACTCTATTTTAAAGAAGGGGCTTCATCTTAAGGCCCGATCTCAGCACCAGAAATGTGCTGCCACAGCAGAATTTGAACAGATACCCTGAAAATGCTCAATTAAGGAGCTAGGGAGCACGGTCATAAAATTAAACAATGTCCAGATGTTCTTTGGAGGCATCCTGTCCTTAAAGATACCTTGTCAGTTATTAATGGCTCTTTGTTAGGTTTTCATGCCCAAAACCTGACCAATGGTTTCAGAAACTACCTTCCCCTATGCCCTCCTTACCCAATCCCAAGACGACAGGACATGAACTACCCTGACTACTGCACTTCCGGGTTCGGAGGCCAGCATACATATCCCAGGTGCACATGCGTGAGTCGCCAGCTATTGCGTCACCACCGTTTGACGTAGAAGCCCCTGTGCGCAGGCGCAGGGCGTGGAGCATTAACTACAGTGTTTCCCCTTTAAAAGTTCTACTCTCCCAGGGCTCCCTGCCACACTTTCCATACCCACCATGCTGGGGTGTTGGAAAGGTGCTGGTCCAAACTTGAGTTTGAATATTTAAAACTCTCATGTAATTTGCATTGAAAATCCGGCTCCGTGAATTCATTTGGGGACCAGAAACTTGGGTATAATACCCTCAAGGCTTAGTATTCATTCAACTTTGTGAAGAGAAAAGCTGAGGTCCAAACAGGCTAATCCACATCCAAAAACCCACAGAACCAGTTTCGAAAAGAGCTAGTGCTTAACAAGGCGATTGGTTCACAGAGCCCACAGCAGAGGCAGTACAAAGCGCCCAGAAGCACCCATTACTCCCGCTCTGGCTATTTCAGTGGAATCATGGGAATCTGGCCACCTTGACTTTGCCCACCTTAGTCTCCAAAACACCAAACCCGTCCCACCCTCCAAAGGTCAAGGTTGACTGGAGGAAGGGTGAAGGTCTTCTGCCCCACAGAACAGAGCGATTAGCAGCTACCCACAGCTACTATCAGGTGACCAGAGGCTAGCCCAGAGGAAAAGACGTCTCAGTCCGCCAGCAAGATCAGGAGTATACCCCAGTTTGAACATTGTGCTGTGTAAGATTAACACAAAGTATTCTCCTTTCTGTTTCCCATTTCCTTGTCTGTAAAATGGGATAAGCACAATAGCCTCCTGTGGAGCTGAAAGCTGAAATCACTCACACACACACATACAGTGTGTGTGTGTGTGTGTGTGTGCTATGATGCAAAGAGACTTCACAGGCCACTATGCCTAGGACAGTCAAGCACCCTGAGGTCTACTGGCTGAGGCCCTAGAATGTGAATCTTGGGCGCAGTTGGAGAGGCCAGCCTGAGAGCCACAGTTCCCATTGTCCCTCTAGTCTTACCTTGCTTGTCTGCTGAAGGGGAAGGTCCAGACCCCACAATATAGGAGTGGGAAGGGCCTCAAAAAGCCACACAGGAAAGCCAGAGAAGAGCAGGTGGTACCTGCCTGGAAACGGCTGTGGCTGCCCCTTGGCCCCTTCACGTCTTAGTCTCCTATCACCTGAAGGTACTAGCTAGGTACTGGGCAGCTTGGTTCAAGAAGAGACCTTAGGGACTGCTGTTCCCATGGCAACAGGAGGCTTAGGTGACACAGGGGCGGTGAACTTTATCTTCATTGTATTGCCCTGGTCCCAGATCTGCTGCCTGCTTGGGAAGTGTAGGAACCCAGGGGCCCCTCCAAAATCTCCCCAGGGAAACATACTCACAACTTGCTGTCCCAGAGCTGGGTGGTGACCGAGACTGAGGAGGCAGAGCCCGTGTTCTAGTCTGTATTTAAACAGTGGGTGCCGAGGGGCCATGGGGGAGTCTGCTAGTGAATATTAACCAAGGTCAGCACAGTTATCAGAGAAGCAAACAGAGAGGGACTAAGTCCATCAACTGGGCCCTCAGCTACCACCCACACTGTCCGGGAACAGAGCTCAGCCCTTTGTTCCCAAATCAAAGGTGTGAGGACATCCCTCATAAGCACAGCATCCAACAGCATCCTAGGTGCATCTGGTGGCCTGAGTCACACAGCCTCTGGGAAGGCACCCCATGGCAAGCCTTGCAACTCTTCTGGACAATGCTGGGGTTGCTTCCATGCAAACAAAATCGGTATTCACTGAACCACCTGCCTACAAATGCCTGGGACTGAAGATTCACTGCCTCCCCGGGGGCTCAGTAGGTTGGGCACACACTTGGCAGATAGAGAAACAGGCCCAGAACAGGGATACTGCTCCTTCTAAGTGTGAATATTAAATTCTTATTTTCTTTACAGGAGAATGGAATGTGACCGGCAGGACACATCATGACAGGCTGGAGCACAGTGCCCAGCAGACAGGCTAGGGGACAGAGATTAGGTCTGTAAGGAAGATCACTGCCCCAGACGAATTGCTTAACCTTTCTGAACTAGAGACATTTCTCCCTGTAGGATAGCAGATTGGATGCCAGCCAGTCGGATGCCAGCATGGTTGCTAGGGGTACATGAAGCACCTTGGGTAAAGAGCGCACACAGCAAACTCTTTAGCTAAGAAGCCCTCTCCAGCCTTCCCATCCCCCACTGTGCCCCTCCTGTGAGCTGTGCCTGCTCCCACACTGAAGTTAGTGTGCGGACTTTCCTCCTAGATGGGGGCTATCCTTGGGGATGGGGAAACTATGCAGGAACAGTCTCTCTGCTCTATGGTGGGGAGGAGGTAGCTCTGGAAGGTTCTGTCTGTGGTTTGAAGGGGTTCAGGGTGGAGGCTATTGGGCTTTCCACTCTGACCTTTTTCAACGCCTCCTTCACATCCCACTGACCCTGTGAATGGTGTGGGTGGTGAGTTCACACACACCCCCACCCCTCTGCCTACCCCCACCCCGGTGGTCCAGCTTTCCTGACTCTTGGCAGGGCACAGCAGGTGTTAGGTAGATACATGATGCTCATGCATCCATCCTCTGCCACTCTCTAGGGCTCTACCTTAGGGTGCCAACCGGATGTTCCACAGGACCCTACAGTACGTGATGAGCTCAGATCTCAAGCTATCAGACAAGTCTTTTTACCTCCCATGCCTCAGTTTCCCCATCTCTAAGATGGGGCTATGACTGCACATAGCTCCTACAAGAACTTTATGCAGTGGTTCAAGGGAAGCTCAGAGCCTAAGGCTCAAAGCATCCAACTGGCTCTTTCAGCTGATGCCCCTGCCAGTGGGTCTCCTTGATGTCGCTGAATGGGGGTGAAAGTATAGGGTGGGGTGGATTGCATATTATCTCATTCAGTAACCCCTGTAGATCTGGGGAGTGGGTGGGAGTGTGCCTCCCTCATAGGAAACAGCTCAGCTTCTCCACCCCATCCTCTTTCCTTCCCTCCCTCTCCCCAAACACCTGCCTTCCCGTCCTTGTATGTAGGATATTTATTCTACATTCACCCAGAATCTGGAGAACCAGACTGTGGTTGAGATGTGAACTCCTTCTGCACTTCCCCTCTCTGGGCCTCAGTTTCCCCATCTGTACAATACCCCTCCCATCTGTTGCACTAGGTGGATGGCAGCCTGTGCAAATATCCTATTGCTCTCCCCCAAACTCAACCCCCTGGGGCAGGCAGCAGCCTGCAGGCAGGTGGGAGGTCCCAGAGCTCTACCTGAGAATCCTGGCCAGGCTCCTGGCAGCCAAGCCTCCAATCCCTCTGGTGGCTGCTGTTCCCACTCCTCCTCAGAGTCAAATCCTTGGCTCCCAAGGCTGTGTCGGGAAGCCGGCGTGCTAAGCGTGTCTGGTGTCTGCCTGCCAGGCAGGAGGGCAGTTCTGGACAGTAGTGCTAGGTCCGGGAGGGGCGGGAGCTGGGGCAGGAAGCCTCGCCCTGTGCCAGGAGCACAACAGACCAGTCCTTCCTGGCCCAAGCAGTACTGGGAACCACCTATTGTACTGGCTGTGGCCACACCAGGTGACCCAGTGTGGGCTCATCTACACTGGCTTGTAAATGAACTGGTCACCTCTGGAAGAGGAACAGTGGCCCTGGCTTAGAGGCTCTCAAAAGGGCTCAGCCCCGGTATCTTGCCAGGTTTTCTGGGACTGTAGCAGCGAAAGGGTCATGCCAGTCTTCCATGCCAAGATGAGCTCCTGAGGCTGGGGCAGGGGTGTGTGTTTGTGTGTGTATGCATGCATGTTTTCATAATCTGTCAGGGGGGACAGTGGGTGGGCCGGGCCATCTGAAGTGTAAATGAAGAAGACTACAAAACTAGAGCCTCT
>LOEQ01001932.1:270590-286715 GCA_001685075.1 Bramus lutescens
TAGAGCCTCTGAGGCGGGGGGGGGCTTCAGGGGGAGACCCTACCCCTTGGTCAGGAACCCTATGCCCAGTGCCCCTTCTCCTCTGGACCAGTATGTTAACGTGGGCAGAATCCCTGGGGGGACCCCACAGCCACTCTCCAGGCCACAGTGGGAGGAAGTCTTATCCATTGGTTACTTCTAGAACCATCTTGGCGACATCTAGGCTATTCGGGAGGTAAAGGGCTTCTGAGAAGATTCTAGGGAAATCCTGCACAGGGTTCTGGCTGGATGTGGGGGCCTTGAGTGTGTGCTGCCAGTGGCTGAGCACTGAACTTGGAGTCTGCAGCAAAGAGGGGAGTAGGACTCTGCTGGGGAAAGGTGGGGCCAATCTCATTAAGGATGTAAGGGAGAGTGATGGCAGACTTAGGAATAACATTCTAGAATGAGTGTGACCTGCCCCAGACAAACACACCATGAGGACACACACACAGAGACACAGACATACACAGAAACTCACACTCACAAACAGACATACACATGCACACAGACACAATGACAGACAAATACACCATGAGGATACAGAGACACAGACATACACAGAAACTCACACTCACAGACATACACATGCACAGACACAATGACAGATACACACAGAGGCAGGCAAACACAGACAGACACACTGACACTCCCTCTCCCCCCTCACATGCACACAAACACATACACATGAGTACACACAGGCACAAGTACACACACATATATATACACACACAGATGTACACACACACATGCACACAGACACATGAGCACATGCATAATCATATGCACAAGCATGAGTGCACATATATACACACACAGGCGCACACACACACAAGCACACGTACATGCACGCATGTGCTCATGCACCCTCCTAGATGCCTGCTACAGAGCACTGGTTCCAGTCTTGCTCCCAGCTAGATCTTAGACACTTAACCTCTTTGTGCCTCAGTTTTCTCTTCCGTGTCACTGAGGCCTTGCAAAAGGATTGCAGGGTCTGAGCAGAGTACCTGCTGTGCATGGCCCCTGGCTAGGGGCAGTACCCTTTGCCCAGAGCCACCTCATAGTCAAGCATCTGGTTACCTAGAAGGCCTTGCAGCCAGTCCCGGGGGAGCAGAGGGTTCTCATTTCTCTTCCTGAAGGCTCAGGTCTTCGTGTGCTTCTTTTCCTAAGCGTGTGTGGTGGACAGAGCATTTGGGATGACTGACAGTAGGCAGACGGAGTGTGTGGAGGGCTTCTCATCTCTCCGAGCCTTTCCTCGTGGTTGTGGTGACAGCTGGATGGCACAGTGATGGTGAGCATTTCACATAGAGGCCTCTCTGTCAGCAGAGTGCTGGCTGTACCTGATTTAACTGGGGTTCCGGGTTTATCTTCTGGGGAGGAACTGAATCAGCACAGACTCTGTGCCTCCACCGGGCATCTTCCAACATGCCAACCCCTGATATGCATAATATAGATATATTTATGTGTATATATATAACCTTCTGGGTCCTTCTGGTAGCTTCCTATGAAGGGACAATTATTCTTTTCTGGAACTCTCTCTCAGCCATTTACAGCTTCTTGTTCTCATGTCTCATCTTTCCTCAGGTAGAAAAAGAAAGGTTACTCTGTGCATCGCAAATAATGATGCCGTTAACCCAAGGAGTGAAATTTAGTTTCATTTCCTAGTTAAATTACTGAAACTAAAGGCTTTGTGTGTTGGTTAATTTTTATAGCAAGCCCTTTTCGTACTTTAACTTCACTCATTTGAAGTTCTGGATCAAGGGCTGGGGAGATGGCTGAGCCATTAAGAGCACCAACTGCTCTTCCCAGAGGGCCTGGGTTCAATTCTCAGTACCCACATGGTGGCTCACAACCATCTGTAACTTCTGTTTCAGGGGATCTGATACCCTCTTCTGGCCCATGAGGCACCAGACATGCAAATGGTGCACAAACATCCATATAGGCAAAATATCTATACACATAATACAACATATGACATATAAAATATAACATAGGACATTATGATTGTTACACAGTTTTTGAGAGAGAGACTAAACCTATCCCATTCCTTTTCAGTGGTTAATTTGCCACAATTTGCCCAATAGGAACTCTTGAGGTGACGTGTGTATGTGTCTGTGTGCGTGCATGCATGAGGGGGTGGGATTTCTCTTTGACTCCTGCTGACATTTTGGAAGACTTGTATTCTGGCAGTGATACCAGGTCAAGCCCCATGTTCATTTTCTCCAGACATGATGTCCCTGTGGGAAACAAATAAGAGGTTTGTGCAAGACCTTCAGTGAATCACTTGTGGAGTGGAACATGCAGGACTTGCCTTAGAGGGGCCAAGGGACAGCCAGCAGGTGTTTGGGGTTTGTTATGCACTAACACAAGCTTGGCAGGGGTGGCTCAGACAACAGGGGCCTCAATTCTTAGAACTTGCCCAACTCCGACCTTGGCTTGTTTTGACCGGCCTCGTTGACTTTCTGGTGTTGACCTTGAACATTTCTGTTTGCTCTATTTTACCAGGTCCCTCCCTGCTGTTGTTTTACCACGCAGATCCTCGAATGGACTCCAAGATGGGGGCATCCCTTGTTAACTTATGATCGACTCTTATCAGGCACTGCATGGCAGGCCTTGTTCTAAAAGGCATGAACTTGCATGGTCCCAAACAGCAGACACTCTTCCTACCTCTTGAGAAACAAACAAACAAAAAAAAATCAGAAATGCAGTTAAAAGGTGGCGGAGATAGTTTTATTTGGATACTGCATAGCGGAACACATGGGGGAGGGGTCATAGACTGAGTGTGAGTGTTGAAGACAGACTGCTCTTCCCCAGAGGTCAAGAAGTAAGATTTTTTTTTTTTTNTTAGAAAACAGAGACTTCTCCAGAGATGGCCAGAAGGCTGGCAAGCCAGGTGGTAGTAGATTTTCTAAGTCCATGTGTGGTATAGCAGCTCACTGGCCAGAGTAGAATTTCTCAAACCTTGCAAGGTATAGTAGGTTCTAGAAAATTGTTCCTTCTGGTAGAGTGAGTTCTGGGCAAGATGTTTTGCCCTTCTGAAGCCAGGCAGAACCTTGTGGGGGAAGGGAAGCCAAGAGAACGATACAATCCACCACTCACCACTGTTTTTATCGCTCTAAGAGCTCTACCTGTTCTGATCGCCTGAACACGGTCCTCAATTTCTCATGGTGCAGACAGAGGGGGCGGGGGGGAAGGGGTAGAAGCAGTCCTGGGCACAGTGGGATGGCTGGCTGACCATCCTACGGCCATTTTTTTTTTTTACCTTTTAGGACAAATGTAGAAACTGCTGGCACTGCATGCCCACCCCTCCTCTTTGCTTCCCTCTCGGCTGCTTCTACAGTCTTTGTCCATAGCTCACAACAACTGATGATTACTGAGCCCGTGGCATAAGACAGATGCCCTTCTGAGCCCTGCGTGGATGCTGATGATAACACTGAGCCCTCGGGTCCATGCTTGTCGGATTTTTTACATCATAGATGAGGCAAGAAAGGCTCACTGAGTCCAGCAACTAGCCCTAGCTCACCACAGGCTGGTAGGGGACAGGAAAGACAATCTAACCGCATATGTGACTGGAGGAATGTGTCATGGATCACCGAAGCTCAAGTGCATTTCTAGACCGCTAGTAACCTGAGGCAGGGGGATCATGTTTTCTGCCTTTTTGGTTTTGTGCTAAGCATAGAACAGGGTGTCTGAGCTGACTGAAGGGCAGAGTTAATTGGGGGGAAGAAATAGTACCTTTCTCTTATTGGGTAGTTAAGGTGGAGCAGCTCCTGCCAGAGTGAGAACATCTGGCTTGGCAGATGTTTGTGTGGGACATGTCACTTAGATTAAAGGAACCAAGAGAAGCCAGGAATGATGCAAGCCTGAACTCTTCAGTTACGGTATATATCATAAGAACTTGTTTCAGAAAAGTTTTTATAATAAATAATAATTAAACCAAAATCTTATATTTTTTTGATTCCCTTCCAGTTCTTTGAGCTGGAAGGGAAGACTAGAGAGAGGGAGGGTGATAGACGAGATGGTCAATCCTGAGACCCTACCCCACCCAAATCTGCTTCCTTATCAGGCCTCTCTGGAAGCTGAACAGGTCCTGTTCACGCAGGAGGGCAGTGTGAGGGCTGAGCTGTGTGAGTGGGGGCTATTGCCAGGAAAGGGGATTGCCTCACTGATTGGTCATCCTTTCTGCCTAGAGCTCCACCCAGCCTGGCCAGTGCAGGGGCCTTTCACCTTGACATCCTGGCCTATGAGCTGACTAGCGTATTCCTAGCAAATCAGCTCATTTGCTGGTTGGCTCCTGGCTGGCAGATATTCTGTTAGCCAATTTGTGTGTGCAAGCTCTCATTTCCCAAAGGGTACTGTAAGAGGAGTTTGTTGTACCCTTTTGCAGGGAAGGCTCGGAGAGGCCTTTTAAGATGACCAATGATGCTGGGCGGTGGTGTCATACGCCTTTAATACCTGCACTCGGGAGGCAGAGACAGGCAGATCTTTGTGAGATTGAGGTCAGCCTGGTCTACAAGAGCTAGTTCCAGGACAGCCAGGGCTGTAACACAGAGAAATGGTGTATGCTGCGTGGTCACACACACACACACACACCATGCTCTCTTCCCTGCCTTTACAAGGCAGTGAATATTGAATTCTCTGTTCAACAGGTTTTCACATCTGTAGACAAGTATGTTACTGATCTTCTAAACAAAACAGCAAAGAAATCCATCCACCGTAGGTAGGTAGGTAGGTAGGTAGGTAGGTAGGTAGGTAGGATCCATCCAATGGTCTCATTATGTAATCATATTATGTAGCCTAGAATAATGTCAAACACAAGAACCCCCTGCCTCTGCCTCCCAAGATCACAGCCCATCTGGGCTTTTCGGAATGCAGCTGCTGAGAGTATTCACGTATAACATAAGTCTTTGCGTGGACATGGCTGTTTACAGGATACTGCACACTCAACTTTAAGCATCATTGCTCTCTCTTTTGTCCTTCCTCATTCTCTCAGCTTATGAGGCTTCTGGGAAGACAGGGAATACAGTTAGACAGGCAGAATACAAGCCCACTGACCTGAACACTGAGAACCTGGGTCTTGGAAATTGCTGTTCCCAGAGTGTGGGCCCCCCAAACTACCAAGGGACCAGATCCAATGTCAAAGCAAAGAGTTTGTTTTCTTTTTTTTTTAACAGCGAGTTAACTTAGGACCTCCATCTGTCCGACACAGTGGGTGGAGTAGAAGAGACCCCGAGTCACAGTGGAGCAGGGTTTTTATCATAGTAGAGGTTTGGGTGAGGAGATTTCCGGGGTTCAGGACCCAGATTGGCTGACATTTGTCTAGGGGGTCTTAGCAAAAGGGGAATAGGTGATTCCCTAGGCTCAGGAATATCATCTGGTGGTCTTATCTAATCTAATGTTTGGAATGTCAGGTACTTCCTTTTCTGGCCCTTCCTGGGAGGTGTCAGCTTATGGATTTCCCTGGAACCAAGTGTTGCCTGCCATTAAACTGAAACTCAGGTCTACTTTTTAGCTTGTTTTTATTAAATGTCATGGCAGCATTGTGGCCAAGCTGCTCTGGGCCCATGTGGCCAAGATGTTCTGGGTTCCATAGAAATCAACATTTTTTATCTTTGGGATAGAGAGGGGGATAAGCTTCTTCTGGGTGTGGTTAAAGGCATGACTTGGACTTTGTCGGGTCCCCTGGCAGGTGAGGACTGCTCAGTGGGTGAGAGAATACACCATACAGGCAGAGCTTAAGTGAGGAGTTTTATTAGAGGAAGAGAAGGGAATGGGAAAAGGAAGTAAGAGAGGGGACAGGAAGAGAGAGAGAAAAGAGAAAAAGCAGGAGAAGCCCTGTCTGCTTTTTCAGAAGAACAGAGGGGAAGAGAGGCTGAGAGTAGGCGGAGCTTGTCTCTTAAAGGGACCTTTGCACCTGCTTACAAAGTGGGACCCTGGGCTGGCCAGGGTGCTCTCTGGGTACATCCTGCCAGATAACAGGATTAGACAGTATAATGCCTGAATCCTAACACTAGGGGCTTAGTATTGCCTAGCATTGAGTAAGTCAGGCAAGCACCATAGGTCACCATGTCTCTGCCACCAAGGTCTGTTCAGAACAGACATCTAAAAGATGTCCTCTGGGTTTCTGTGCCCTTCCCCCATCTCCACTGTCCACAGGTCTCAGCTGCGGGAAGTAGCTAAGCAGGAGGATCACTGCAAAACTTGTACCCAACTAATGGGAAGCTCTGCGTGGTCAGTGTTAAAACAGCCAAGGGTTCTTTGAAGAACTCCTCCTTCTACTGTGGCGCCCTCTAGAGGCCACTGCCGGAGTTGACGACAAACACACAGGCAGGCACATAACCAGCTCTATTCAAGACTTTGGGGTTCTCCTTCCATATAAAGGAGAGTCATATGGGGTTCTTCTTTCTACTCTGGAAAAATGATGGTCCTGACACCCCCTGAAGGTTGAATAATATGGACTTTAGTAACATCTCAGGGTCTGGGAACAGCCAGAGCCAGAAACATCACAATTCAGTTCTCTGTAGACAAGTTAGTGGTTTTGTTGTCTTTTAAATAGTTTGAAGGTCTTATCATTGTTTGATAACAAAAATGAATACATGGGAGTGCACTTGGCATACCTATCTGGGAGTGACTGGCATAGGGTAGATGGTTACCTACAATGTGGCCTCTCTTCCCATTTTTCTCTCACTGCTTTTGGGCTTTCACTATAAGCATGAAGACACAAAAGAACAGGATGGGCAGGGCAACACACGCCTGCCATTCCAACACCTAGGTGTAGTGATATTTTGTTGGTGTTTTAACAAATAAAGATAGCCTAAAGAGTGCAGAGCTAAGCCACTAGAGGCCGGGGAGTGGTGGCACACACCTTTAATCCCAGGACTCAGGAGACAGAGACAAAGGGATCTCTGTGAGTTCAGGGCCACCCTGGGCTGCACAAGGTTGATTCTGTCTAAAAGAGGATGTTTCCAGGTACCTCCTCTGCTAGCTGCTTGGAAACAAGGTCCCAGCTGTGTCCTCATAATGCCACCACTATGATTTTCCCATCTCTCTGGACTTGTGATGCCAAAAATGAGGCAAAATGTGAGCCAGCCATGAGCCAAAATGAGACCTTCTTGCCTTAAGCTGCTTTGCCAGGTAATCTATTACAGGAAATGAGAAAAGTAACTGGTGAGTAGACTGAATTTCTGCACCCCCCCCAATGAAGCAACAGACACTGTTTGCACATCTTTCTGTACAGGCACATGCGGTGCCCACAGGGCAAGCTGCACATGCCCGTGGGCCTCTGGGACTCTATAGGGATGGCTTCCTCACAGCCCTGGGGTTACAAAGTCTTGATCTAAAGAGGTTTCAGACTAAATAGCTCATTCCATAGATTGATATTGTCCACACATTGCTGCAACTCTCTCCTCTTTGCTGACCTTGGCATCGGTGAGGCGTGAAGGTAACCTATTATCTTCAGTGTTTGTCTACCGTCAGGAAGGGTGACTCCTGAGTAAATCGCTCACATACATCTCTCCTGACGCATTTCTCCATGGCTGCCAAGAATGCCACCTTGACAATTCAGTTTCTAGGGATATTTGCCATCTCTATTCCCTCTTGTACCGTGGGTGAGCTCTGTGCTGCAATGGGCTGCTGGCAGACATGGCAGACGTTCCAGTAAATGTCTGTAAGTGCTCAGCTGTCCGAGTCCTGGCAATCTGGCTTCTAGAGGTCCCCAGGAAGGAGATGCTTGCCTGCTGATCTGAGCAACAGCAGCCATTTTAAAGTAGGTGGTGTTTGAGTTTGTGATCTTTGAGATGAGCAATAAGACACACAGACACACATACTATGCTTATAATTTAGCTGTTGACATTCGAACAATTTGCAATTCACATCTACTCTGCCTCTGAGGCTGGGGAAATGGCCAGCCCCTCAGTCGGGGCAGAAGGGACATGTGTAGTTCAGGAAAAGAACAATGCTAAGCTGACCTGAACTCCCTATGTCTGATCAGGATGCCAACAAGCCTAGGAGCTGGCAACCACCAACATAGAAATGCCTGGTTCCTGAGCCCAGCCAGTCATGAACTTGGCATCCTTGAAGCCCAATAAACCTCGAGGATCCGCAAATCTGAGCAATGTTTCCAGGAAAGGCTACTCTACACGACAGTCTGGTTTATTAATTGTAGAGATGACAAACTGACCTCATTGAAGGAACTATTGCCACTCACATCAGGGCACCAGTATCTTTGTGCTGTGGTACTCCGGAAGCCAGATGCCAAGCTGAGTAGAAACTTCTAGAAGAAAGAATGGCTGAGTTGGGTGTAGGAGACATGCTACATTTTTCAATGTCTGGTTTTCCTTTGCTCTAAGGCTCATGGAAAGCAACACTTCCCAGCTAAGCTTTGTTTAGAGACAGAAAAAAAATACTATCTGCTCCATCTGGACTGAAACAGTGATGGCCCTGAGTGAGTCCCTTCATCTCATAATGGTCAATGTGGGAGTCTTGTGCTGAGATGTGAAATTATAAAGAGTGACACCTCACCTATGATGTCTGGAAGGACAGGTGTCCACGTGTCCTCCTAACCATGGCCAGTTGACATGAGTAATGTTTATAATGACACCCCTAAAAGTATGGGACTAACACTAAAAGGCACCTGATCTAGGAAGGTGAAGACAGGAAGACATTGGAATTTTGCTGAAGCCTCCTTATGTTAGAACCACAGAACAGTCCTGATCCTGAAAGTGTCAGTTAGTTAAAGTAATGCATCTCTTATTTGCCTGGCTAAAGTTATTATTATGTTTTTTGGCAAGTCCAAATTAGAAGTAATGATTTCACATGGTTAATGTAAGGCTAGAAGCCAAGTCTCAGTCTATATACATAATTTAGCCTCACCATTTTTAGTTTAGTTTTTACGTATATGGGTGTTCGGCCTGCACAATATGTCTGTGTACTGATTGTGTGCCAGGGCCCACGGAAGCCCTAAGAGGACTCTGGATCCCCTGGCACTGGGACTACAGACAGTTGCTAGTCATCATGTGGGTGCTGAGGACTGACCCAGGTCCTCTAGAAGAGCAGTCAGTGCTTTTGACTGCTGAGCCATCTCTCCAGCCCCAGGCTTACCATTTTTAGATGCAAATTCTCAAAGGTATTGTTCTGGTAGATCAGGTGGAGCCACCTTTCTGTGTTCTGGGAAATGGATAATGTGTTTACTCACCTCTGTGCATCCCACAGCACCTGATACCAGCTCCTGTAGGAAAAAGCTATTTGTCAGCAGAGAAAAAAGTCCAGGTAGAGAGGGGAATTGTGGTGGAGCAAGGAGTGAGGACTTGCCAACATTGACTCTGTGTGGTCGAGGCCCGTTGGTCTAATGAGCATGGTTGGTGGCAGGGGCTCTTCATTAAGGCCCTGCACAGCGGAGAGGGAAGAGCTCGGTCTTCTGTGTCAGAATGTAGAAAAGGACCAGAGGGAGATTTTAGAAATTCCCTTCTGGTTACAGTGCAGCAAGAAATAGCTTCATCGGCTGCGAATAAGAATGGGCAGGAGGGCAGGAGGCTGAGGAAATGGAGAGAAAAAGAGAATAAGAGATAGCTTCTTAGAAGACTAAGAGGAAACTAGAGAAGTGGAGAATGATGGCCAGGACCCAAGGGGATGTGCTTGAGCTCTCAGCAATAGTGAAGTTACAATGGGACCAATCGTTAGAGTCCTGTTGTTCCCAGTCTCCTGCTCCTGCGGGTAAGAGGTGAGCGCACAGAGGATTCGCTTACTTAAGGCTGGGTTGTTTCCTGTGCTGAAAGGAGAAAGACACAGCCTGGCTGAGGGATTTGGACAATGGGTCCCAGTCTTGGGTAAAGATGAAAGCATGACCAAGTCCAGGGACCATCATCCGAGGGGAAGGGCAGGCACTGGAAAGATCTATGCGTGTGACTCTAAGTCACAGGCGACCGGAGGAGGAGGTGTGTTGTGATGTGGGCCAGGAAGCAGATAACAACACAAGTGTCAAGTTATGTGGCGGAGGAGATTAAGAAAGGCAGGGGTGGAAAGTCTGAATGGGCCTGGGAAACCAGGCCAGGCAGGATGATTAGGGAAACCATCTGTGAGGGAGGGAACCATGCTTCCCACCAGAAGGGAAAACAAGCCAGGCAGAGGGATGACATCACACCTAAAGGCCCCGAGGCAGGAAAGAGTTTGCTCCAGGACCTACAGGATGATTCCTGGAGCTAGAAAAGAGAAAGAACACACGAGAACCTTCAGGAGGTCATGCTGTGCAAAGGCAGATTACCACTCCTGACTGTGGATCCCAGGTCCACATGGACTCTTTAGACCTGAGCCCTGGGCCTCCTGTGCTGACTTGGTGGTGACAAGTCACCTCAGAGAGATGCCATGACTGGCCTCCAATTGTCACCCCTCCCCCAAGGCCATCCTCAGTGACGGCAAGCCCTGAATTCAGCGAAATTTTATCTTCTAATCATAGTGGGCATGTAAGGGAAATGTTCCTGTCAATCTCCAGGATCCACTTGCCCTCCATACAGGGCTATGTTAGTCGTGACCACCACTAAGACCCAAGTCTGTCTCCTTTCGCATCTTTTCTTGTTCATAATTGTATCTTACAACTTAAAAGCTCTAAGAATTGTAGTCAAGTCAGTGCCCTGTCTTAAAATTCAAGCCATATATTATTATGGCCAATGCTGTATCTTTTACATGGGAAACCCGTGGCATCTCTAAACTCAGTTCTACTAGTCAACTATCCATTCGATTTCATAGCTTGCTTGCCTTAGACTTTGAACAATGTTGTTGGTCCTGTGGCTGCGCCAGGCAATTCTCNAGCCAGCATGGAGGTGCTAACGTTTCTCAGATAGTGACTGGACCACGAGCTAGTGGGCCCTGTGTCCTTTCTGTTTGCAAATGTGTTCTTATTCCACAATGGTCAGGTATGCAGTTTCAAAAGAAGGAAGATCCACTCTTGAACATGAGAAGGCGGCGAGCAAAGGCACTCTACCGGGGGCAAAGGCTGCCGTAAAGCCCATCTTCGCAGGTATTGCTATCAAAGTGACCCCTTCACTACTCAGTTGAAACTGCAGAGGGGTAGGGCAGGGCCTCGCAGAACAGTTTTGTTAGTGGTTTTACGTGCAGGGAGGAGACAACTGCTTGCTGTCAGTAGCAGTCATGTCTCAGGGGACATGACGGAGCAGTGATACTTTATATTTCAAATGATGTGTCTCTGTGTGGGTACTTGCATGTGAGCGCAGGTGCCCACAGGAGCCAGGGGCATCAGATAACTCCTGGAAGTGGTCCTGAGTCACCTACACAGCATGAGCGCTGGGAACAAAACCCAGGTCCTGCAAGAAAAGAAATCTCTCTCTCTCTCTCTCTCTCTCTCTCTCTCTCCATATAATACCTCTGGACTGCAGCCTCCCCTCCCTCTGCTTCTCCCAGTTCCTCCCCATCTCCCCTCTCCTCCAGATCCACCGCTTCTGTTTCCCTTCAGAAAAGAGCAGGCCTCCAGTGGATATCTACTGAACATGGCATAACAATATTCAATAAGACTAGGCGCATAACCTCATACCAAGTGGACAAGGCAACCCAGTAAGAACAAATGGATCCCAAGAGAAGGCAAAAGAGTCAAAAAACACCCCCCCTGCTACTGTTAGAAGTTACACACACACACACACACACACACACACACANCTCTCTCTCCATATAATACCTCTGGACTGCAGCCTCCCCTCCCTCTGCTTCTCCCAGTTCCTCCCCATCTCCCCTCTCCTCCAGATCCACCGCTTCTGTTTCCCTTCAGAAAAGAGCAGGCCTCCAGTGGATATCTACTGAACATGGCATAACAATATTCAATAAGACTAGGCGCATAACCTCATACCAAGTGGACAAGGCAACCCAGTAAGAACAAATGGATCCCAAGAGAAGGCAAAAGAGTCAAAAAACACCCCCCCTGCTACTGTTAGAAGTTACACACACACACACACACACACACACACACACACAAACCCAAGCTAAACAACCACAGCATGTATGCAGAGTGTCGACCCATGCAGGCTCTGTGATTGCTACTTCAGTCTCTGTGAGCCCCAATGAGCCCCGTTTAGTTGATTCTGTGGACCACATTCTCCTGATGTCCTCAATCCCTCTGGTTCCTACAATTCTTCCACCTGCTCTTTCACTGGGTTTCCCAAGCTCTGTCTAATATTTGGCTGGGGGTGTCTGCATCTGCTCCCATTAGCTGCTGGAGGAAGCCACTCTGATGACAGCTGGGCCAGGCACCAGTCTGTGAGTGTGGAGCATAGCAGAACATCGTTAGGAACCAAGCCATTGACTTTGTTCAGTCATGTTTGGTTCTACTCTAGGTTTCTGGACCACAGCTTCTTGTTTCTGACCGTCTAGGCAGTGTTAGGTATGGGCTCCCTTTCGTGGTATGGGTGTCAAGTTGTACTAGTTACTGTGGCCACTCCCCACAAGCTCTGAGCAACAATTGACCCAGCACATACCAGCAGGCAGGGGAGGTTATAGATTGAAAGTTTTGTGTGTGGGTTGGTGTCCTAGTACTGCCACAGAAAGCCTTCAGCAAGCACTTTTAATTGTTGAGCCATCTTTTTGGTCCCAGCAGTAGCATTTTTATGTTCTAGAAAGAAATCAAGTATTGTATTGGCTATTCTAAATTCTAGACTAGGATCAAGTGGGTGGCTAAAGGAACCAGCTGGCCATTGGGTATAGATGGCCACTATGCCCAACAGGCTGGACCTACCGGAGAAACCATCTGTATATCTGAAGATGGAGGCTGGGTGACCTGCAGGAGCCTGTCCTTAGAGAGCACGCTGAGTTTGAGAAGGTGAAGCCCCCACCATCTTGTCGTGTCTCTTGGGGTCTCTTTGACTGCTGACCTTGGGTTCAAGCCAGATGGCAAAGGAAAAGATGGCACTAAAGACTCAGAACCAACTGAATCTGGAGCTGAGACTACAAATGGACAATCTGTGTAACCGCAGCTTGGTTCTTCAGTTGCTCAAGATAAAATCTTGGGTTGTTCTTTAACCCATCTTTCTCAGTTCATTCCCAGTAGAATATCTGAGTGGCCCTCCCTGCAGGAAAAATGCAGAGTGTGGTGACCTTCTTCATTGCTATGGTCCCTGCCACCATCACCCCTTGCATGAGTTATTGCCTGCTCTCTGGCTCATAAGTGGAAGACTTGGTCTTAAGAGTGTCATTGTTGAGAAAGGACTAAAGGAGAGGTCATTATGTCACTGGGGCCCTGTTCATGGACAGGAGTAAGGTTCTTCTGGTAGGCCTGAGTTGGTTCTGTAGCGGTGAACAAGCCTGACAACTTGGTGGCTGCCCTGGGTTTCTTCCTGGCAATGTGATCCCTCCATTTTTACATATGTCTCCACTGTTCTGATGCCACCTACCAGAAGGACCTAAGACCTCCAGGACATAAGACCTCCCGTGAACTGAATCAATCTCTTTCCTTTATAAAATTACCTTGCCTTAGGAAGTCTGCTATACTCATAAAAACAATTTGACAGGGCTGGGGGGAAGGGCTCATGGCTAAGAGCATTGACTGCTCTTTCTGAGGACCCAGGTTCAATTCCCAGAGCTCACAAACATCTAAAACTCCAGTTCCAAGGGATCTGACACCCTCTTGAGGCCTCTGTGAACATATACATGTACAAGTACATTTCCGGTACACAAACATGCATGTAGGCAAAGTACCCATGCACATAAAATAAAAGTAAACTAATCTTTAAAAAAAATTCCAATGTGAAACATGGCAATGGCTTCTGCATTTAAGGTAAGTCTTCCTACCTCATTTGATCAAAAAACTCTCTCACACACATGCTCAGAGCTCAGCTGTCAGCACGAACATCACTGTCCCCTTTGGCAGAATGATTGCGTGCGATGCGGCCTGCATGCTCAGGTTAGGGCTGGGTTTGTCCTCTGTGGGTCCCTGCAACTGCACAAAAGGAAAGAGCTGCCCAAGTGGAATGCTGTGGGAACAGAAAGCAACCTGTTGCAGAGCCTGGCTGAGTAAGGACTGTGCTATCTGGATTTCCATAAACTAAAGGGAATGCCTGGAAGAGGCCACATAGCTATCCCAGTCACCCTTTAGTGAGCGCTGATCTCAGGATGGGCCTGTCTCAGGTTCCATCCCTGAATGTGAATCATGCCTCTTGTAAGCCGCCTGGATTCTTGTCTTCGCTCTGATCAGGATCTGATTATGCAGTAGATGATTGCTAATAAGGCTGAAGATTTGCTCCCCACTCCCACCCGAACACACACACCTGGTTTCTGCTTTTGACCTCAGAATTAATTTTGTTCTTGAGATATTTCCCCCTCCCCCCACAAAACTCTGGCCTTCCTGATTGCTTCACTCAAATAACCTAGTCAGTGCTTAGAAGTCACTATTTAGCTGTCTTTTCATTAGTGAATGCTGGCCTTGCCTCTGGGCTCCTCGCCCTGCCCAGGCAGGAGTGGGAGCTTTTACCTTACTCAGTCCTCATCAAAGCACATGGCCAAAGATCAAAGCTGTCTCTCTTGTCTTTGGCCAGTCAGAGCTGTCAGAAAGGAAGGATGCAGTGCTGATCTTGTAATCAGATCTCCTAGCTGCAGGTTCCATTTCCCAGGGACTAGAGCAGAGAGTGGATTTCCTTGAAATTTTGGCAATTTTTACCTTTTGCTCCATGATAAACAGGTGTTTGTTTTGACATAAAAACTGTGCTTTTGATGAGTCATTGTAGGACAGATTGATGCTCTGGAATTTGTTGTGGACCATAAGCTAAGTTCTGTCAGCTGTACTGTCTGTCTGTCTGTCTGTCTGTCTGTCTGTCTGTCTGTCTGTCAAGAGCCCTTGCCTTTCTGCAAAGAATAGCCTAGGGGGGAATGTCTTAATCAGACTCTGCTGTGGTCTGTGTTGCGCTGATACCTCAGTCCCAGTGAGGTAGTATAAAGAGAGGTGACCAGGCAGGAGGGTGAAGCCCTCAGAATGGAATTGTGACCCATGTAAAAGAGGACCAGAGTGGCTACTTTTTCTCTTATAGGGTGAGGTGTCACACAGAAGGTACCCTCCGTGCGGTATGGGCTCTCTCCAGTCACCAAATGTGCTGGAGCTTGATTTGGGCCTCAGAACTATGAGCGGTTACCACTCTGTGGCATAGGAAACACCCAGTCATAGGCACCGGCTTTCAAATCCTGACAGGACAGAGACTGGCTGATTAAATGGATGATTGGTGCAATGGCTGAGCTGAGACACCAAACGTTCTTTGCTCATGGTGCTGGGGCTGGGCAATTTCAAGATAAAGTTGAGTGAGTGAGTGGACCACCTCTCCCCGGGGCACCGGGCACTGTTAAAATCTGAGAAAATTACTGTGAGTGTTAATGACGAGCTCTCTCGCTGCATGGCGTCAGCATTCCTTTTGATGTCCATTTTCCCAGACGTAAGCAGGCATGCTTGGGATGAAGCAACGTGTTTTCCTAACTGGCAGCTGTCGAGCTGATCCTCATTGCCCTGGATGCCTTGAGCAATGGACAACCAGTCTAACAGCTAGTGGACAACCCTTACCTGTGCACTGACCTTCCTGAACATGCTATGTAGTCCTTCAGACAGCTGTACACAAACAGCAGGAAGCTGAGTTCCCTGACTTGCAAAGGAGTTATTTCATCCAACCAGGGACGTTGAAAACACAGTTCTTACCGATTTCTCTCCCCCCCCACACACATACTCTATGTAATGTCTTAGAACCATTTTTGTCTTGGCCAGAGGAGTTGCATCATTCTCTCTAGGATTTCTGTAACTGGTGATAGGAGGTAAGAGTGACTGGTCCAAAAATCCTCTTCCTAATGACTGCGATTGGCGTTTAGAGGCAGGGCTTCGAGTGGTTCAGAGCACAGCTTCTCAATGATTGTGACTTCTTCTAAGAGCCAAGGCTGTGAGCGGTTCAAACAGCTCATCTTGCTATGCGTGCAGGCTGCTCGGGGTCACTCATGAGTATTCTGGGTGACGCGCCCTTTCTGCTCCCCTCACCCACATCGCCTGTTGCAGCGTTTGGCCTAATAAAAGATCTCTTCTTCCTGCTTCCAGGACTGTAACCTGAGCTGGTAGCACACGGAAAGAATCTGCTGAGTGGTGGCCCT
>LOEQ01001932.1:287470-306827 GCA_001685075.1 Bramus lutescens
TTTTTTTGCTGGCAAGTTATAAATATTCACTCCACAACAGGGACCGAGGAACCGTCTTCCTGATCTGTCAGATTCAAAGTTTCTTCATGAGACCCTTGGCTATGAAGCCCCGACCTTCATTAGCATCCTGATATGACCTACGTCAGCACACACCCCAGCCCACGGTCCTATGCAGCCAGAGGCTCTCCGCAGGTCTTCTCCTCCAGTGTTGGGGCAGCTTGATGTTCTTCAGTCTTCTTCCAGAGAGCGACCTCATCGTGCCTGCTTAGTTCCAGCAGTTGAAATCTGCTGCCTTGTTAGAACTTGTGAGCTCTTCAGCCACGGGCACTTTCACGCCTCCTCTTTGCTCTGCCCAACTTCCCTTGTGTCCACCGGCCTAAGGTCTGTCTAGTTTGGAGTGCACAGTGTCTCTTTAAGATGGCCCCCTCCTCTGGAATCATTGACACAACCTGCTCCAGTCTTTGCTTCGTCAGCTTACCTGTCTCCTGGCTTCCTTCCCCCTCCATCGATCTGTGCTTGGCCATGCCCATTCCCAGATTGCTGCTGCAGCATCGACAATGATGTAGCATGACCAGGCAGGCTCACATGCACAGCCTGCTGGGAGCTTCCCTGCAGAGGACAAGCAAGGACATGATCTCTGTCACCCATAACTGCGACGACTGTGTGACTCATGATGCCTTAACACACCTCTTTCCACTGTCGTCACTGTGAGTGTTTGCTCGATCTTAGCTGCCAGAGTGGCAAAAGTCAATGATATGGGTGCTTTCCTACCTAGGGCTCAGAGACTCAGTTATGAAAAGTCGCCGATCACAGCACCGACTCATAACAACCCATCGCTGGGGTAAGTGCTGTGGAAATACAGTGTTCTCAGAGTTCAGCGGATGTGACTTGCATCGTGCAGGCTCAGCAGAGACAACCTTTAATAAGACAAGGTCTACACAGCTGCTCTGAAGCCACAAGCTAACAATGGAACACGACACCACAACAGCAAGCAAGAGAGTCGTGAGCAATGAACTTGGGGATCCCAGGCTGTTTCTGCACAGTTCTTCACTCTTCCAGCTGTGGGGCACCTCTGCAGAGTGGCAGCTGTGCCTGTGCGACACTGCCGTCTTGTCTCCTTCTTGAAGTAGTTTTCCTAGGGTCAAAATTTGGAGAATGCAGCTGGGTAGTGGCACAGAGACATAGAAAATGTTTTAGAAGGACTCTAGGTAAACATGCCACAAGACAGTTGGAGTATCTCCTTATTTCTTGTACGGTTTACAGTAGCCAAGTGATGGAATCAGCTCAGGTACCCGGCCACAGATGACACAGAATGGAGTTTTACTCAATGCTGAAGAACTGTGAAATGATGTCATTTGCTGAAAAATGGGTGCAACTGGAGATTAATACTTTAGGAGAAAAAACAGACTCAGTAAGTCAAGTATATTAAATATATTTTCTGCCATTTGTGTGTCCCAGGATTTTTATAGATACATAAAATCATATAAACATATATTTTGAATCATATATGTAATAAAAGCAGAAGGGAGACTAGAGAGAGAAAAAGAGAGAGAGAAGAGACTAGTGGGAGAATAAGGAAGAGGAGACTCAAGAGAAAGGGTAGGAGGGGTGAATGCGGTCAATGCATTTGATGTCCCCAAAACACTGTCTATCCTAAACCAATACTGTGCACAGTGAATGTATGTCAACAACAACAACAAAACACCTAGAAGAAACAATCAAGAAATAAAAGAGAATTGTGCATGAAGTGGCGAGCACTGGGCATGTGACCTTCTCTGCAAAGGAGGTCTTTCATGTGTTAGCTTTTCCCCCGTCCTCTCCCCTGTCATCATCAGGTTACTGTGCCCTTGCTTTCTGAGGGCCATGAACTCCCCTCTGTCACAAGAGGCCCCTCCTGCTCTCCTTCCTCCCTGTAGACTTGTCTTAAAGCAGAGTCCAGATGTCATCCTCATCGGGGTCTGAGGGAGTTTGTCCCCGGGAAGACCCTGAAGGACATGTCACTGTTCAGACCACTCACTAGGAGGAAATCCCACTGCCGTGGAAGTCAGTTTTGGCAAGGCAGGAGCAGTGGACACGACCAAACATGGACTAAAGCACGATGAGGATCTGCTGTCTGTCTTGGGTGTTTGCTTTTCTGATTCACTACACTAATAATCCTCCTGTACAAACAGCAGAGACAACATCTGAAATGTCCCATCGTCATTATTCCTCAAAGACTGACGGGAGCAAACTCCCCAGCACTGCCTTCGACTGCCCAGGGTGCACCCTGGAGACTCCCTGGTCTTTTAGTGGTTTCAGAACCTCCCTGCCGCAGCCCTGCCCCTTCCCCAGTGACCTTCACAGGAGCTGCCTGCCCCTTTATGTTGAAAATAGCCTTATCCGGGAAGGGAAGTGTAATTTACTGTCAAGGGAACACAGATGTGTTTGTGATGCTCTCTGTGGTTCTGGGCATCTCTGGTGTTTGCTTCTCTGGGGAGGAAGTGGTGTCTCAGAAATGTCCTCACTTCTGAACAGGACTTATTTGTTCCCTTCTGTTGTTGACTTCATGTTCTGCCCCAAGGAGGGACCAGCCTGCCCTTCAGTCCCATGTGACTTCATTCTGAGGCTAAACACTAAAGAGTGTTGACCCAGGGGCTCCTCTCTATGCCTCTGTAAAAACATAAGACAACTTACTAATTAGAGTAGTGAACAAGAAAAGTAAATGTTTTAGTATAAGTATGGTCCAAATATTTCATGGTGAATTCTTACATAAAAACTTATTTGGCTTACCTAAATTTCAGTTTTACTGAGGCAAACTGTATCATATTTGGCAACTCTATTATTTTACAAGGAATCCTCTGTCCAACTAACCTAGGGGTGCACCAGCTAGATGGTTAGATTCCAAGATGTGCCAATGACCTTCTATAACCGGCAGGGGGCAGTATGAGCCTTTGATGATGGGCAGGTAGGCATGGGATCAACATCTTCCCCTCCCAATACCTCACTCTAGATCATTTGATTCTCAACCTGTGTGTCACAGCTCCTTTAGAATCAAACGACCTTTTCACAGGGGTTGCTTAAGATATTTACATTATGATTCGCAACAGTAGAAAACTTGCAGTTACGAAGTAGCAATGAAAATAATTTTATGGTTGGGGGTCACCACAACATGAGGAGGGTCACGGGATCAGAAAGGTTGAGAATTACTGCTCTAGAAAAAAGGGAACTCCTCTTATATGAGGCCTTTAAATTACTTTAAGAAATACCTTTCCCCTCAAATATTAAGTGAACCGGCAATGTTGCCCATTGATAGCATTCATACCTTTCCCCTCAAATATTAAGTGAACCATTGATTGCATTCATCTTACTGCAACAAAGCATAAGGCAGGCACTTCCCAGCTCAGGCTGCTCAGCTGTCATTCACGGCTCAGCAACCCAAGCCCTTTTCCAATGTTTCCTCTGGCTGTCCAGAACTGAACTCAGGACTTTGGTTTAGAATGTTTGTCTAACAGTGCAGACCCGCAGGATAAAACATCAGTATTGTGCCTCTGGTTTTGTCACTGCTATGCACACAAAAGCTGGGACGTGCAGCCAGCCTAGATGTCCCTCAGCAGATGGATGGGTGAGGAGGGGTGGTACATAGCTTAGTGTGGTTCTATGCAGCTGTAAAGGAAAGTGAAATGGTGACATTTGCAGAAAATGCTTGAGACTGGAAATTCATTGCTGTTGAAGAGAACTAGGTAGACTTGAAACACAAATGCCATGTTCCCCTTACACACAGATCCTAGATTTAAAATTATATATNCTCTCTCTCTCTCTCTCTCTCTCTCTCTCTCACACACACACACAGGAATAAAGCTCCCAAGTTCATCCCACTGATGGAGATTTTGCCCTACATTTCACCCCGTCCTCTTCATCCTTGGGCAACCCTTGCCTCTGATGCTATTTTACTGCCTTTTGAATTCTGCTGTTGGATTGATGACGAAGCTGGTCCATTCTCCCACTCTCTTTCTTCATGGCACACGATTTGAAGTCCCTTCCCTAGGTCTAGCTTCCCCTCCATATGGCACTGCAGGGGTCGTCACTTGGCTCAAGCCCAGGTTGGAGGCTGTGAAGACAGAAGCTTGCTCTTTCTCTGTGTGTCCAAGGTGTCTTTTCCTGTGTCCCTGACCCTAAGGTAACTCAGCAAATATCTGCAATGGAAGTGGGGAGGTGGGGGTTGTAAGAGTCACAGAGGGAATGACTAGAAGCTGCTCTGGACATTGCCTCCGGCAAGCATGATTCACCTGACTTCACAGCCAAACTCAGCTTTATTAGAACTGCAGCACAGGACTGTTGTGGAATAGTACTTTAATGATGCAAGGATGTGTTACATTTGTTTATGCTGCATTTGTTTAATGATGTAAAGACGTGTTGCTTTGCCTGCCTAAGGCATCTGATTGGTTTAATAAGAAACTGAAGAGCCAATAGCTAGACAGTAGAGGGATAGGCAGGGATGGTGGGCAGAGAGAACAAGTAGGAGGATAAAGGTAGGCTGGGAAAGAAGGGAGAAGAGAATGAGGTAGAAAGAGAGGGACACACCCAGCCAGACATGGAGTAAGCAGTGGAGTAAGACATACAGAATAAATGAAAGGAAAAAAAAACCTGAGGCAAATGTAAATAGGAGAAACAGGTAAAATTATAAGAGCCAGCGGGACAAGTACACGCTAAGGTTGAGCATTCATAACTAATATTAAGTCTCCATGTTTTTATTTGGGAGCTGGTTGGTGGCCTGAAAGGAAGCCTGCTCCACAGGGGTCCTGCAGTGTAGCCCGGTAGCCATGCTGTGGCTCCCACCACNTGGCAGCCGGATTGACCACTTTCCCCAGGAAGAGCAGACTCTGGGTGGACACCTCCCAGAGAAGGAGCAGGAAGGGCCTGTTGAAATGGGCGTGTGGGGCCGATGTCATGTTCAGGGGCAGAGGCTGGGAAAGAAGGCCAGAGGCAGCAGAGGCCTCAGATCCCTTCTCATTCATGTCCACTGCAGCCTTGTGTGATACCTACGAGAGAGGACAGACTGAGTCAGCACTTGTCCATGGTTTGAGAGCAGAGGCCACTCCCTCAACCCTGCGGACAATGGCTTAGAGCTCTTTAGGCCCCTCAGGTCTAGCCTGCCTAAGAAACAGCCCCAACTTCGGTGTGTCACCCCCCTGCCTCTGTACTGACTCCCCTCCCTAGGCCGAGCACCCTGACATGAGGCAGCCTTGGCCTCTCTGAGTAGCTAAGTGCCAGGTAGACTCGAGTCCAGCAGGCACACAGGGCACAGGCTCCTTTGAGCTTTGCCTACCTGCTCTAAACTTCCTTTGCCTTCTCATCTTAAAGATGGCTTGTGGCCAATAGCGGGTTCTAAAGGAGAAGGTTGGAACATGGCCCCACACTGCCCTAAGCATAGAACATTAAAAGTCTCATTTTTACACAACTTTCTAACAAGAAAGGACTCAGATTTCAAAAAAAGTTGGGGAAAGGGCTTTGATGAGTTATTGTTTGTTTGTTTGTTTGTTTTGTTTTCTTTTGTTTTTTTTTGTTTGTTTTATTTCCAAAAAAGGGTCTGTGAAAGGTAACTGAGTTATGCACGGCCACTGCGCAAAGTTCTTAGAAGTCTTTTGTTTTCGTCTGCACCTCATCCCACACAGGTTCACATGCACACACATACATACACACATTGCCATGCATGTGCAGGCACACGTATACATGTATCACATCCCTGCTGCCTGGGTTGTTCACTAAGTTCTCAGCTGGTTCCTCCTAAAGACAAGACAGAGTCCATTCATTGCAAGGTCCTAACAGAAATCCCGATGGTAATGAACACCTCTAACCTAAACCAAGCTAAGCTCTGGGAAGGGCCTTGGCCACCTTCCCTCCTGGGAATTTGAAGGCCACAAATTCTTGCCCATTTCACCTGACTTGTGGTGTCTTCCATCAGGAGAGGACCCAGCCCCTTCCCACTGCCTGCACAGGAGCCCTGTTTTAATCAGTGGCTCTGAGTGGCTGTTACATAGGCCTGTGGAGGATGGGAGAGTTAGGAGTCACTGGGTGTTTCTCTTGTCTTCCTTTTCTCCTCTGAGAGAGAGATTGTCCTTTAACTCCTGTCCTGGAAGAAGTCAGAGGGAGAAACTCTGTAACCAGCTAGGGCTACACAGCCAGCTGCTTCTAGGAGGCACTGCTCGCTAGAGATGGGTGGAGCAAAGAAGCTGTCATCTTTAGAGACCCTTTGTGCCTACAAGTGTCCACCACAGCTGGGCTTGTTGACTGTTTCACATTCCCTCTCACAGAAGGAGGGGTAGAGATGAGTCATCAGCCCATCACCTAAGAGTCCAGTGGCTTCTCCCAGCCATTTGTACACAATTCTGTTCTATTTGCATGTGGGCCAGCATCCAGGAAGAATAAATGGTGAGGAAGACTGATTGAAGAAGGGCTCTGTCTGTGCTAAGTGAAGAAAGCTAACTTGGGGCCACCTATTCTCCAGCCAGCAACCCCTCACTCATGCCCTATAAGTAAGCCTAATGAACTCAAAGGCTCCCCAAGATGAACTTGGATGGGACTATACTTTGGTCTGTTGTGGGACCTAATGAAGAATGGATAGACATTGTGTACATCTCCTCTGGGAAGGAATTCTCACAATAAGTCTCTGTTGTGGTAATGCGTTGGGATGTGGGGGATGCTTGTTACTGTAGCAATGCTGACCACTACACCTCCTGTTCACACTCTATCACTTTCTACAGGTATGACAAAGACAGATAGAGTTCCTGGTACCCAAAAAGGAAGTATTTGAAACAAAAGAATGCTGCCCCTAACCTGGCATCATTCTGGCTCTCTGGATGACCAGATGATTTCTGTTCAATGATTTCTGTTCTACTTAGAACCCTACATTCCCATCCTGACTAGTGTAGATCTCAGAAAGGGAAGATGAAATGGAGTTGTTCATGAATAGAATCTGTAAAGACTTTGTGTTGAAAAGTCAGTCTAGGAAAGAGACTTGGGGACCTTGGTTTCCCAATGCACTTCATGTGGGAAGAGAAACATCCTCCTCCCCACATCCACACTCCCTGCCTTACCCTGGAGACAGTTCTGTTGAGTTGCCCCATGATTCCTGATAGGTCAGCTTCCATGTCAAACATGTTGCCGAGACCAATGAGGGGCAGGATCTCTTCCAGGTTGTAGGATGCAGAAATTGAAAACCTTGGCAGGTGCAAATCCAGCAGACTAGAGAGGGAATCAGAGAAAAGGCACCATCCTGTTGTGTGTCGCAGCCTGAGCCCTGAGAA
Organism: Bramus lutescens; assembly: GCA_001685075.1. Taxonomy (NCBI): domain Eukaryota; kingdom Metazoa; phylum Chordata; class Mammalia; order Rodentia; family Cricetidae; genus Bramus; species Bramus lutescens. Next base: position 294,754 of record LOEQ01001932.1, read on the forward strand.
AGAGCAGGGTCCCCCAGCTTGTGGGACGATCAGTCTTCCTATGACTCATTTATGATGGTAGAGTATTCCACAACCTATGCCAACCTAAATCTCCCTCTACGTGGACCCCGCAGACTTCACAGTGACTCATGGCTGGTTCTAAGAAGTTTCCTGGAAGAGGCATCTGTCTCCATCATCTTCCCTGTGTTTGTGAAGAGCTTTCTAGGTGCCAGACACTAGCCAGAGTTTCCCAAGGCTCCACTGATTGAATCCACATGACACCAGGTAGAGTAAATAAAATACCATTTTTACTTCCCATCTCCACATCCAACTCATCTGCAGGTGCTTCTGGCTCACTTCCCCAACTGTACGCTAACTCCATTTACTGACACTGCCCCAATGCAAACCACCATCACCTTCCTCCACCTGCCTGAGCTTTCCTGGAAAATGGCATGGAGATGCCCACCCTCAGGGCTGCTTCAAGCAGCTAGAGTAGTGGTTCTCAACCTGTGGGTCCTGATCCCTTTGGCAAACCTCTAGCTCCAAAAAGTGTTTACATTATGATTCATAACAGTAGCAAAATTACAGTTATGAAGTAGTGACAAAAATAATTTTACAGTTGGGCCCCAAAGAGGGATAATAAAGACAGCCCAGAGAGCACTTAGATCCTAGTACCAGCCTAAGTACTCAGTTACTGTCTCCATTGGTCTCCACTCCCACTGCCATGCAGTAGGTACCATGTCCTAGCTTTAACACTCAAGGAAATCTGGGACCCAAAGATATGAGGAAATCAATGTGAAGTAGAGGGCGAGATGGTGAGGCAAACCAGCAGACAGATCTTGGGGCTGGATGATCAATCTTGCCCCAGCACTTGAGCAAGGATAGACAGCACCTTGGGGCACTCACCTGGGTAGGAACCGCTGGCTCCACCTTCTCAGCGTCTCTGGTTGGAGGGCGGCCTCTACCTGCTGCATCTTCCCAGGGTCAGGGAGGACCAGCAGAAGCAGGGCGGTGCCGCTGTACTCGATCTGAAGGACAGTACACGATGCCTCCTGGTCATACAGGAACCTGTGCATTTCCTTCTGCCGCATCATTGGGATGTGGAGTGCCGTCCTCTGGTCCCGGGAGAAGCTCTCCTGCTTCCGGGTCTGGTAGCGATCAAAGGGATGCTTCCATTTGGCTGAGGGTACAAATGAACACATGGGCAAGGCAGCCATTCAGGAAGACCTCCACAAGGTCATGCAGGGTGGTGATGTCCTCTGGAATGAGTCAGAAGTAGCAGGACCCAAAGCCAGGGTGAACTTGTGTCCTTAGGGTCTGAACTCAGTGACCCATGGTTACACTACACTGAGAGAATTTGCCTACAAAGCAGACATGGGGTGGCCCTGCCTTCCTTGTACAAAACCTGATTTCTCTCTTTTAAGAAAGATTTGTTTTTATTTTATGTGGATGAGTATTTAGCTACCTGTATGTCTAGTCACTATGTATGTGCAATGTCCATGGAGGCACAAAGCGGGCATCAGATCTCCCTGAACATGGCATTACAGCCGTGAGCTGGTGCCAGAAATTGAATCCAGGTCCTCTGGAAGAGCAGCCGGCAGTCCTAATCATTGAGCCATCTCTCCAGCCCCCGAAGAACTACCTCTTAAGATTTAAGTCATCAGAAATGAGTAAGAAGAGTGCGTTTTTAATAACGTGGTAGGCATGGGTTGATTAATACACCTTGATCTCCAGAGCCATGGTGGATGTGACTGGGACTGGCAGCCTGATTCTGACAGCATGGCTCAGGTTATGTGGGAATGAGAAAGCAAGAATTTGACCAGATGGCTCAGCATCTGCGAAGAGCTTCAAGCTGGGGATGGGGGCCCACACCGGCAATATCAGCCCTCAGGAAGCTGAGGCAAGAGGATCACTTACTCATGGAGCTGTCTCCTTGGCTCTCCATTTATTCGTTCATTCATTGATTCTTTCTTTCATTTATTCATTTGAGGTAAGGTCTCTCTATGTAATCCAGGTTCATATTCAATTGGGACGCTCTTTCCTCAGCCTCCTGAATGCTGGGCTTGCAGGAATGTGCCACCATGCTAAAATAGATGCACCCTTTCTGGGAGGTCATGCCTTAATGCAGGCCAGGGTCTCTGTTGAGAGTTATATGGCCCATGCTTACAATGTTCCTCTGAGCTGTGCTTTCTCTTTCCTGAGTTCCAATCCGCAGGGGACATGTTCTACACACGGGTAGGGGAACTATTGTATCCACGAAAGACAGGAGCCTGGCCAGCCCTGCAAACAGAAGTCTGCTTACTTGCAGAGAACGAACAATAGTTCTGTCAGAGAAGTCTCACCTTTGAAGAAGATGTAGTTCAAGAGAACCATGACGGTGTCAGGGCCAAACTCCGGGAGAGAGTCCACCACCTGCCCATAGGTCTGTTTCCTCACCAGATCGTTGATCTGCTGCCCTGTGGCAGCTGCGTCCGTGAAGTTGGCGGAAAAAGCCAGCGCTCCGTACAGCTCCTTGGCGCTGTCCAGGAAGCGCTGCTGAGGCTTCAACTGCCTGTCTAAGAACAGGGAATGCCCCACTTTCAGTTCCAGTTTGGGGCTGGGCAGGTCAAGTGTGTGCAAGAGGCTCTGGAAGCCCCGGTGGATGTCAGCTGCTGGGGTCTCCGTGAGGTTGAAGCCCAGGCTCTCCAGGATCTGAATTTGGGTGTCAGCTGGTGCCCCAAGAGAGAGAAGAGCCAGGATGCTAGAGAGGCTCACGGGGGAGAAGAGGATGTTTCCAGGTACCTCCTCTGCTAGCTGCTTGTAGAGACGCAAAGCAAAATTAGTGATGGTGGGTATGACCTTGCGATGGGCGGGTGCTGGCTCCAGGAGCTGGTAGCTGGCAGGTTGAGGCACCCCCAGACTCTTCTCTCCATGGGGAGAAAATGGCTGACAATGAACAGGAATCAGGACCTCGGCTACCAGCAGCCACAGCCACACTGGCCCCATCATCTGAAAAGAAGATGGGGACACATTAGTTTTCTTGGTAGATGACATCATCATCTCCAGAACTTACAGTGACGCCACCACCCATGACTTATCCCTCACTGTGCTGCAGAGAAGAGGGGAAAGGGGGACAACTGGGACTCCAGCTGGAAATAGATCCTGCAATTCAGCCTTCCTCCATCTCCCTCCCTCCCTCCCTCCCTCTCTCCCTCCTTCCTTCCTTCTTTCCTTCTTTCCTTCCTTCCTTCTTTCCTCTCTCCCTCACTCCCCCCTCCTTCCTTCCTTCCTTCCTTTCTTCCTTCTTTCCTTCTTTCTTCTCTCCCTCTTTTCCTTCCATTTTATTTTTATTTTTTTCAGGATTCTTCTGGACTTAGTTGGTTTTTTTTTTTAATCATACAGAATGTCCAAGACTCCATTGTTTGTACAGGTGTGCTAGGCATTGAGTATATTATGGAGAAAAGACATTGACACAATCCCAGGATCCACAGAATTTAGGGCAGTGATTCGGCAGTGATTCTCATCCTACCCAATGCCGCAACCCTTTAATATAGCTCCGTATGGTGTGATGAGCCCAAACCATAAAATTGTGGGGGTTTTTGCTATTTCTTAACTGTAATTTTGTCACTGTTATTATTGACAATATAAATATTGTGACTCACAGGTTGAGAACCACCGATTTAGGGCATATTTGGGGCAATATCCAGTGTTGGGCTAGGCAGGTGCTTATGTAACACTCACTAGAAACTAAGAGGATGCTATGGAGAAAATGTTCTGTATAAACATAAGTGATGCTAGGCCCCTTGAGTGTGGCTATGGGATAGTGCAGTCAGTTGCAAGGAAGAGGATACGGTACAACATCTCCTTTAGAAGATGAGGAGAGAGGCCCTCTATCCTTGACACCTTACATTAGCTTGGATCAACTGTCAAGTCCACAGAGATGAGAGCAGCCTCTGAGGGAGGATAAAGTAACAGGACCCATGGTTCCCAGGAGAAGAGCTGAAAGAGAGATGTGCTCTGTCTCTACACCTCCATACCCCTGCTGCCTAGAAACTATCCACACTGTGTACAGGGACGGAAGCACCTGTGTGCATGAATGCAGGGGAACCGTCTATGCTCTGTGCAGCCACAGAATCACCTGTGTACAAGGATGGAGGGGTACCATATACACTGTGTGCAGTGATGGAAGCACCCATGTACATGGATGCAACAGTAGCATCTACACAGAAACACCTGTGTGTTTTGATGCAGTGGTACCATCTAAACTGTGTGCAGCCACAAAAACACCTGTGTGCATGGATGCAGGGGTACTATCTACACTATGTGCAGTAATGGAAGCACCCGTGTGTTTGGATGCAGGGGCACCATCAACACTGTGTATAGCCATGGAAACACCCATGTGCATGGATGCAGGGGTACCATCTACACTGTGTGCAACCACAGAAACACCCGTGTGCATGGATGCAGGGGCACTTATGTGGGATGTCCTTCTGTATGTGTGTTACTTTTATTATCCAATGAATAAGGCTGTTTTGGCCAATGGCTTAGCAGAGCAAAGCCAGGTGGAAAATCCAAACAGAGATAGAGAGAGAGAGAGTGGGTGGAGTCAGGGAGACACCATGTAGCTGCCACAGAAGACAGATGCTAGAACCTTACCCGGTAGGCCACAGCCTCGTGGCAATATACAGAATAAATAGAAATGGGTTAATTTAAGATGTAAGAGTTAGTTAATAAGAAGCCTGAGCTAATAGGNNTTAGTTAATAAGAAGCCTGAGCTAATAGGCCAAACAGTGTTGCAATTAATATAGTTTCTGTGATTATTAGGATCTGGGTAGCCTGGAATGAATGAGCAGTCTCCGCCTACAGGGTGTGCCATCTACACTATCTGCAGCCACAGAAACATCCCTTGTGTGTGGATGCAGGAGTTTTGGAAAGATCTGTTACAGATTGAGTTGTGCCTGCCCCAAATTCATATGCCAAGTTCCCAACCCCTAAGACCTCATAATGCTGCTTTCCTTAGAAATGGACACCATTTCTTGATGGTGGTGCGCGCCTTTAATCCCTCTTGGAAGGCAGAGGCAGGCAGATCTCTGTGAGTTTGCGGCCAGCCTGATCTACAGAGTGAATTCCAGAACATCCAGGGCTACACAGAGATACCCTGTCTTGAAAAAAAAAAGAGTGAAAAAGGAAAAAAGAAAGAAAAAGAAATGGAGTCCTTACAGACATAATTAAACAAGATGTGGCCATTAAAGTGGGTCTTTAATCCCATATGACTAGTATCCTTGAAAGAGGGGACTTTGGGTTCTGAGAAGCACCCAAAGAGGGTATTAGGGAAGGTAAAGGCAGAGATGAGACACTGCTGCAAACCAGAAAATGTGGAAAGTCACGGGGGTGTGGGGGGGAGCTGGAATGGGTTCTCCAGTACAGCCTCAGAGGGGCACAGCCATTGCCTTGACTGTGATCCTGAACTAATTTCCAGAGGCGCATGGCAAAAAAGTCTGCTTAAGCCCCTCCTCCCGTGCGCAGAGGCAGCCCCCTGCAGGCAAATGCCAAACGTCTTCTGCTCTAGTTTAAGTTACGAGACGCCCCAGAAGGCCTTTGGTCACCTCCACAGGGTTCAAAGAGATGCAGGAGCTGAAGACCCTTGGCTTGAGTGCAGGGGAGGATCCTGTTGTGTAGACAGAGCTAGGCTCACCCCACTTTGCATCCACTTCTGTACCCTGATATCCTCTTGGGTCCCCCCAAACAAGCCCTTCCACTTTTTAATTCCACATCCAGTGGATCCTGGACTCTAGTTGGCCCTGAAAGCATCTACGTTGGGATCAATACCTTCTGTACGTTTTGCCCATGGGATGGCCTTTAGCTCTCCGTATAAACTGTAGGAGTGACGAGGGAGAGACTGCAGATGGATGGAGCATTGCCCCTGGTACTCAGAATGCCCACTAAATTACAAGAGCCACCTGCTCTCAGCAGGTGAGGGCAATGTGAAAACACATTTGGTAGCTAGAGTATGGTGGCCGGATCCAAAAGTTGGCTCCTCCCAGCAGCATCAGCTCCATGGAAGCAGATTAAGGGAAGGTCTGTGTGGGGACTTTCCTTATATAGAAAAACCAGAAGATGTAAAACAATGGGATAATTGATCTGCCCCTGGTAAAGGAAGGGCCGAAACTGTGAGGGAGCCAATCGTGGCCATTGAACTCAGCACCCTTCCCTACCCAGCTGCACCCCAAGGTGCACGTGTTTCCAAAGGAAGACTGATGTAGCCAGCGCTGCCATAGCCTGGGCTTGCTCTAGGGCTCTGCAGTTACTCACTGTGGGATACGTCTCCGCATTTCTATGCAGAATTCAAATGGCAATGTCAACCCCTTTCATGATTTATGATGTCTGATGTGAAAAGTGTCAGCGCCTGAGAAAGACACTGCAGGAGGTTGTCTCCCATGTCTACCCAGGCTGGGGGCAATGGGAATCCAGCTCACTTAACTCCATTTCCTGGCAGATCCTCCGAGAAAATTCAGAACCCTGTTCCTGAACTATAAACCTTCTGGTTTCAAAATGTTTGTTGAAGTGCTGGGTACATTGGGCACATTGCATCACGGGTCTGCAGACAGAGGTATTTACATATGTGTGGGAGGGTGTGAGTGGAGGTGGCATCCCATGTCTTATCACTGGCTAGAAGATGTTTCCCAGCTGAAATGCAAACACCTGAAAGGTGTTGAAATGCCGGGAACCCTGGTCCAGCTCAAATACTGTGGCAATTTGCTCTCTCTTGTTTAAATTAATGCCCCTGAGACCCTCCAGTCACAGAGAGTCTTAACTCAGTTGTGCATATGGGGAAACTGAGGCTTCCACTTGGCAAGGCTCTATTCCAGACCTAGACTTCTGGGCATGGACCTGTGGCCATAACTGAGTTCTTAGTAAAGTTGCCATTTTGCTTCGAGCTCTGTTTCCTTATTGGCTTGCTAGCAGTACTGGGAGTTCATGTGTCATGACTCCCAGTGGCTGACTTTTCCGGAGAAGGTGACAGAAGACTGTAAGCTCTAGCTGCAAAATTCAGAGGCAGTAGTCAGTAGGGCCATCCAGGAAACTCACTGCCCGTTTCTGCCGCCAAGGCCAAAAATGATAGGTAGACAGACAGACAGACAGACAGACAGACAGACAGACAGACAGACAGAGGCCTTCCCTCATTTGGGGTACAGTGTATACTCACAGAGAAGTTACCGAGGTGGGCGCAGCTCCACAGCCCCACACGGCCTTCTGCCCATAGGGCAATAGTGTTTGAAGACCACAGTCACCTGGTTAATATTTGTCAGGTCAGTTCCTGGAACTGACAGGAAGGCAGATGGGGCAAATGGGAAAGGATCTGTTTCGATGTGTGTGTCCTGGCTGCCAATCCCACCAACAGGCAAGTGGCTTGTGGTTCAGGGTCACCTTCTGTCTGAGGGTGCTGTGACACTGGTGGTGGCGATGGGGGCACGGGAGGTGAGAGATGCTGGCCTGTGTACTGGGGCTTTGCAGGATCCAGCAACCCTGGCGGTGAGACTGCGAGGAATGTGTGGTCATTCCTACTCCAGAGACCGAAGCATGAGGCCCAGTGCCTTGCTCAGAAGTCACTCCAAGCCTTTGTCACCACGCCAAAGCCTCCTCTTGTTTCACAGACACTCTAAATAAGTATAATCCGTATAGATCTCGGACAGTGCTGGAGAGTTTAGTAAGTGTTGAAGAACCTATGAAGTGAGGACTGGAGATGTAGCTCAGTGGTTTAGAATGGATGCTGCTCTTGCAGAGGGCCTGAGTTCAGTTCCTAGCACCCACTTGGAGTAACTCCCAACTGTCTGTAACTCCAGCTCCAGGGGATCTGACATTCTTCTCTGGACTCTCTCAGAGCCTGTACTCATGCAAACACACACACACACACACACACACACATACACACACACACAGAGAGAGAGAGAGAGAGAGAGAGAGGCAGAGACAGAGAGAGAGTAATGTAATAAAATAAAAATAAGCATTCAAAATAAGAAAGACCTGTGAAGTGGGAAGCTGGGTTGTTTAAGAGAGGGCATCTCCCTGATGGAGCAAAGGTGACTTTTGTGTTCTTTTAAGTGTGGGGTGGGGTGGGGGTGTGCCCTGTGCAATTTACATGTGGAGGGAAGAGGTCAATTCCAGAAGATTCATTGCTCAGAAGCCTTATTTTGTGAGACACAGTCTCACATACTGGGGCCCTGGGGGTCACTGATGGGACTATGTCGGCTCCCCAGGGAGCCCCAAGGATCCACCTGTTTCTACCCCTCATGAGATCACAGGCACAAATCACCGCACCCAGAATTTTATGTGGGTGCTAGGAATCTAACCCATGTCCTCATACCTAAAGACCAGCCCTTTACCAACTCAGCACGTTCTCCTCAAGCCCCTTCGTAAGCTTTTATATCCTCCAACTTCCTTACAGACCATGTAATCTTGATCTCAATAAAACAAACAAAATTTTAAGATTAAAAAATAGAACTTGTTAATTCTACAAGTAAATCTCATCAGCAAGGGGTATTTTTTAAGTGTGAAGTGTCCTGAGAGATGACCCTGACCTTCCAGCAGGACGGGGAGTTTGTGTCTGTCACACACTCTCCCTGGTCCATGTGATGTAGTTGCTCCCTGGAGCATCATTTGGAGACAGCCCATAATGTCTGTCCCCTCCTTGTCTTGAATACTCTCTCAGCTTCATGAGAGCTGGAGGTACTCTCGAATTCCTGCCACATGCACCAGCAGACAGCTGAGTGGGTAAAGGTGTTTGCACTAAGCCTGACCTCTTGACTGAAGAGGGAACCTGAGAAGGGAAATCTGCGTTCTTTTCTTTGCCACTGCGGATGCACAGAGGGTCCCGTGGAGAGCAGAAGACACAGTGTGGGAGAGATGGATTCCGGCGGGAGTTCCAGGGAGAGACCATGTGCCCATGTTCCCTCACTTAGGCCCAGGCTCTAGAGTTCCCTCACCAGAGCCTCTCAGGAAGGAGGCTCACAGGGCCTGCCCCACATTCCTCTCTAGACCTCTGGATCCCAGCCCCAGCTGCACTAACCCTCATCTCCCTCCTGTGTTGCCTGCCTCACAGGAGGCCAGGCCGTACCTATCTGTTCGCCATTCTGCAATATGTCCATTTCCCCCTTTCCCGTAGCCAGCGTGCCCCTTTCTCCCGGATGCTCGTGATGCTGTTACCAACCTGCCAACCTCATACCTCACCTCCTACCCCTGCTCTTGCTCCATCCCGAACAATCACTGATAAGCAAAGGAGCCTTGCTTTCTTTTGTGCACACCCTGTCCCCTGCATAGAATGCCATCCCCACCCGGTCTGCTTCTCAGGCTGACACCAGCTCCTACTCCTTCTTCATTCCTGGGATTCGGCCCAGATCTCTCCTGCAGAAAGCCATCCTAAAAATCACCCTCTCCCTGCCTGCGTGGGTTGTTCTGATCCTTTCCCTGGGAATGCCTGTAGCACTCACTCTGTATCACTCTCTATTTCTCGTGCTGGCTTACAAAGAGCTTCATTTCCCCCTGGTCTGTGAGATCTTCATAGACACAACCTGCACCTAATTGGAGCTTGTGTCTGTTGTGTTGGCATGTTACAAGCACATGTTTGTTCCGCAAATGTACACATTCTTTTCCACACAGAAACTCACTTTCTCACTTTGACCACTTTAATGACCTATTTAATGTCATGTTATCCAACTGTATACCCACTGGTGAGTGTGCCAGGCTGTGGTGTTGAGTTTGTTCCAAACTCAGGGTCACACAGATGGCCTTAGTTAAACTCCGTGGGACATAAAACAAAACAGGAACTAGTAAATATTGGGGGGATACTTGGAAGGAAGAAAGGGTGCTGACTGGAGTGGGAAGAAAATGAAAAAGGATGAGAGAGAGAGAGAGAGAGAGAGAGAGAGAGAAACCAGAATGCTTTGTATATTTATACAAAATTATCTAAGAACAAACTTGATTAATAATAAAAGAAGCTCACATTTTCTTCCAGGGTTACACCTCTGTCAGTTTGGCATAGCCACCTGGAACAGAGGAGGAAGGAAATGTGACTTATAGATCACCTTTGGACAAATGGCTTGTGGTTTTGGACAGCAACAGTGGCACCCCTGTGCTAATCAGAGCCTGTACCACACCCTGGGCCCTGGGCCACACACCTGCACCATGTTATCACACCAATCTTCACAGCCATCACAAAGCAGGTGATGTTATCAATGTCCCCCAAACTCATATGAGGGCTCCTTTGGGCTGCAGAGTGGGGGGTGTTATCGCTGAAAAGCAATCACGCACCATGGAGCAGAAGGGCACCTCTTCTGTGGCCAGTTCTGAGCTCCATGGAGGATGCCGGGTGTGAGGTGTCATAGATGCCTCTGAGGACAGGGAAGTGGGGATGTGGGTGGTGGGCAGAAGTCAAGATGGCATTCTGCATCAATGCCTGCCTTTCTCCACAGCTGCCAGGTGGGGAATAAGCTTATCAGAAATACCCTTGCTTCCCGCCTTTCGAGCGTTAGCTGTGATAAGAGCTGCTGTATACACAGGCAGTGTATACTGCACCAGTTATCTGGGGTGAGTCTTCCTCAGAATTCACAGTGTACTTGCTCATTGGACAACCTAATGGCATGGGCACCATGGGTTCTGGGGTTGGGGGATGAAGCTCATGGAGATTAAACAGAGTCCCAAAACATGCTCAGTCAGGGGTGGGCAGGACTGCCTTTCCATTCTGCCCGAGAAAGCCTGAAGTGAAACCCCTCTGTAAGTTCTCCATCCTGAGCTCTGTCCCTTCTGCCACTTGCCTGTATTGCATGTGAGGTCCCCAGTGTCAGACCGCAGACGCAGCTCTTACCCGTGTCCTGCAGACCAGAGACACAGTTGAAGCCACGTCCCTGCACTTGATGATCTTCCCGGTGCCTTCCTCTCCTCCTGCCAAACTTTGTAATATGGGAGGGATTCTTCAGCACACCCCAGCCTCGGGGCTTCTCCTGCCCATGGTAGGTGCTCAGCTTTAGTTAAACGCCTGCAGACTGATTCACTGAGTAGGTAGTGAAGAATGGAGATCCACTTAGAAATTCCAAATGCCTGGTGCCCTGGGCAGGGTGCCCACATGCTCTACAATGCTCTTTAAAATATTCCTGCACAGGCAGGAATGCGTGGCCATTGTTTTTATTTGCATTCTAAGGTGCTTAGGTAGCTACCATGCAGCCAGCTCAGCCATCCACCTTGAAGGCTGATTAGCACTGGAGAGCACATATGCTGCAAGCCCTGGCCAAGAAGAATATACAATGAGCAGAGCCAATGGTGACGTGGAGAAAGAAAGCCTTTCTGCTGAGGAAACGCCAGGTGTGAGATGCAGAGCATGCCTACAGTGATGGCTACTTGTCTTACTGCTGTGACCAGAAATCACAAAACCAGATAAAGAAAGGGAAGGTTCGTTCTGCCTCACGGCTCGAGGTAGAGTTCAGAGAAGTCTCAGCGGCTGGAGCTAGAGGCAGGTGGTCGCATTGCATCCGGAGCCGGGAAGAAGAGAGTAATGAGTGCTCACGTCTGGGTTTCTCCTTCACATTTAGTCCTAGACCCCAGCCCAAAGAATGGTACCCTTCCACATTAAGCCTTTCTACCTCAATGGACCTCGTGTACACAACCCCTTGAAGACACGCAGAGGCTTCTCTTTGTCTAACTGACAATCAGTCTGACCACCGTAGCCTGAAACATCGTACAGGTGCTTCTCGAATTGTATGAACAGGCAGCACCTGGAGCTCTGGCTTCAGGACCAGGAATCTATAGTTGTCCATTTGTTTTGATGCTCTACTCACCCTGGGCTCCATTAGCTACATCTGCCTTTAGAATACTTTTAGTCATCTTGGGTGAGACACCCATGCCAGCCTTAGTCATTTTTGACATTCTGTGTAGCTAATGAGTTTGAGGTCTTGGGCCAGCTCGTGGGGGTGAGTAATTCCTATCCACAACAGATGAAACCTTCAAGTCTTCCTACCTGCGTTTTGCTTCCTGATCAGCAGAGGGTACCCCACCCAACTTACTTTTGAAAGCCTGTGACAGTCCCTAGGATAAGGTGGGGTTTTTTTTTTTTTGTTTTTTTTTTT
>LOEQ01001932.1:325255-336971 GCA_001685075.1 Bramus lutescens
CGAGCGGAGGGCAGTTGCTGCTTTTTTAAAGAGAGAGAGACCACGCCCCAATGATTTTGATTGAACCCTATTCCTGGAGTATTTCTTTTTCAGTTTTCCCCCAGTGAACTCCAATCCATTGTTTAGGTCCTAAGTCACAACACCGCCTCCAAGAAGCTGTCTTGGACGACCCATGTGAGGGAAGAAAATGGCTCCTAGTAGGTGTCTCTCTATGCTACCACCAGCCTGTTGGCAAAGCAATTACCACTGCTGTGATTTCACATTTCTGTGTGTTATTGAACACTGTGTGAGTCAGAGCTCTTGCCTGTCTTGTCCTCCCTGCTGCCCCACTGTTTGACTAACACTAAACGCTCTGTGAGTGCTTGTTGAATGGGTCACTGAGCTGAAATTGAATAAAAAGAGCAGCTTGCCTCTGAAGAGCGGTGCTGACTGGAAATGGGTGATGGAAACTCTCTGGTCAGTAGCTCAGGAAACGCAGGGATGGTTTGAGTTACACTTTTGTCTAAAGCCAAGAGACTGAGCCTTATAAATTGGTATAAAAGGACCCCCACCAAGAAAATAAGTAAAAATGCATGGATGCACTGAGACACCTGAAATCGCGTATTCAAGTTAAGACCATCCGAAGTGGAGAAGCCATGGGAAGCTAAGAGATGTCACATAGTGTTGTTGGAACTGCACCCATTTTGGTTTAAAGTTGCACTAGACTAATCCTAGAGCTCAACAACACGCCTTGACAAGACCAGACAACAAAATAATGATGTCAAAATGGCCAATGTCCAACCCCAAATTCTAGACATCCACAGAATAGTGTTGGCGTAAAATAACAACTGTGCTTAACAAGAAATACGGACATCACTGTTCTTAGCCGTGGCCAGAGAAGTCAGATCCAGGCAGCCCCAAATGACACCCTCCACCATGGAAAAGGCTATGTGTTATGGTCACGTAGAAAAAGAAAGTCCCCAACTGTTGCAGGAGAGCCAGGCCACTTGTTCGTCCCAGTCACCCGGCTAGCTTAGCCCTGAAATAACCACACAGAAATTGTATTAAATGAATCACTGCTTGGCCCATTCACTCTAGTTTCTTATTGGCTAACTCTTACATATTAATTTAACCCATTTCTATTAATCTGTATATTACCACAAGGTACTGGTCTACCAGCAATGTCTCAGCATGTCTGTCTCCAGCGGTGGGTCCATGATGATCCTCTCTGACTCTGCTTTCTTCCTCCCAGAATTCAGTTCTGTCTTCTCCCATTACCTAAGTTTGGCCCTATCTGGCTAAGGCAGTTTCTTTACTCACTAAACAATACAAGCAACACAGAGAGGGACTCCCACATCAGCCAACAGTGGCCTTGTGAGAGCCTCAGCTAAGCTATAAAATGAGTAAACCTGTTTTACAAGATTCAGGCATTTGTCAAGGTCTTAGCTTCAGAGTTGGTGGAGGGTCGAGGTCTGGCAAGATCAGCTGTGCCTTCCAACCAAGTGGTTAGCAGGGTACAGAAGCTGATGATAATTGCCTATTAAAGGAACTATAAATAGTTGGGGATAACTTTGGCTCTTGGTGCACAGCATTCCATTCCCCACAATCGTGATGTCCTAGGCACCCCGGGTCAGGCACTCGAATATGCTGTGGCATTATGATACAAAAACCAAAAAACAAAAATAACATTGAGTTGGTTTCCTGTTGGCCGTCTACTGCTGGGCATGGATGGGGCCTGCCCATAAGAGTGGTTTATATACCCAGCGAGACTTCATTGGAGAAAACTATTTTTTCCTTTGCAAATGGTTATCAGTTGATGATAGCATCTGAGCTAGGGATGGGGCTTGTGTCCACTTCCCCTCTCAGTTCTGGGTCCCCATCTGGTTTAGATCATGCAGACTCTGTGCGTCCTACCGTAGTCTCTGTGCATCACATGTGTGTCAGTCCTTCTGCATCTAGAACGCCTTGAAGGCCTTGCTTCCCTGGTGTCTTCCATCCCCATTGGCTCTTACAATTCTTTTGCAGAGTTCCCTGAGCCCTGAGGAGGAGGGATTTGATGGAGATATCACTTTTGAGACCAAGCGTTCTGAGGTCTCTTACTCTTTGCTCATTTTTCCAGCTATGGGTCTCTGTATTTGTTCCCATCTGCTGCAGGAGGAGGCTTCTCTGATGACGGCTGAGCAAGGCCCTGATCTATGAGAGTAGTAGAGTGATAACAGGAGTCACTTGTATGTTCCCTCAGCAGAACACAGGTATTTGGTTTTCCCCTAGGTACACGTCCCATATAGTCTTAGGTTTTTGTCTATCTAAGCAGTGTCACACATGGGTCCCCCTCTCCTGGAGTGGGCCTAAAATCTCATTGGAGAATGGTTGGCTCCTCCCATAACTTTTGTGCCACTATTGCACCAGTTTATCTTGCAAGCAGGTCACCATCGTAGACTGGAGGGTTTGTAGCTGGGTTGGTGTTTACCTTACAGTACCATGAACCCTAGTTAGTAGGTGTGAAAGCTCTAGGTAGGCACCAGCTCAGCTTCTTCATAGACAGAGAGTCTTTAGCAATAGCAGCTTTATCAGCAGTTTGTGGAGAGCACTCTACATCCTTGGCAATGGCCTGGGTTGTTTGGGGGTTTCCAAGTGGCCCTTCTGACCAAAAGCTCAATTAGATGTGATTCATTCCTGGCATTGAAGGTTTCATTTGATAGCAAGAGATATCTTGCTGGGATTCACCTGTTATTTGGTGATTCCATTTGGATTACGTCATGTATGTGTATATTTTAGGAAGTTTCTGCTGTCGCAGGTTTCCACACAACTGCTCAAAGGGCCCTTAGATCCAGTTGCCCGCCTTGTATTCCCTGCCCTTACCGCCTTCTTCCCTCCTCCTCCTCTCCATTTCATCCTGTTCCTACAGGCTCTACCCACCACCCTCATCCCCATCTCTTCATAACATAATAAATTCTATTTCCTCTTCCTTGGTAAGTCTTTCCTTCCCCCATAGTTCCTTATTCTGGACCTAATCTCCTGGGTTACACAGATTGTAGCTTGCTTATCAAACACTTAAAAGCTAATAACCATATATAAGCAAATACATACCATTTTATTGGTCTATAAGGCTCTGAGTTACCTCATTTAGGATGATTTTTTTCTATCTCCATCCACTGTTTAAAAAATACACATGTAAACAGGTAATATGTTATAATATGAGGAAAAAATAAAACAGAACCAACTTGAACTTCTTGAGAGGATAAATTTGATATCTGGAAACAGAAATTTATGTTATGGTTCTAAAACAGTAGAAGAAAAGATCCATGAGCATGGATGGGTCAGGAGAGATGGCTCAACAGTTGAGAGCACTTGCTGTTCTTGCAAAGGCCCCAAGTTCAGTTCCCAGCACCCATATAGAGCAGCTCATAGCAGTCTGTAACTCCACCTCCAGGGGATTTGGTGCCCTCTTCTGGTCTCCTTGGGATCTTCACATTTTGGCAAATACACAAAGAGAGATAATACTGATAACTAGCCAAGCAAATAAACAATAAAAGTGCCATGGTGATCTTTTACCACGTTATCTTGTGCGGAAATAGAAATTGCTAACATGTATAATTAGAGTCCTGGGTGTGAAATGATGAGGGGACACAGAGGTTAAAAAAACTGGTGGAACAGGCTGGAGAGATGGCTCAGTGGTTAAGAGCACTGCCTGCTCTTCCAAAGGTCCTGAGTTCAATTCCTGGAAACCACATGGTGGCTCACAACCATCTGTATTGAGGTCTGGTGCCCTCTTCTGGCCTGCAGACATACACAAACAGAATATTGTATACATAATAAATAAATAAATAAATGGTGGAAGAAATCTATATGCTTTGGTAGAAATCTGTATGCTTTGGTAGAAAACT
Organism: Bramus lutescens; assembly: GCA_001685075.1. NCBI lineage: Eukaryota > Metazoa > Chordata > Mammalia > Rodentia > Cricetidae > Bramus > Bramus lutescens. The sequence continues at coordinate 329,122 of LOEQ01001932.1, forward strand.
GTATGCTTTGGTAGAAATCTGTATGCTTTGGTAGAAAACTGTATGCTTTGGTAATCCATGCTTTAAAAAGTATTAAAGACAAGTGCAATCAACAGAAAGAAGGTAGCTCTGTCATTTCTTTCCTACTACATGTGTTCTCCCATAATTCTCTGATTAGACCCCTCCTCTTCATGTGACATCCTCCTTCTCATCCATTAGCTACAACTCAGGCCCTCCTACCGCTGTCTTTCTGGATCACAGTCTGCCCTTCCCACACCAACACCTAAAGCAACCCTTGGCTTTTCACCTCCTTATACATCTGTCTTCCTGGTGACAATGTCTAGATACTGTGTGGGCTTCCCAGAGCAAAGCTATAATTAGCACATTCTAGAGAAGATAGGGAGAGAGATGAATCAAAGAGAACATGAAGGTGGTGGGTTGAGTGGGAGGGTACGGGGAGAAATTATTGGACCCGAGTCAGACCTGTTGACTGGGCAATGCCCAGTGACTTGAATCCAGTCTTACAACTGATGTCTGGACAGGAAGGCAGTTTGACAGACTCAGGGCTTCCCAAGTTCGACTAATCAATCAGCTTCTCCCCAAGATACAAACCCCCATGCCCCACCCAGAAAAACTGAATCTGAGTTTCCAGAGAAAGCTAGGAAAGAGTNATGCCCCACCCAGAAAAACCGAATCTGAGTTTCCAGAGAAAGCTAGGAAAGAGTTGACAGTAAGGAGGGAAGGTACCCTCAACGTTCTTAAGTCTACCCCAGCTTCCGTACGTGACCCAGAAAGTTCATTCAAACTCACCTCCAGCACAGAAGCCTCAGGACTTGGGTGTCTCAGGGCCACCTGGAATGCAAATCCTAAACACAGGATAACAGTGAGGAGACAAGGGCAGGTCCTATGGGCCTACCCAAAGGTCATCATTGCCGTGAGATTGTTCTCAGTTTACCCTCCTCCAGGGAGCCTCTTCAGTGACGCTGAGGTATTGGACACCTAGAATCATTAACTGCTGGGCCAGCTGCCATCCTCACACTGCATTAACTGCAGGGCCAGTTACCATCCTCACGCTGCATTAACTGCAGGGTCAGTTACCATCCTCACACACTTCATTAACTACAGGGTCAGTTACCATCCTCACGCTGCATTAACTGCAGGGCCAGCTACTATCCTCACGCTGCATTAACTGCAGGACCAGCTACCATCCTCATGCTGCATTAACTGCAGGGTCAGTTACCATCCTCACGCTGCATTAACTGCAGGGTCAGTTACCATCCTCACACTGCATTAACTGTTGGATCAGCTACCGTCCTCACGCTGCATTAACTGTTGGATCAGCTACCATCCTCACACTGCATTAACTGCAGGACCAGCTACCATCCTCATACTGCAATGTTTCTGCTCCATTTCTGGTTTTACAAAGATGTTTGTTCATTTGGATTTTGGAGATAGGGCCGTGCTAATGTAGTCCAGGCTGCCCTTGAACTAGAGACCCTCCATCCAGCACCCGAGGGATTATAGACACATGCTGCTGTGTCCTTTTAAAATATGGCTATAACAGCCAGTCATGGAGACATGCACTTTTAATCCCAGCAGTCATTAGACAGAGTCATTTAGGTCTCGGGAAGCTGAAGGTAAGCCTGGTTTACACAGCAAGTTCAGGACACCTGGGGTCACCTAATATCAAGACCCTGTCTCAAAGAATGCACAAAGTAAAAATTTTTAAGTAAATAAATAATAAAATATGGTTATGAACTGGTGAAATGGCGGGTAGGGGTATTAGCTGGCAAGCCTGATGACCTGTATTCAATCCCTGGGGCCCGTACGGGAGACAAAAACTGACTCCTCTAAGTTGTCTTCTGACTTCCACATGTTCTTTATGGCATATGTGTGCCCCAACACACAGACACACACATACATGCACACACACGCACACGCACACACACACTCCTAACAGTGTAATTCCCTATGAGCCTATGGGGGCCATTTTCTTTCTAACAACTACGTCTTAGCTTCATTGCTTTCTGCAAACCCCCAAACAATCCCCAAACTTAAAAATGTATCTAAGGATTGGTTTAGTGGTAGAATACTCAATTAATACGTGCAAGGTTCTGGGTTCAATCCCCAGTACTGCCAAAGATTAAATATAAGAACAAAAGAAGTTAAACAGTCAGGCGCATGAATGTTTCCTTCTGGGCCCAAGGCCCAGTCTCCAGGGTCCACCTTTGACCTCCAGAACTAAGTAAGAGTCTCTTGTTTTTGTCAGATGGCATAGATAGGGAACCTGTTGCCTCCACTGCCTTCCTGCTGGAACAGGCCCTTCCAGATATCAAATCCCTAAATGGAGTAGGACCGCAGGCAGGACAAGCTGCCAGCGTCTCTGATGAACTAACCAGGCCTGTTGTTCTTCCAGGCAGGTCCTTGAGACCTCTCAACACCTGCCTCTGCCAGAAATGCAAGCAAACTTGAGGTCTCTTAGACTAATTTGGTGACACCAGCTGACTTTCCCCTACTCATTGGGATCTTTCCAAGACCTTGATCGGCTCTCCCTGACCAGACTGAAGCTCCATGCTTCAGACTGCACCAGCTCCTATTGCCAGTTGGTCTGAAGGATGTTTCCACCCTGCACCCCTCTTTTGAGCCTCACCCCTTCTCCCAACCTAAATTCTAACCATTTCTACCCATGGCATGGAGCTTCATGACAAAGTCCTCTAATCTCTGTGATTTCCTCAGACAGGAAGGCTGAGCTTATGGTCATTACTAACCCAGGCTAGACCCACAGCACTGACTCTTGGGCGGAATTAAATCTTCACGGGGTCTGTTGTCACCCTGCAGCTATCCTGGTATGAGTGAAGGTGTTCTACACAGACACTTGGCTCCCCCCTTTAGCTATCAGACGGCTGAGGCAGTGATCTCGAGACACTACAATTTCCCTGGGATCCCACGTGGAGAGATGGAAAAGGCTGAGCCCTATTGCCAGCTGTAGAAGGGCTTGTCTCCAAGCAGACATTTCACAGTTTTGAAAACTCTTCAGACCACCTCCCAGGACAGACTGGAGCCCAGGCAATGATGGGCCAGTGATGGGTGACGCCATGCCTTCACCAGGGCTTTTTAGGTATGTGCCTCTTGCTCTGTATTTAAACCAGAGTCTCCTGTCGGGACCCCAAAGATGGACTTGGGAGAGTCCCTACATCTCTTTGTCAATGTGATCACATTGGATAACTCTCCTTTTCCTGCTTTTGACCTTAACAATTCCATGAAGAACCATTTTACCTGGGTTCATAAACTGTCCCATGGTCTTAGAAGAAATTAGACAACGGAGATTGGTAAAGGAACCAAGTTAGTTTCCAGTTTGGCTGAACTGGGGAGAGGGACGCCCCACTTCTCTGGGCCCTCTCAGGAGCAGAGTTACAGTTTTAGAGAAAACAACAAAACAAAAGCCAGGTCAGATGGGGTGTTAATTCAGCTGGGAGTTGATCTGTGAGAACCCCCACCCCGTTTGGTGTCGCAGCCTTTCTCTGCCCCAGCACGGGACACCTGCCATTCCTTGCGCGGTACTGTTTTAGTGCGCCAGGTCCTCCAGAGGGACACCAGGTCTCCCTTCCTCCCAGGACTATGCTCACACTGTTGCTGTCGGGGGTGATTCGTTTCTGTTTGTGACTAAGATTGAATTAGTTTTCTATGTATGGCTGTGAGAATACATCTTTCTGTTTAAATAACTTTATTTTTTATTTTAAATTTTATTACATTGATGGGAGAGGGGTGGTTGGGGTTCACCACAGCGTGTACATGGAAGTCAGTGAAAAGTAACAGCGCCTCACAGCCACCTGTAACTCCAGCTGCAGGGAATCCAATGTCTCTGCCTTCGTGGGCACTTGTACTACTGTGCAGATACCCACACGTGTGTGCGTGCACACACACATATACACACGTACACATAATTTTAAAAATAAGTATAATTTTAATGTATTTGATGCGTGTTCAACAGTAATACTAGGGATTGTTGTGGGTATGGTGAAGTAGAAATTTATTAGAAGAGTTACTGAGGCCCTGGACAGACAGACAGCAGCATGGCTGGGGATCTGAGGACAGAGTTCAGGCCCCAGCACCAGAGACAGACAACCGGATGGAGGGCAGGCCTCTGAAGAGAAGAATCGGGGATCTCCTGGCAGAAACAGAGTCTCTTTGTGCACTTTTCTGAGGATAGGGGTGACTTCACAGCCTGCAACTAGGTTCTTTGACTCCCAGGTAGGAGGAAGGGAAGGGGTGGGGCACAGGGTGTGTGGCCACCAATACCTGTTTGTGTAACTCTCTTCCCTATGAGAGAAACGCTGGCTGGGTGAAATCTGTTAGCTAGAGACTCGAGGTCTCAGTGGAGTGCCAGTGGGCGTCTGTGAGGGGGAGGGGCTCTGCAGGAACTGAGACCCGAGCAGCAGCTGGACTCTAACATTACATTCTTACAGTCAGAGGACAGTGTGTGAGAGTCCATTCTTCTTCTACCGTATGGGTCTCGGGAACTGAACTCGGAGCCATCAGTTCTGATGCTAACTGCCTTTTACCTGCTGAGCCATCTTGCCAGCCCCAGTTTTATTTTTTAATATAAACAATTTTTAAAGATAAATTTGTCCAATAATGCAGTTGGTTCAACTTAGGGTGTTTTGAACTCTAAGAGGTGGCAAAAAAAAAATCTGTGAAATTCTAAACTTTGTTCTTTCTCCTAGAACGTGGTCTGTGTCACGCCTCCCCCAACACCTCTACAAGGAGAGAAACAACTTCAATCTACAGAGTGCTCAATGAGATGTCATGTATTTTCATCCTGGGATGGGTGGGCTCATTGGTGTGGTACAAAGGCCATCGTAAGTCAAAGAATGCCCGGAACACAGAGGAAAGTTCAGTCACAACTGTGCGTGTTGGTCAGAGACGAATGAAAGCTGGGAAACTGGGTGTGAATGGAGCACACGCATCCTGGAGAACAAAAGTTGCCTTGGCTTTGCACCTTCTTGCAAAAGATGAGCACTGGCGTGGTGATCAGCAAGGCAGGGAGCTCTCATTGGGCCTGACGAGGACTTCAGGAGTTGCAGGGGATTAAGGCCAAGTGGTAATCTCCTCCCAGACTGTGCCTGGGCAGGTCCCCCTCTTCTGGTTTTGCTGTGCCTGGTACCTTGTCATCTTGGTTCATAGCAGATGCTCAGTTGGTGCCTGCTGATTCAACGTATGCCTGGAAGAATGGGTGTTATGGCTCCCGGGGGGTCTTCTGATGCCAGCCGTGTGACTGCACAAATGGGAGAATGGGATCCAAGGCACAAGTCACACAGGGAGTGTCTGGAAAGAGCAGGGCAGAACACTGGAACTTCCCACTGGTGGCCCTCCCTGCCAACACATCAGCCTGCCACTCCTGGTGCATCCCATAAAAATGACCTCAGCGGGGGCAGGTGAAGTTAAGGGCTGAGCTGTCACAGATAGGAAGCCAGAATCCTGGCCTGGTACCTGCATTTGTGCCTGAAGAGATGCCCCAAACCTGTGCCAAGTCTTCATGCACCCCGTGGAAGACATGCTGGATAACACCAAAGGGGACTCTCTCACTGGGATTCTGGTATCAAGCATGTATATTTAAAGAGCTCATCTCTTTCCGGGTCAGCAGTGTGCAGGTATCACACCGCTATGTGGACAGCACCCAGGGTCAGCCATGAAACAGACATTGCAACATAGAATCGCTTAGCTGTTTAGGTAATAAGTAACCCCTGCTGGATCACGACCCCCTCTACCACCACCACACCATACACCACCAACACCTCCAGTCAGCTACTCTTGCCTGTTCAGTTAAATGTCTTCCTTATTGCATGCCTTGCTTTTTTTCTGCCTCTCTAAATAGTTTAAAGCCTCACAAGAGTGAAGATCTTTGCAGATTTTGTTAGCTGGTATAAATCAAGTTCCTAGAAGAAACCCTTAATACAAAGTGGACAGATGGATGGTTGGGTCAATGCGGGGATGATGACTAGGTAAATGATGGACAGATGGAGGAATGGATGACTACATGGATGGATGGATTGGTCAATGGGCTGGGTAGATGAATAGGTGGGTCAGTAGGATGAATAGGTTTGTGGGTGCAGGAATGGGTAGATGGATAGATGGGTCAAAGGATGGATAGGTGGATGGATCAATGAGAAGAATAGGTAGATGGATAGGTGGGCAGATGGATAAGTGAATGGATGGATGAATAGAAGATGGATAAATAAATGAGTTAGTAAGTGTAGATAGGCTGGTGTGCAGGTAGACAGATGGATGGGTCAGAGGATGAATGATTGGGTAGATGTATGGTAGGAAAATGAGTGGATGGATGGATGGATGGATGGATGGATGGATGGATGGATGGATGGATGGATGGATGGATGGATGGACAAATGGAGAGTAAAGATGCTCATGAGACTTCCATTTTATCCTAACTTTGTGGTTTTCTAACTGTGTGTCCTTGGGCAGGTTGTGTGGTTTTCTTAAGCTTGAGTTTCCTTATCAGCGACAGGGACCGGTTTCACCATGGCGGCTGGTAAGTTTGAGGATCAACGAGCACACCCGTGTAGTGTAGGCTTCAAGAACTGGCTAAGAGGTGTTGGTTCTGTCAAAGTCAAACCTACGGATTCACTTGCCAGTTCATTCACGAGGTCAGTCAGTCCACAACCAGGTGGGCTGAGAAACATTTGAGAGGGAGGAGCTGGCTTTTCCTGGAAAGACGAGTCAGGCTCTGAAAGGCAGTGGAGCAGCACCCGGGCCGGGTGGGGTGGCTTGAGTAGGCACAGGAGGTACAGATGCGGATGCTGTGCAGAAGTCGGCAGGCTGCTTTGCAATGCATAGCGCAGGCCTTCCGTCCCAGAGAACAGGGTAGACTGGGTGACCACCAGCTGTCTGCAAACCGGTGTCTGTGTGGCAGTCGCATCTCAGCACCACGTACTGAGCACACACTTTGCAGCCTGTACTAGTCTGGCACTTAGATGCAGACATGTAGCTCGAGGGTCACCTTCGGGGCACGAATTTGCTAGCTCTGGGAAACAAGGTCTCCATCTACTGTTCCAGCCTCATTGCCCAACCCCTCCTGCCTTAGTTTGTTGCTCTAGCTAATTGGGTGCCTTTTTTGTTCCTCACCCATGCAAAACCTTTGCACACGCTGCTCTGATGCCCCAATGGCTCCCTCTTCTGCCACCCTCACTTCTTCTTTTTCAGAAAAAAATTTAAGCACATGATTCTTATATTGAAGAGCAAATGAGGCTGTGAAGGCAAAAAGATTTAAGATAGACAACAACTATTTTTAAAAGCTAGACTTTTTGTCCAATTTCTGTTTGGAAGACTAATTGATATCGTGTCTCTTATTAACTATGCTGGAAAATTATTGTAGTTTTAATTTCTTTTCTTTGATTTTCAAAATGGTATTGGAGTACCCAGGGCCTCACACTTGCTGGGCAAGCACTAGCCCACTGAGCTCCATACCAGCCCCATAATGGGAATTAGTAGCTATTGCTGTGGTGGTCTCTAAATGTCCTATTCCTGGGGAAGCCTTTCCGGGGTTCCCGAATAGGATCAGACTCTCCCGACATGCTCTCTTATGGACCCCAGCCAGCCTTTCTTACGGCTAGNCTAGTGGAGACTGCCCAAATGAACTGAAAATTGAGTACCAACATATAGATAGGAGTGTGGCTGTTTCCCAAGACTGGACAGTAACGCTGTGTGGCCAGGAGCCAGGCCTATGTGCCTCAGCCATCAGCGCACAGTATGCAGCTCTGAGACACCTTAGGTAGCTCTGATTGATTGGAGCTCACACGGAAGTAGGGGACACTCAGACCCACCAGCCCCTGCCGAGCGTGGAAGGGAGCGATTTC
>LOEQ01001932.1:357068-368100 GCA_001685075.1 Bramus lutescens
AGGAGGTGGAAATTTTTAATAATAATAACAAAAAAATAAATTAAAAAAAACAAGGCAGTTCAAGGAATGTGGTTCAGTTGGTAGATTTCTTGCCTGGCATATGTTAAGCCCTGGGTTCTGTCCTCGAGACTGGACAAGCTAAATGTGGTGGTGGGCCTTATAATCTTAGCACTTAGAAGTAGAGGTAGGAGGATCAGTCCTATGCCATCCTTGGCTTCACAGGGAGTTTGAAGGCAACGTGTGCTACATGAGACCCTGTCCTTGAAACACAAAGTAGATGGCACAGCTGAGGTTATCCTCTGACTCCATTTGCATGCTTACATGTATGTGAACCTGCACACACACATACACACCCACTACACACACACACACACACACACACACACACACACACACACACACTATTACAGCTTCAGATAGCTACAGAGCTGTTCAAGCCAAGACAGAAAGACACAGACATGACCACATAAGGGACTGGAGAACAGGAGACAAAACACAGGAGTCACCTGCTGCTCATCTAAGTCACCATGTAGCTTGGTGTGAGGAAGGATGGGTCTCTGGGAACTCAACATCCATGTGGGCTAGAGTGATCATGGCCGTGGTTCACATATATACATAAACCCAAGAATTTCCAGGCATATCGTATGGACCCTCACTAGACTGATGGCAACCAGTAGTGTCACCCTGCCCTCACAATGTCAAGACACTCAAGTTTCTAGCAGATAACATGGGGGGACTGTATTTATGGTCTTGAGCTAAGCAAAGATTTCCAGATAGCACTAAATGAATTCCTAAATGAAACTGTCTTACATGAAGAATGTTGTTCAGGGATGGGGAAAATGACTCCATGAGAAGAGCTTGGTGTGTAAGTGTGAATGTGTTCAGATTCTCAGCATCATGTATGGAGGCATGTGCCTATAATCCTGGTAATGAGATACAGGACAGGTGGGTCCTCAGAGTTCTGACCAGTCAGTATAGCCAATCAGTGTGGATCCCCAGAGTTCTGACCTGTCAGTCTAGCCAATCAGTGTGGATCCCCAGAGTTCTGATCAGTCAGTCTAGCCAATCAGTGTGGATCCTCGGAGTTCTGGCCAGTCAGTCTAGCCCATCAGTGTGGATCTCCAGAGTTCTGGCCAGTTAGTCTAAATAAGCAGTGAGCTCCATGTTTGGTGAGATACCTGACACAAAACACACACACACACACACACACACACACGGACATTTGTGCACACACTTCACAAACACATACATGAACAACTCTGTTCAAAAACAACCTGAGAGAGATTAGAGGCAAGCTAGAGTAGAGCGAAGGCACTTACAATGCAGCCTATGATAAAGAGCTCATGCCTGATGTAAACAATAAGAAAAAAGAACATTGGAAGGAGGCAAAGATTTGAATAACTACTGCACAGCAGAATATAGACAAATGATCAACAGGCAGCTAAGCCATTTATCAGAGAGATGCAAAATGAAACCACAGCCAAGTCCCATCACATGCAGAACTCAGAAGGATTGACCCAGCAGGGATGGGGCAAGGGAGACCCTCGGGTTGGGTGGCGACATCATTAGGGTTTGGGAAATTTCAAGCCAAGCTTTTGTTTCCCCTGTGACTTTTACACTGCACCCTAGGACACAGGCTCAGTGCCAAGGTGAGTGCAGGTTGTATAGAAACACACAGCAGGCACCACAATTTCCACCTTCTTGGGTGACCCCAGTCTTTGTGGGGCACAGCCCCCCCAGTTGACACTTAAGATGAGCAGTCCTGGAGCCAGTGACCAATGTGACCCTGGGGTAGTTGGTTGGCACCATAGATGGCAATTCATAGAAAAACAATTAAAACCAGCTGGAAACCATCAGATTAAAGTCAACTCAGCAACAAAGTCACTTGATTCATGGATTTAGGCTCCAACTGGGGAGATGAGACAGTTAATGACTTTAATCAAGTAATTAAAATGAATAAATGGCTTTTCAAAGTAAATTGTAATTTTAACAGAAACTTTCAGAGTAGAGAGACGGCATGCACCGCTCTTGCAGAGAACTCAAATTCAGTTCCCAACACCTATGTTGGTTAGCTCACAACTGCCCATCACTCCAGCTCTGGGGGGTGGGGAGTGGGGTTCAGTGAGTCTTCTGGCCTTTGCAGGCACAGCCACTCATGTGTGTGCGTGTGACATGTGGACACACACACATAATTAAAAATAAATCTGTTTCAAAAAGCAATGTTCAATATCCTGAAGTTATAGTGAAAATGTTGAAAAATCTTTCTAAATAAGATGTTAATAACTAAAAAGGGAGCAAAACTATAATTTAAGTAGGAAGTAATCAGTATACAAGAACAAAATTTCATCAGGTCAGGTTTGTGGCTCAGAGGTAGAACAGTTGCTTACATGCTACCAGTGAGGAGCGAGCCTATAGTTCAGTCATAGAGGTAGAGTACTTGCCAACATGTTGTAAGACCCTGAGTCTGATCCCTAATTGTACCAAAAAAAAAGTCACGTCTAGATGCATTTCAAAGAGATCTAGTTAAAAAGAGGAGGGGGACCCTTTTCTGATGTTAGAGTGGCAACAAACACCCCAGGATGTGACCGCAAAGAAGGCAGGTGGGCCATGCTTCTGTGATGTTTCCAGTGTATAGCAGTCAATACGTATAACAGCGAGGAAGCAAGTGAAAGGTGGCTTGAGACAGAACGCTTATGTTCTCAGCCACAGTCAGGCCTTGTGCTTCAGCGAGAACCCCCAGAGTCCTCACAGGCGGCTGGGAAGAGCAGCAAGCACTCTTTGAAGGCTTGTGAGGGAACACTCTGGACATTTTACATCTTGTTCTCCCTTTGTCCTTCCCGCCTCCTTGGAACAAGGCAGTCACCTGTGCTTTGTCAGGCATGCTTGCTGATGCGTGCATGCAGAACTCATGTTCTGGTTTCACCTCGAGTGTGGGTTCTGGGCAGTAGACCTGCTTTCCTATGAGGACACAAGTTTCCTGACCGGGTCTTCAGCAGGCTCAGGGCTGCTTCTGAAGCTCTTCTTGGCTCACAAACTCTGAAGGAGTATGAAGAGCAGCTGAGGCCACAGCATTTGGGGATCACCTCTGACCTAGGTGACTCCTGCCCAGCCTGCAGGCCTAGAGCTCGGCATGGTTAGGACACATGATAGATGACTCCATGATTGCCTAAGCCCTTGGTTCCCTCTCTCAAGACAATCAGAGCAACCTACTGACAGATGGATGGAGGGATAGATGACCATAATGACAGACCAACAGCCAGACAGACATGCACACATGCACACACACATACATATACTTACCATGAGCCCCAGGCTCTTCTCTCCCTCAGTTCCTTTCTCAATTTCCCCACAGCCCACACTGTCCCCAGTTCTTAGCATTTTCCCTTCCTCTTCTTGGCCAGTGGCCTCTAGTTTCTAATGAGTTCCTCAGAACTTGAAGCTTCTGCCCAACTTGCTGAGCATGCCTATGCTCCTCCCTCGCCTGGTCAGCCTGACTGGGTGGCCCTATGGGTGCAACAAGACTGGGAGTTCCCTAGTCTTCAGAGAAGTTCAGGCTAGCCTCCTCTCTTTCATCCACCAAATGCGTGGATTCGGGTGTTCTGCAAAGCCGTTAAAGGGGCCTGGTGTGCCGCCTCCAAGGGCTTGGTGCTCTGAGCCTCACAAACAAAGGTGAGAGCATGCTGTCCAGGAACCAAGGCAGGTTCTGTGGTTCCAACCCTGTGATGTCTTTGAGCCAAATCATCTATCCTAGATTCCTTTCTGGAGACAGCAGTGGGTGTTTACATAGATGTTTGCTTCACTCCAGTCCCACGTCCCAGGGGCAGGCTGAGAGCCTGCAGCTTAGCTGGCCCCAGCTCTGAACTGTGGGACATCCTGAGCCTGAATTCTAGGACTCAGGCACTGAAGACCAGATGTGTCATGTGGCTGAAAAAAGTATCCCTTGCCCTGGTTTGCCCATCTTTATAATGGTTAACAAGTAGCCCATCTCTTGGGAGACTTGATGTCAACCATTTTCACTTAGAATAATACAATCCAAGCCTGTGCTAACTGGTGCTCCAGCCAGGGTGAGATTCTAGGATAAGAGAAAAGCAGAGTATAAGATCAGAATTCTGGGAAATAATAATGTGGAAGAAACGTTCAAATAGAAATTTTAAAAAATTACTAGTTTAATGTTTCACTATACTTAGAGAAAAGACCACCAGTTGAAGTTTAGCATTATGAAGACACATGCCTTTCACACACTTACACACATACACACACAATACACACCACACACATTCCCCCATACTTACACATACATACCACACACATACAAACACATACACACACACACCACACGCATACATACACACACACCACACACTTACACCAGACATACACACATACCCCCAACACATACACATACACAAAACCCCCCCACATTCCTCTACATAAAGCACACACACACATATATATACACACCACACACACATGCATACACACATCCCCCACATACACACACACATATACACACATATGCACATAACACACATACTTAAAGCACACACATATACCAGACACTCCCCCACATTCATCCCCTCCACATACATATATGACAGACATACATCGATTCACACATATATACACATCCACACATACCCCATGTGCACACACACACACAACACACACATGCATACCCTCCACACATCCCCCCTCTTCATACAAATCCCTTCATACACGTACCCCCTACACACACAACCCAACCGCCTCACATTTAATTCTCAGCACTCCATGAGGGTGGAGCTATTGCTTCATTATACAAGAGTACAAAACGGAGCCTACTTTGAGAGAAGTCTGCTGAATATTTTTGCCTATTGCATGGTTACTGTGGGGTGTTCATTCTTCTAGGACTACCAGAATATAAAATCAAATAGTAGAATGTGTGTGTGTGTGTGGTGGAGACATGACGCTGTGGTCAAGAAAACTTACAGAGCATCAGGGTTTGGTTCCCAGCAAAAACACAGTGGCTCACACCTATTGGGATCTCCTGCTCCAGTGGGACCGAATGTCCTCTTCTGGCCTTTGCAATCACCAGGTATATGGTGAACAGACAGGCAAATAGCTCATATGCTTATAATAAAAATAAATGAAACCTTTTGTAAGTCTTAAAAAGGAACATTTGGAAGAAATCGAGGAAAGTCCCACTACCCCACGAAGCCACTACTGTTGAGGTATATGTCCCATCTACAGCCTTGTTCTGGTGGCTGACCAGCCTGGCAGGGGTTGCAGGCAGACATCACAAACCCTCTCTTCAGTAGGGATTCATGTTCCTCTTTGGAGGCCTTCCACTGTCTCCCTCCACTGACATTTCTTCCCCTGCTGTTCCATTGTAGCAGGATGAGAGCTGGCATATGTATTTATTAGGGACCCTTCCCCAACCTCCTTGGTGATGGATGAGCCTGGGTAGTGCCGCAGAAATCAGGACACAGGGGATGCAGAGTAGGAGATACAACTGCATCCTTTATTGCAAAGCCAGTGCTCTTTTTATGATATTCAAATCATGATTCAAACTAGGTTCCCATAATACATGAAAATAGTTTCATAGACTAGTCACTTGGTTGCAACTAATTTTAAGAGCTTCGTGCCCTAGCTAATCTAAACAAAAAGCTTCGTGTTATGGGAAAAACTCTTGTTGTAATATAATATGTAAAAACACCTCATCAGAAGACAAACCACAANATGCAGAGTAGGAGATACAACTGCATCCTTTATTGCAAAGCCAGTGCTCTTTTTATGATATTCAAATCATGATTCAAACTAGGTTCCCATAATACATGAAAATAGTTTCATAGACTAGTCACTTGGTTGCAACTAATTTTAAGAGCTTCGTGCCCTAGCTAATCTAAACAAAAAGCTTCGTGTTATGGGAAAAACTCTTGTTGTAATATAATATGTAAAAACACCTCATCAGAAGACAAACCACAACCTAATCAGAGCCTTTGAACTACAGTGCACATCTGTGTTCTCTAGGACTGACCATTGGCAAGGCACTCTACTAATGGGAGAGGTTTGCCTCCTCCTGACTTGGTTTGCCAAGACTGTAAGTGAGAATGCTACCTCAAGTCTCCCCTGCACAGAGTTTCTATGCAGTTCAAATTCGGCCCTCTACATCTTCCTCCATTTTCCTTTTATAATGAGTTAGTTTGTTGATCCACATATTTAACAGCAATTTTTACATGCTTGACTGATGAGGCTTAATAAGAAGTAAATAAACAGTAATGTAAGCAAACCTATAACAATAACTACTATCCCCACACTGCCAGCAGTGTGGGACAAATTTGTACCCAAGCCTTAGGGGTCTAACCCCTTTAGTTTCTCAGCAATCAACTGAGCAATGTCAGCATCTGTCATCTCTGAAACCTCTGTGCAAATGTAGATTCAATATTAAAATGCAATTTTTCAATTTCCATTCTTACAAATTTGTTGCTCAAAAAATAATTTCGCATTTTCTCGCAGGCTAATACAGATTCATTAAAATCCAAATCAGTAACACAAAAAGTAGTGGAATTACAATCACAATGTAATCTTTGTTCATTTTTTAACATCATCACCTTTTCTTCAGGATACCATTGCTTTAAGGCATCAACTTCATTCTGTAATCTGGTATCAACTCCATCTTACTGGGACCAAAGTTCATGAGAATCTTTATGCCAAACTTTAACATAATGTTTAGTCTGTAACGAATTGTGTAAGGCTATCCCAGACACCATGGCTAGCGTCAAAACTGAAATTAGACTTTATAATACAGCAACAACCATTCCAATAAATCTTTTACTACAAAAAAGCAATTTCTTTAAAAAAAAAAAACCTGTACTGTTAACTGTATTAAAGGATTAGATGACCAAGGTCTATTTAACTTTACATGTACCCAGACGTAGGGTCGTTGCTTCACAATCATGATGGACTGACCATATAAAGGAATAGAATTATTTAAGCAAGTGTATAAGGTACAGTTGACACAAGAAATATTTACAGAAAAAACGAAGTTCCCAATTAGCAGTAGATAAGGCAAAGGAACACAGGCTGTAACATTCCAGCTTTTACACATAGTAAAATTATACACAGAAGCACTGGAAGCAGTTCCGGAAAATGATCCATTATAGAGTTGCACAGTCTTTAAGGCTGCAGCCAGCTTCCAAATATGCATCTGACCAGCGTTGGGAAATTGTAAAGTAGCCATCCAAGGTCCACTTATCCCTCCATATCCCCGGGCCATAAGCCAAGGACTGGAACATTAACTGTCTCGTTGTTGTTTGTAGCTGGAGCCATTGGCTTCTGCAGAAGTTACCGACAGTAAAGCNAAAAAAAAAAAACCTGTACTGTTAACTGTATTAAAGGATTAGATGACCAAGGTCTATTTAACTTTACATGTACCCAGACGTAGGGTCGTTGCTTCACAATCATGATGGACTGACCATATAAAGGAATAGAATTATTTAAGCAAGTGTATAAGGTACAGTTGACACAAGAAATATTTACAGAAAAAACGAAGTTCCCAATTAGCAGTAGATAAGGCAAAGGAACACAGGCTGTAACATTCCAGCTTTTACACATAGTAAAATTATACACAGAAGCACTGGAAGCAGTTCCGGAAAATGATCCATTATAGAGTTGCACAGTCTTTAAGGCTGCAGCCAGCTTCCAAATATGCATCTGACCAGCGTTGGGAAATTGTAAAGTAGCCATCCAAGGTCCACTTATCCCTCCATATCCCCGGGCCATAAGCCAAGGACTGGAACATTAACTGTCTCGTTGTTGTTTGTAGCTGGAGCCATTGGCTTCTGCAGAAGTTACCGACAGTAAAGCACACATGGTCAGGAAAAGATTCTCGGCTGTAACAGGTTTATCACATCTCTGCAGAACAGCTTGACCATTAACAGTGAGAGACTTAATTTGCCCCCAGGTAGGCACAGGAGCTTTAACTTGCCTACGAGGATGTTTTTTGGCCAATGATAACTGGGCCATTACTGCCACCGGGACCTCAAGAATGTCCTCATTTCCCCTCGATGCCGTTCTCTGCACAGCTGTTTTAATCGGTCCTTTGGGCCTTGATCCAGCGGCCTGGAATCTACTACTGGTGGCCATCCTGAGAAGACACAAGACCATACCCCTTCCATTTACCAACAACTGCGCCAGAACCCATTCAGCATCAGTAGCAGTTTTTGTCCAATTTTCCTTAAAAGAAGCTGGCTCCAAAGCCTGAGATCTTCCAGACACAAAATGCTTCTCTGCTCTAGTCAGAATGTCTCCCAGTGGTGAATTCAAAAAGTTTAAAATAAACAAAGCCTGATGCATAATAGCTCTAGGATTATTCTGTAAAGCCCAAATGTCTTTCATACCCAAGTCTTGCACCTTCCTCCTTTTTAGTTTTCTAATTTGTTGTTATAAGGTAGCATGGGCTCTTTCTACAAGGGCTTGACCTTGAGGGTTGTATTCTATGCCAGTCACATGTTTAATACATTGATCACAGAATCGCTGAAATTTTGTAGAGAAGTATGTAGGCTCATTGTCTGTCTTTATTATGGTTGGCGCCCCCAATACTGTAAAAGCTTCAAATAAATGGGTAATGACATGATTAGTTGTCTCCCCAGATAATAGTGTAGCCCATATCATGGAGGAGAATTTATCTATGGTCACATGAACATAAGATAACCAGCCAAATTTTGGTATATAAGTTACATCTATCTGCCAAATATGGTTGGAATCCAAACCCCGAGGATTTGTACCATGGATATTTTGTATTAAATGTAGGGGATTACAGATAGGACAGTTAAGAATAATACACTTAGCTTGTCTGTAAGGAATTTTATATTGAACATGTAATTGAGGAGCATTGGTGTATAAATGTTGATGTTCATTCTCAGCCAGAGCAAAGTTTACAAGAGCATTAGCTAGATTATTTCCCCTTTGTTAGATATCCAGGTAATTTGATATGTGATCGTATATGTACAATAAATACTACATGATTTCATTTTTGTAGTAACTTTTGTAATGTTAAAAATAACCCTTATAGTATAGGATTATTAACATGAATAGAAGCAGTGCAGATGGTCTTTACAACCCAATTACATGTTTGGAATCAGCCACTATAGTAAGGGCTTCAGTAGGAAAATCCTGCAATGCCTGAATGACTGTCCATAACTCATTCTGTTGGGCTGAGGAATGAGGAGATAATTGTGACCAAAACCAATTCAGTCCAATAAGTGGCATGAGTTCAAGAGCCATCAGTAAAGACATTTCGAGCTTGAGAAATGGGTTGTTCAGCTATAAGGTTATTAATGACAAAATGCTGCTCTTTAAAAAATTCCTTGCCCCTGCTCAGTACATCATCTCAAATCCTTGAGATGAATTTATTCCAGAGGCTGATATTGAGANTGGGTTGTTCAGCTATAAGGTTATTAATGACAAAATGCTGCTCTTTAAAAAATTCCTTGCCCCTGCTCAGTACATCATCTCAAATCCTTGAGATGAATTTATTCCAGAGGCTGATATTGAGATTTTAGTAACATTAGTTTAATGGCACCCAGATAGGAATTATTATTTATTGAAGGCATTAATGTCCAAAATCCCTGTGATGACTGATGGAGAAATTTTTTTCTAATATTTTAGGGGAGGGGGGAAACAAGGATGATGTATTTATTTCTGTAATTACTTCTTGTTGACCTTAGGACGTTGTTTTCGGGGCCCTGGTAGGCTAGAATGTTAATCAAATGCAATGAGGGAACTTAGAAGAATCTGGTTCATTGACAGGCTGAAAATACAGCAGTCACACTGGCTGGATTGATCCACATCAGGTTTCAGCAAGGTCAGGACTCAGTCATTTGGAGCAGGTTGTTATCAGTAATTGATGCTTGGATGCGTTTGTCAGGCAAATGGAAACCTGGTAAAACAGACACAAACTGGGAACAGAAGTTAAATTTATGGACTCATTTGAAGCTCGTTTACTCATATTCTTAATGATTAAGGAAGGGGAAAGAAATCTTACAAATTTTTATATGCATTTAAAGCCATTATTTCTTATAAATTTTATATTTTTAGAATATCCTCTAAGACCCATATAATCTCCAAGCTTTTATGCCTTTAAGTCCTTACAACCTGTATTGATGTTCTCAGTTTTTTATTTATTTTGTACAACCCTCTGAATTAATATAGACTCACAATAAAAGCATTTTGACCTATGACTGACCATCATAGGAGCAGTTAGACTGCAGTTTTAATTTACCAACCATAGATGTGATGTTGAAGGGTTTTTTTTACAATTATTTATTTATTATGTATACAACATTCTGCCTCCATGCCAGAGGAGGGCACCAAACCCCATTACAGATGGTTGTGAGCCACCATGTGGTTGCTGAGAACTGAACTCAGGACCTTTGGAACAGCAGGCAACGCTCTTAACCTCTGAGCCATCTCTCCAGCCCCCCGTGTTGAAGTTTTTAAGAAACAAGTTTGGACTTTTCTATGGGAGTCTGAATAGCTAAGAGCTTTAGCATTGTTATTTTATAGGAGGACAAACATATAGAACCCTGTAACTTAGAGGATTGCTTGTATTATGATGATTAATTATTAACTTGTATTTAAAACCTCAGTCCTTTTTTTACCTTTAAAGAACATGATTGCATAATTAATATAACTATTCTTCAGTGAAGAATCAACAGTCTTATTAATGGAGAAGTCAATCAGAATTAGCACAACATAATTAAATATTTAGAATTTTTATAGTTTTTCTTAAAATTCATTATTGTCCATATATGAGTTTTTTCTATATTATTTTAGTCTCTTGTTTGTCCCCTTGTCCTTTAGACAACATGGAAATCTCCACGAATGTCTCCTCTCGTGAGTTTATCCCGCAGTCCACAACATTGTTTAGATACATTGCAAACAAAAGCCAAAACATATAATATATGTATGTATGTGTGTATGTATCACAATAAAAATAACTTAAATTTGTAGTGACATATAAAAACCTGTACTAATGTGAAACTTTTGAAAC
>LOEQ01001933.1:0-12426 GCA_001685075.1 Bramus lutescens
CTCTTCTGGCCTGCAGGCACACACACAGACAGAATATTGTATACATAATAAATACATAATAAATAATAAATAAATATAATAATGTAATGTGGCCTGGAATAAAACATCAGTTCTCGAATGAACACAGGAGACAAGACACATTTTCTGGAGATTAATAAAGGATTAAAGATAGGTATACCAACAGACACTTTTGGGGGTCAAAGATAATACCAACACAGCTTGTTGAATGTGGAGAGTCAAATGATGCCTTCATAGAGCCTTCACCCCTATATTGTAGCATCTTTGTTACAGGAAGATACTTTTTATGCTACTGAAAGAGAAATGTAAACACCAACCCCACCACAAACCCTTTAACAATAGTGTCCTGCCTGAAAGATATGCAAGGCCATGGTGGCACAAAGATTGGGGGAATAACCAACCAATATTTGATTTTACCTAAGGTCTACTTCATGAGAAAGAACCCATACTGGATGCCGCTTTGTTGACTAAGAACCTGAGACTCAACAGCCCAGGAACCTAGGGTAAAACCAAATACTGCTGTTCTTTTTTAAAAAAAGAAAACAGTAGTAATGAAATGATTCCTTGTGACATGCTGATATACCCATAGCTCAGCACCTTGCTCATCCATCATCAGAGAAGCTTCCTCCTGCAGCAAATGGGAACAAGCATGGAGACCCAGAGCCATGCATTACTCAGAGCATGTGTGATCTTGGAACACTTAGGTTCTTTATGTACTTTGGCTATTAGTCATTTATTGGATGCGTAGTTGGTAAAAAAAAAATGCCATTCTGTAGACTGCCACTTTGTCCATATTATGGTGTCCTTTGCCATGCAGAAGCTTCTCTGTTTCCTGAGGTCCTATTTATTAATTATTGATGTTAGTGTCTATACTAATGGAGTTCTGTTCAGAAAGGTGTCTCCTGTGCCAACGCATTCAGGCTATTCCCCACTTTCTCTTCTGTCAGGTTCAGTGTACCTGGCTTTATGTTTAGGTCATTTGAAGCTGATTTTTATGCAGGGTGATTAGTTTGTATCTCTTTGTATTCTTCTACATAGTCATCCAGCTTGTCCAGCATGCTGTATTGAAGAGGCTGTCTTCTGTCCAGTGTGTATGTTTGACTTCTTTATCAGAAATCAGGTGTCCGTGGGTGTGTGGATTATGTCTGGGGCTTCAGTTCAATTACACTTATCACTGTGTTTGTTTAGTGCCAATACTGTGCTAATTTTTTATGATTGTTCTGTAGTATAACTTGAAATTGGGAGTGGTGATGCCTCCTGGTTCTTTTATTAGTCACGACTATTATAAATATCCTGGGTCTTTTGAATTTCCATCAAAAGCCTAAAAACGTCCTTTTAAGATTTGTGTAAAATTGTGTTGGAATTTTCATGGGGAGTGCATTGAATCTGTGGGTTTGTATTGATAGGCTCAATCCATGAGCATGGGAGCTCTTTTGATCTTCTGATATCTTCTTGAAGTTCTTTCTTCAAATACTTGAAGTTCCTGTTATACAGGTCTTTCACATGTGTGGTAAGAGTCATCCCAAGACATTTTGTATTATTTGAGGCTATTATGAAGGGTCGTATTTCCCTGATTTCTTTCTCAATTTGTTTGTCATTTATATATAGAAAGATTACTGATCTTTGTGAGTTAATGCTGTATCTAGCTCCTTTGCTGAAAGTGTTTATCATCAGCTATAGGATGGTAGAACTTTTAGGGTCACTTATATATTCTGTCATATCATCTGCAAATGATGATACTTTGACTTTTTCCTTTCCAGTGTGTATCCTACTCATGTCCTTCAGTTGTCCTGTTGCTCTAGCTAAGACTTCAAGTACTATATTTAATAGATATGGAGAGAGTGGACACTCGTTTATTCTTGAGGTTAGTAGAATCTCTTTGAGCTTCTCTTCATTTAAGTTTATGTTGGCTGTGGGCTTCAGTAAACTGTCTTTGTTAGGTTTATGTATGTCCCTTGTATCCTTCTCCAAGACTTTTGGCACAAACGGGTGTTGAATTTTGTCAAAGGCCTTTTCTGAAGTTAATGAGAGGCTCATGTGATTTTTGTCTTTCTGTTTGTTATATGGTGGGTTATATTTATTGATTTACATATGTTGAACCATCCCTGGATATTTGGGATGAAGCCTACTTGATCATGGTTAATGATCTTTTTTATATGTTCTTAAGTTCAGTTTGCAAGTTTTTATTGAGAATTTTTGCATATATGCTCATAAGAACAAATGGTCTGAAAATCTCTTTCTTTTTTTGGGTCTTTATGCAGCTTGTGTATCAGGGTAACTGTTGCCTTGAAAGATGAATTGGACACTTCTTTTACAATAAAGTTATGGTACAGCTATATCTGATGAGAATGGTGGAAGTCGCACAGCCAGCACAGCTATTTGGCAAAGATCCAGCAAAGCTGAGCCACATGATGGCCACAATGCCATCTTTGGTTTTCTTTTCCACCTGTTGCATACTTGGGAGACTTTTAATATTTGTACAATTTGGGAATGTTGGATTGATGGAAAAATTCTTATGAATCATTTATGCCTTCTCCCAGGAACAGTATTACTAAGTTTCCCCAGGGCAGTTCCCTGACTATACTCTTCCCCCCACTTTAAGGAAAATTCTTATCTGCTTGAAGGTATTCCTTATACCTTGGAGATTATGACACACCTGAAAAAGCCTGGGGTCTTTTTATGAGCCTCTGAGACATTTTTTGAACATCTGTCCCTGTACTTACTCCAGAACAAGATAATTAAAACAAAATAAACTTTAAAAAGTCAACAAGATTCGGTGAGCTAGAGGAGTTGGCCATAATTCAGATTACAATTATATGGCACACAGAACAGAAAGTTAGATTAACGGAAGTTACCTCTGTCCTACACAGAGACTTACACTGATGGGCAAAGAATGTTGTAGAAAGATGATAAAAGTATTCTATAAAGATATAAAATATAAGCATTGTATTATGTCAGAATTTGAATAATAACTTCAGCAACTTTGGTCTGAGGATATTTCTTGGTCAGTCTGAGCATTAAGAGTTAATAATACATTGCTTGGGACATGATAGTATACCCAGGAGGGCTTGAAGATTGTTTTACTCTAATATCCTTGTAGTCACAAAAACTACTAGCCTAAGAACAGCTTGGCATATATCTCTAGATTCTTAAAATTTGGGTTATGGGGTTAATGAGTAGAAATGGTTATGAAAGATGACTGCTTATCAACTATGTCAAAACTTGAGGGTAAATTATTGAAATGATAACTCTGTTTTGTCATACTTTATTAGTATCAGGGCTATGTTAAAATGTAGTATGAATTCTAATTGTTCTTAATAAAAACTTGGAGTCAGATATTAGGGGATGAAAGTTGAGATATCAGAGAAGCAGACCAGCCAAGCACTAGACAGACCTCTGCTTCTACTGATGCTTAGACCAAAGGGGCTATCCTGTCCTCAGAATGCATCTCCAGACTGCACTGAGCTCTTGTCTCCTCCTGACTTGTATTCCTCCCTCCGCCCAGCCATATCACTCCTGTCTCCTCCTGCCTAATGCCAAGATTTAAAAAGTATGAGATCCCAAGTGCCAGGATCATCTTTGTGTGAGATCCATTTCTCTTTTACACAGATTCAGTAAAGTATGTCCCAGGGCAGCCCTGAACTAACAGAAATCCCTCTGCCCCTGTCTCCTGAGTCCTGAATTAAATGTGTATATCAGCACTCCCTGGCATCTAGTGGCTTATCTTTGCACTCTGATCTTCAGGCTAGCTTTATTTGTTAAAACACAAACAAAATATTACTACATTAAAATGCCAGGTTAGTTCATTGAGAAAGCCACAGCTTATTGTCCAGTTCCTCCTTTATTCTATGACCAATCTTAACACAAACGTTCCCTCTTTCTAAACTTTAAAACATACTGAATTTCTAGATCTTTCTTTCTGCTCCCACCTAGACTGAGTCCTACTCCAAACCTCAAAGCCATTGCTGACCTTCCCGTCAATTCCAGACCGGCCTTTTCTTTTGTACCCAGTTCCTGTCCCCTCTATTTACCACCGCTGCCATCCTTCCTGACACTCCGTCTTGATGGAATGGTCCACCAGAGGCTTGTTCTTGGGCTTGTACTCATTGTCATGTGTTGTTCAAGCTAAGAAAAGATGACCTAAGAGTCTTGACCTGAGGCATTTTATTTCACATCTGTTGTGATGTCTATTTGTCAACCTTCCAGTTCTTTAGTCTAAATTTTCAGATTCCAAACCTGTTCAACATTTCCTTCTACATACCAGATAGAGGACTTAAAGAAACTTTTCACTTAAGAAAGGTTTGATGTCCTCAAATTCAGACAGGTATTCTCGTAGAACCCGTGCACTGGTACATGAGACCACAAGGCCTTCTTTCACTGTTTGCACACGGTGAATTATCCCAATGGCTTCAAAATATCTAAAACACATTTTCCCCCACCTTCAATAGTTCACAGAAAGATAAAACAATATCTCCAGTAATTAAGGACTGATTCATGCCAAGCATTATACCAGCTGCTTTTGCCTCTGACCTTTCAACTCTGCCCTATACTTACTTATGTCATTTATGGAGGAGGAAGCTGAGGTTAGCCACAGTCTTACCACCAAATGTATGTCAGAACCAGTATTTCACTTGAGCCCACCTGACAAATCCTTTCCTTGTCCGCTGCCATGTACAACTACTACCACACCTGCTAAATGATGTTGGTACCCAGCCTAGAGCTCAACAAATCCAAGCAGAAGAATCTCTCTTGACCCAAGAGGAATGCTAGAGCAAAGATGAGTCACATCTCAACAGATGGATTTCCTTGAGTGTCCTGAAAACAAGCTAACAGGAAAGTGAGGATTATATGTAGATACACAACAAGTGAATCTGAAGACAAGGCTGATGCGTGAGTAGATACAAAATAGTCTCAGAAGCTGAAGAAATGCCAAGATATACATTGGAATATGGAGTTCCCTGCTTTCCTATCCATGACCAGGACAAAGGCACAGCAATGCCCTGTTAACACAGTGACCCATTTAGATTGGAATGTCATCAAAGACCCTGAACCCATCCAACACTTTGACTTATTCAATAAGGTCATCAGGTCTGTGGTGGCACGTGTCTGTAGCCTCAGCACAAAGGAGACTCAGGCAGGAAGACAACAAGGTAAGCCTTGATGCGTAGCAAAACACTGACTAAAAAGAAAATAAAATCAATATTATATTCTTATGGTCTCAAGCTTCCTTCCTCCTTGACTTCCTTAGAACATGTAACTATAGCCTGAAACTATGAGCCAAATAAGCCCTTTAGCCCTGAAATTTTGTCATGGTATTAAATTAAAGCATAGTGACAAAATGAAATAAATACAAGGACCGTATGATTAGAAATTTTAAAATTCTTCCCCTTCAGAGTACCAGTGGCAAAAAAAAGAAAATGGAAAAGAGAAATGCAAGATATAAATCTTCTTTTTCAATATTTCTACTACTTTTTGTTAACTGATATTGTTTAAATAATAGTTGATTCCTCTGACTCCATCCACACCATTTTTCATTCTTTAATCAGAAAATAATTGCCACACTTCCATTCCTTCCTTTCTGAAAATGTCCCCTAAGCTTTCTGTCCCTAGGATTTACCCACCTATGGTTAGCAACACAACCTATAAAAATATATCCCAAGCAAGTCCTGAACATGGGCATACCTGGTTTGTGCCTCGCTGCCTGGCTAAGTTTTGCCTCATCTATTCCACCCATAGGTGATAAAAATTCAATGCAGACTACCTTTGCGCATAGCAAACTGCAGCATTGTATAAAAAACCTACAAGCTAGCCTGAGAGTACATTCTTCAAACAGATAACCGAGTCTCATCCAGTTACAGCAGGAGATCTTCACCCGTCACTTGCTGCTGATAGAGCACCTCTGTATAAGGTAAGCACCACATCACAGCACGGACATATAACGAAAACGCCGTGATTCAGCCATTTGCTTTCAAATGCTACTTCCTACATTCTGCAGGTGTGCTAGTGACAGCATTCTCCATTGCACCTACAACTACAATAGGCGACAACTACAAAGGAATCAGAATAGATTCTCATCAACCAACTTAATCAAACAGGGTCTTCAGAACTGTCTGTACATCTAACTGTGGAATACGGATGGCACCACCCACACTGAGAATTCCCTCACCACCACATCCGAAGCCACTAGTGCTGTGTACTGTTTGATCTAGGACAAAGAACCCATGAAGCTCCATACAGTAGAAAGAATTCAGCTCTTGTCCTAATCAAAGTTGATTTTTAAAGTTTCCTTTCCAGACGGCTAACATTTCTTTGTCACTTGAGCTACGCTGAGATTGCAAATTAAAAGGGGAAACAATAGGTCTCTTCACTACGGCGCGTACGTCAGCATTTTTTAACATGTCTGGCAATGATTTTTCTGGCAACTACTACATCTTTGACCAATGTCTTTAAAGCATGAGAAAGGCCCCATGTAAATCATGTTTCCACTATGGCAAAAGAAGTGAAAGTGTGAAATTCTGTGGCTCCTGTCAACGCTGCTTAGGTCAGCAGCTACTGCTGAACTGCTTACAAGCATGAATCAGTATGTGTTTGACAAAGGCATTCTTTCCTTCTCCCTGAGATATGGCAATAGCACATAACCGGGCTAAGAACGTTCCAATATAGCAACCAAAATATGCTGAGAAAGCGGCACATTGCTCTGTCTGCTGGCACTCTTTAGTAGGAAAGAACTCTCTCTCTCTCTTTGGAATTGAACATCTTCCACGCTTCCTTTAAGTCACTGAATTTTTCAAAAACCTCACTGATCTCAATCACAACAGCATAGTTGCATTAGGGAACAAGGAAATCAGGACCCTTTGCATTCAAGCATCACAATAATGTCCTCTGTTCTGGATAGTTTCATGTCAACTTGACACAAGCTAAAATCATCACAGAGGAGGGAACCCCCACTGAGAAAATGTCTCCAGAAGATTGGGTTGCTGGTAAACCTGCAGAGCATTTTCTTAATTGGTGACTGATGGGAGAGGGCCCAACCTATTGTAGATGGTACCATCCTTAGGCTTGGTGGCTCGGGGTTCGATAAGAAAGCAGGTTGAGAAACCCATGGGGAGCAAGACAGTAAGTGGCACCCCTCCACAGCCTCTGCATCAGCTTCTGTCTCCAGGTTCCTGCCCTGTTCTTTTCCTATCCTGGTTTACGTCAGTGATGGAATACAATGTGCAAGTATGAGCCAAATAAACCCTTTCCCTTCCAACTTATTCCTTGCTCGTGGTGTGTTTCATCATAGGAATAGAAACCTTAAGCCATCCTTCTGTGCAATAAAATCGTAGAGGGCAGGATTTGCTTTTCTAGTGTTATTTCTGAGTCACAATTATGTATCCTCTATAAGGAATATGTGAAGTCCTTGCATGAATGTGTATTGATGACATGGGCAAGGGCCAGGTCAAGGACCCTAATGTCTCATCCTTATGCAAATAGCAAAGACTTCTGCAGAAGGCTCAGAAGTGTGGAAAAGCCTTCCTCGGGTCCCAGTGCAAAGGCTGATAGTATGTGCAGAAAATGTCCACCACAGCTGTCTCCGCTCAGATAAATTACAGTCCCCCACAGAGACCGCTTCTACCAAGATTTGCCAAGGCTGCCTCCTTGTTCCACTCTATATAACACCCATACTTCCTTGTTTATCTGTAATGAGATGTGACTCTTTGTTCAGTTCTGTGCAATAACCTCACTTCTCTATTCAGCTGTATATAGGAAACATGCTGAGCTTCTGGGTTGCTACAACTCCTCCATCAGAGAAGCCCAGACAAGCCAATTGTAGTTTTTCTGTATGTACGTCTGTCTTTTCTTCATTTCCTTGTAAGCCACAGACAAGGTTCTGGTAAACAAGTAGTTAAAAGTTTTGGCAATTCTCTATGTCTAATTCATCCACTGGTAGAGAATTCATTAGCCTAGAACCACATTCATGATTAAATGGTTGCATCTACAAGAAAGTTATTACTGGTGATGAATAAAACTGGCTTTTGAGATGTCTGGTTGTCATGGTTTGAACAGAAATTCCCCCCCCCCAGACAAGCATGTGTTTGAATGCTTGACCCATAGGGAGTGGCACTATTTGGAGGTGTGACCTTACTGAAGTAGTAATGGCCTTGTTGTAGGAAGCGTGTCACTATGGCAACAGGCTTTGAGATCTTCAATGCTCAAGCTAGATCTAGTGTCCCAGTCTCCTGCTGCCTGTGGATCAAGATGTAGACCTCTTAGCTCCATCCCCAGCACCATGTTGGTCTGCAGGCTGCCATGTTTCTCGCCATGATGATAATGGACTAAACCAGTGAAAGCGTAAGCCAGTCCCAATTAAATGTTTTCCTTTATAAGAGTTGCCATGTTCATGTTGTCTCTTCACAGCAATAAAAACCCTAAGACAGAAATTGGTCCCAGGAACTGTGCTATTATTGTGATAGACCTGACAATGCTTTTGTTTGGAGAAATGTGAACTTTGGGACTTTAGATTAGACAAGCAATTGAATGATTTAAGTGGGCTTAATGGGCCATACCAGCAAGAACATAGAAGACAGTGGAACTAAAGGTGATTTGAACTACAGGGGCTGGCACAAGGGGTTTCAGAGAAGA
Source organism: Bramus lutescens (assembly GCA_001685075.1). Lineage (NCBI taxonomy): Eukaryota > Metazoa > Chordata > Mammalia > Rodentia > Cricetidae > Bramus > Bramus lutescens. The sequence continues at coordinate 8,644 of LOEQ01001933.1, forward strand.
AGAATATTTGTATGCAGCCTAGAGACTGTTCTTGTGATAGTTTGGTGGAGAATGTGGCTGCTTTTTGCTCCTGACCAAAAACTCTGCCTGAGGATAAACTGAAGAATTTTGAATTAATCCCGTTGGCAGAAGAAATCTAAAAGCAGCCTACTATTGACACTGTTATGTGGTTATTAGTGTGACTCTTATGAAGATCTATAAGGAAGAAGAACAAGCTGAGCAATGAAAAGTATAAAATGTACAGTTTGAGGAGAAAAGGAACCCCAGGATATGGAATGGAGCTAAATCCTATATTTAAGGAGATAAAGAGATAAACAGAGTAATGTAAAGCCTGCCNCTGGCCCATTAGCTCTAGCCTCTTCTTTGCTAACTCTCACATCTTAATTAACCCATTTTTAATAATCTTGTAGCACCAGGAAGTGGTGGCTCCCCAGGAAGATTCTAACCCACGTCCATCTTGGGGCGGAGCTTCATGCCTCTGCCTGACTCTGCTTTCTTTCTCCCAGCATTCTGTTCTGTTTACACCACCCACCTAAGGGCTGACCTATCATAAGGCCAAGAATATTTCTTTATTAATCAATGAAAGTAACACATAGACAGATGAACCTCCTACATCAGTGGAGTACCTGCCTGGTACCAGAGGCTGAGGATAAAGCTCAACGTTAGAGCACCTGCCTGGCACCAGAGCTGAGGATATAGCTGAGTGGTGGAGCACCTGCCTGGCTTCAGAGGCTGATGATATAGCTGAGTGGTAGAGTACCTGCCTGGAACAAAGGCTTAGGATATAGCTCAACAGTAGAGCACCTGCCTGGCACCAGAGGCTGACGATATAGTTCAAAGGTGGACTACCTGCCTGGCACCAGAGTCTGAGGATAGAGCTGAGTTGTGGACCTCCTGCCTGGCACCAGAGACTGAGGATATAGCTAAATAGTGGAGCACCTGCCTGGCTTCAGAGGCTGAGGATATAGCCGAGTGGTAGAGTACCTGCCTGGCACAAAGGCTTAGGATATAGCTCAACAGTGGAGCACTTGCCTGGCACCAGATCGTGAGGAAATACCTCAATGGTGAAACAGCTGCATGACACCAGAGCCTGAGGATATAGCTTAATCTTGGAGAAATTGCCTGGAAACAGAGGCTGAGGATATAACTGAGTGGTGGAGCACCTGCCTGGCACCAGAGGCTGAGGATATAGCTCAGTGTTGGAGCACCTACCTGGCATCAGAGGCTGAGAATATAGCTCAAAAATGGACTACCTGGCTGGCACCAGAGTCTGAGGATAGAGCTCAGTGTTGGAGCACCTGCCTGGCATCAGAGGCTGAGGATATAGATAAGTGGTGGAAAATCTGCCTGCACCAGAGGATGAGTATATAGCTCAACGGTGGAGCACTTGCCTGGCACCAGATCATGAGGAAATAGCTCAATGGTGGAGCAGCTGCATGACACCAGAGACTGAGGATAAAGCAGAACGGTGGAACACCTACCTGGGACCAGAGACTGAGGATAAAACTCAACACTGGGGCACCTGCCTGGTACAGGATGCTGAGGATATAGCTGATTGGTGGAGCACCTGCCAGGCAAAAGGGCTTAGGATATAGCTCAACAGTGGAGCACCTGCATGGAACCAGAGGCTGAGGATATAGCTTAACCGTGGAGAATCTGTCTGGCACCAGAGGCTGAGGATACAGCTGAGTTTTGGAGCACCTGCCTGGCATGAGTGGCTGAGGATATAGCTCAATGGTGGAGCACCTGCCTGACACCATTGGCTGAGAATATAGCTCCATGTTGGAGCAACAGCCTGGCACTGAGGCTGAGGATATAGCTAAATGCTGCAGCACCTGCCTGGCACCAGAAGATGAGGATATAGCTGATTGTTAGGGCACCTGCCTGGGACCAGCGGCTGAGGATATAGCTCAACAGTGGAGCACCTGCCTGGCACCAGAGGCTGAGGATATGGCTGAGTTTTGGACCACCTGCCTACAACAGAGCATGATGATATAGGTGAGTGATGGAGAACCTGCCTTACACCAGAGGCTGTGGATATAGCTCAACGGTGGAGCACCTGCCTAGCTCCAGAGGCTGAGAATATAGTGCAACAATGGAGCACCTGCCTGGCACCAGACACTGAGGATATAGGTGAGTGGTGGAGCACCTGCCAGGCACCAGAGGCTGAGGATATAACTCAACGGTGGTGCACCTGCCTGGGAAAAGATGCAGAGGAAATATCTCAACTCTGGCGCACTTGCCTGGCTCCAGAAGCTAAGGATATAGATGAGTGGTGGAGCACCTGCCTGGCACCAGAAGCTGAGGATATAGCTCACTGGTGGAGCACCTGCCTGGCAACTGAGGATGATAATATAGCTGAGTGGTGGAGCACTGCCTGGAACAAGGAGCTGTGGATATGGCATAACAGTCGAGCACCTGCATGGCACTAGTGGCTGAGGATATAGCACACTGGTGGAACACCTGTCTGGCACCAGAGGCCGAGGATATAGCTCAACGGTGGGGTACCTGCATCACACCAGTTCCTGAGGATATAGCTCAACGGTGTAACACCTACCTGCCACCAGAGTCTGAGGATATATCCCAACACTGGAGCTCCTGCCTAACACCAGAGGCTGAGGATCTGTCTCTGTATTGGAACACCTACTTGGCTCCAAAGGCTGAGGATATAGCTCAACGGGGAGCACCTGCCTAGCGCAAGAGGATGGGGATATAGCTCAGTGGTGGAACACTTGCCTGGCACCAGAGACTGAGGATATTCCTCAACGGTTGAGCACTTTCCTGTCAACAGAGGCTGAGGATATAGCTGTGTTGTGTGGCACCTGCCTGGTACCAGAGGATGAGGATATAGATCATCATTGGAGCAATTGCCTGGAACCAGAGGCTGAGGGTATAGCTGAGTGGTGGAGCACATGCCTGGCACCAGAGGCTGAGGATATAGCTCAGTGTTGGCACACATGCCTAATACCAGAGGCTGAGGAAATAGCTCAACCCTGGTGCACTTGCTTAGCAACAGAGGCTGCGGATATAGCTGAGTGGTTTGGAACTGGCCTGGCACCAGAGGCTGAGGATATAACTGAGTGCTGAAGCACCTGCCTTGCACCAGAGGCTAAGGATATAGTTGTAATATGGAGCATCTGCTTGGCAAAGAGCCTGAGAATATCGCTAAGTGGTGGAGTAGCTGCTGGGGCGAAGCCTGAGGATATAGCTCAACAGAGGAGCACGTAACATGTACCAGAGGCTGAGAATATAGCACAACGTTAGAGCACCTGCCTGGCAACAGAAGCTGAGGATATAGATGAGTGGTGGAGTACCAACCTGGCACCAGAATCTGTGGATATACATTTATGGTGGAGCACATGCCTGGTTCCAGAGACTGAGGATATAGCTAAACGGTGGAGCATCTGTGTTGCACCAGAGGCTGAGGATATAGCTCAATGGTGGATCACTTGCCTGGCACCAGAGGCAGAGGCTATAGCTGAGTGGTGGAGCACCTTCCTGGCACCTGAGGCAGAGGATATAGCTCAACAGTGGCGCACTTGCATGGCACCAGATGGTGAGCATATAGCTCAACGGTGGAGGACCTGACTGGCACAGGAGGATGAGGATATAGCTGAATGTTAGAGCACCTGCCTGGGACCAGCAGCTGAGGATATTGCTCAGTTGTGGAGGACCTGCCTGGCACCAGAAGGTGAGTATTCAGATCAACAGTAGAGCATCTGTCTGATACCTGAGGCTGAGGATATAGCTCCACTGTGGAGCACCTGCCTTGCACCAGAGGCT
>LOEQ01001933.1:21657-57205 GCA_001685075.1 Bramus lutescens
AAAAAAAAAAGGAAAGGAGTACCCACTGAGTGGCTGAGTGGATATTATCTGAACTGGAATATGTTTGGGTTTTTCTCAGTTGGTTGATTGTTGTTTGTTATTTATTCGCAGCCAATTCTCCGTGCTTTTATATTCCAGTGTGCTTGACTTGGCAGGTTCACACCATGGGGGAATCACCCACACAATTGTTCACAATATACCACTGTTTCTGTGCCTCAGAAAGGCGTCATCTACCTAACCTCTTTAATTTAAACCACAGTTTAAAAAAATAAAAAAGATGAAATTTATCTTCACTATTTTTTTCTTTTTTGAAACAGAATTTAACATAGCCAAGACTGGCCTGAAATTTGATATGCAGCTGAAGCTGACCTTGAATTTGTGATCCTCCTGTCTCTACGTCCGAAACACTCAATAGGCCTAGGCCACCAGACTACATTTAGGCTGTGGATTGAGCCCAGACTTCTGTGTGGGCCAGGTGTTTTGTGTGTTTGGCCTCATCCCTAGCTCCTCTTCTCCATTTTAAAGTGTTTTTAGTACAGGGTTGGAGAGATGGCTTAGAGGTTAAGAGCACTGACTGCCCTTAAAGAGAGAGGTCTTGAGTTCAATTCCCAGCAACCACTGTGGCTCATGACCATCTGTAATGAGAACTGGCACCCTCTTCTGGCCTGCAGACAAATAAGCAAGCAGAACACTATATATAATAAATAAACAATTTTTTTAAAAGTGTTCAGTGCAGTAGTGTTGGGTCCAAATGCAGATTGACAAGACTTTTCATCTTGCAGACTGGACACAAGCTCCGCCACTCCCTTCCTTCAGACCCTGTAAAACACCATTTGGCTTCAAGTTTTGACAAATTCTGCTCTTCGAGGTACCTGGGGAAAGTACTATTGGTTATGTTGTGTGGTTGGCCTTCAGGAGTTGAAAATATTGGAGAAAACCCAAAACTCTATCTGTACTGAGCTTTGTAGACTTTCTCTTGCCATTCTCTGAATGGCACAGTGTAAGCACTGATGTATCCAATGCATAGCACCAGGTATGGCAACACCTATAGTTTAAAGTATGTAGCAGCATACAGGTAAGTCATATAGGAATGCTCTGTTTTCCTCAGAGGAAGCAAGTACCTCAGAGAGTTTAGTACCTCAGCTGATAGAGATCACTGTCTCTTTGAGTACAATCCCAAGGCTCACCACAGCACAACATTGAAAGATTGTATGTATGTGCTTCTGTGCATGTGCATGTGTGCACATGAAGATACACATGTATATGCACACACTTACTTGCATATTTGTGCATGTGGAGATCAGAGATGTCATGCCTCGGGAGTTGGCCACTTTGCTTTTTGAGACAGGTTTTCTCCCTGATTTGGGATTCACCTATTAGGCTAGACTGCCTGTGAGTCCCAGAATCCTTCTGTCTCCACTTTCCCAGGGCTGGGATTACAACTGTATGCACAAAGCCTGGCTTTTTGTGTGAATTCTAAGGCTCACACTCAGGTCCCGAGGCTTACGTGGTGACCACTTTCAACAAATGAACAATTCCCTGTCCCTTCCTTTCTTTTTAAACTCTCCATTGAACCTGGCAGGCCTTTAGGTGTCCTGCTCCTACCTACACTAGGTCCTGCTCAGTGTTTTGTCTCTCTAGTTTTCCTTCTCCAGGGGGTCATGTGCACAGCCCCTTCCAGTGTGCAGGCTTCTGAGACTGGCTTTCACTTCCTATAATGCTTCAGAGGCTCATCCATGAAGTGGTGATGCTGTGTGTTCTTGCTTCTTATTCTTGAGCCATATTTCACCGAGCATATGTGTCAGCGTTGATTTATTCGTTTCTCAGTTGGATATAAATTTGGGTTGTTCATGATTTTGCTATTACTGCTTCATAATGCATTTTTGTAGAAAAACCATCTAATAGCAACTGTAGTAGCTCATCTACTTCTGTGATGAACTTCTGAAGCTAGGGGCTTTATTAAGAGAACGGGTTTATTCAGACCTAAAGTTGCAGGACTAACTGTCCAAAGAGCAGGACACCAGCTCTGGTAAGAGCTCCACAGGCTATCCTTCCTCATGGCAGGTGGTCTCACGGTAGGCATGTGCACAAGTATGAGATCACATGTCTAGACAGGAAGCCAGAGACGGGGGAGACTTGGAGGGGCCTGGCAGGTTTTTCCAACAACTGGCTCTATAGAGCCCACCATGGGCAACACCATGGGCAACACCTTCAATCACCCAGTCACTTCCCATCTCTTAAAGAAAGTCCTCACCACATCCCCAAGCAGCACATGAGTTCCGGGGGTGGGGGGAGGGGAGGCACATTCAAACAATATGCAAACTACAATGGCTTTGCAGGCACCATTGCAGTCAGAGTTAGAGGAGAAGCAGAGCCCCTAGAACATGGAGCCTCGCCACATGTCTGAGTAACATCAGAGGACTAACAAACAAAAAATGAACCAACTCCACACCCCACCCGCCAGCCCCAGCCCCACTATCACAACCCCCATCTCTACCAGACAACAAAAACCAAACAAAACAGGGATGCAGAGATGTCTCTGCTGATAAATTTCTTGCTTCAAAGGCAGAGGGACCTGAGTTCAAGGCTGAGAACCTATTTTTTTTTTTTAGGAGTTGTGGATGGTAGAACCCTCTTAGAATTCTAATGCTCGAGAGGTGGAGATAGGCACACACACACGCACACACACGCACACACACACGCACACGCACACACACGCACACGCACGTCTCCTGTTACTTGGAAACATGTCAGTCCTGCTGTTGGTTCAGAGTCAGTGAGCTCCCATTAGCTCAGGTAAGCTGTTTCAGTGGCTATCCCCATCAAGGTCTTGACCCTTTTGCTCATACTATCGCTGTAATTCTCTTTGTTAGTCAAGTTTTTGTGTGGTTTGGGTATCAGGGTAAAAAAGAGTTCGGCAATGTTCTTTCTGTTTCTATTTTGTGGAAAAATTTGACAAGTATAGGTATTAGCTCTTCTTTGAAGTTCTGGTAGAATTCTGTTCTGAAACCATCTGACCCTGGGCTTTTTTTGGTTGGGAGAATTTTGATGACTGTTCTATTTCCTTAGGGGTTATGGGTCTATTTAAATTGCTCATATGGTCTTGATTTAATTTTGGTTGTGGTATCTCTCCAAAAAATTTGTCTATTTCTTTTAAAAAAAATTCAAATTTTGTGGAGTACAAGTCTTCAAAGTATGACCTCATGATTCTCTGGTTTTTCCTCAGTGTCTGTTGTAATGTTCCCTTTTCATTTCCTGACTTTGTTAATTTAGATGTTCTCTCTCTCTCTCTGATTCTTTGTATTGTTTTCTTTGTCTCTATTGTATTGATTTCAGCCCTCAATTTGATTATTTCCTGTCATCTATTCCTTCTGGGTGAGTCTGTTTCTTTTTGTTCTAGAGATTTCAGGTGTGCTGTTAAGTCACTAGTGTGAGATTTCTCCAGATTCTTTATGTTGTGGGCACTGAGTGCTATGAACGTCACTCTTAGCACTTGCTTTCACGGTGTCCCATGGTTTTGAGTATGTTTTGTGAATTCATTTTTATTTAGTTCTGGGAAGTCTTTAATTTATTAATTTCTTCCTTGACCCAAGGGTGATTCAGCTGATCATTGTTCAGATCCCATGAGTTGGCAGGCTTTCTGCAATTAGTGTTGCTGTTGAATTCTAACTTTAAGTCATGGTGATCTGATAAGATACATGGAATTATTACAATTTTCTGTATCTGTTGAGGTTTGCTTTTTTACTGAGTATGTGGTTGATTTAGAGAAGGTTCTATGTGTTGAAAAGGTATATTCTTTTGTGTGTGGGTAGAATGTTCTATAGATGTCTGTTTAGTTCATTTGAGTCACGACATCTGTCAGTTCCCTTATTTCTCTGTTAAGTTTTTGTCTGGCTGACCTGTCCATTGGTGAGAGTGGGCTGTTGAAGTCTCCTACTACTAATGTGTGGGGTTTGATGTGCAATTTAAGCTTTAGTAATGTTTATTTTACATATGTGTGTGCTCTTGTGTTTAGGGCATAGATATTCATGATTGAGACTTCATCTTGATGGATTTTTCCTAATTTTTGTTTGTCTTTCCCCCATTTCTTTAAGGGAACTTTTCATTTCCTCTTTAAGAGTCTCTGTCATCTTCATAAAGTTCTAAGTAAGGTCGTTTTCTTTTGCTTCTCCTGGGTTAGGGTGTTCAGGTCTTCCTGTTGTATGACCATCGAATTCTGGTGTTGCAATATTGCTTTTTAGGTTGCTGAATATATTTTTACATTGGCACCTATCCATCTCTTCCTCCAATTGGTGCAGGCAGTGTCTTTGCCTCTTGGTCCAATCCTTGTAGTTGATGTCTGTGTCTCAGGGATCCTCTCTTGGACTGATTGTTACAGTTACTGTCTGTGCCTTAGGGAGCCGCTCTAGGTCTACTCTGTGCAGTCTCTGTCTGTGTCTCAGGGAGTTGGTGAGGTCTTCAGGAATGTGTGGGTTAGGGATGGGGATGGAGTTGGACTTGCAAATTACAGAGTGCAGGTGGCTTGCCTACTAGCCTGCTAGTGAAGCTGAGGCAGCTCGGGGAGGGGCCCAAGGTTTTGCCCTGGGGCCTAGAGTCTAGAGCCTGGGCTATCCTGCTGGGGAGCTGATCACTCACATCTTGATCCACTCTGTACAGTTACAGTATTGCATTAGAGATCCTCTGAGGTCCCAGGGCATGGTTTGAGTAGAATGGGACTTGTCTGATACAGGGTCCAATCAAGGTGGGGGTTGAAGCAGCCTACCTCTTGGTCTGCTTTGTGTAGTCGCAGTGTGTGTGAGAGAGATCCTCTGAGGTCATGGGGAGGGGTGGATGGGTTTGGGGGCAAAGTGGGACTTGTGTGTTACAGGGTCCAATTGATGGGGCGGTGGAGCAGCCTACTGCAGGCAGCTTGCCTGTTGACTGGCTAGTGAAGCTGGGTGTTATTCTTAATTGCCCACTGTGGTGGTTTGAAAGAAAATGGTTCTCAAAGGTAGAGGCACTATTAAGAGGCATGACTTTGTTGAAGTAGGTATGGCCTTGTCTTGGGGTTTCTATTGCAGCAAAGAGACACTGTGACCATCGCAACTACTATAAAGGAAAAATATTTAACTGGGGTGGCTTATATTTTCTTGGGTTTAGTCCATTATCATCATGGTGAAACATGGCAGTGTGCAGGCAGACATATGTTGGAGAGGGAGCTGAGAGTTCTACATCTTGACTCATAGGCAACAGGAAGTAGGTGTAGCTTAAGCATAGGAGACCTCAAAGCCCACCCCACAATGACACACTTCCTACAACAAGGCCACACCTACTTCCACAAGGCCACGCCTCCTAATATGCCACTCCCTTTGGGGACCATTTTCTTTCAAACCACCATAGGACTTGTTGGAAGTGTCTGTCGGGTGGGCTTTGAGATCTCCTTTGCTCAAGCTATGTTCAGGGTGGAAAACAGTTTTTTTCCTGCTGCCTGTGGATCAAGAGGTAGAACTCTCAGCTCCTTCTCCAACACCATGTCTGCCTGCATGCTGCCACGCTCTCTGCCATGGCAATAATGGACTAAACCTCTGAACTGTAAGGTGTCTCAATAAAATGTTTTTCTTTGTAAGAGTTGTGTGGTCACAGCAAGAGAACCCCTAATTAAGACACCCACCTTTGGCAAAAGTTGGGGTGCAGATTGCTGACCACATGTTCCACACTGCCCTTTCCTCCTATGCAGGGGAAGCTGTGGCCTTAGCTGCGGCACCAGGCTGGCTACTTCTGTACCCCACTGCAGCCTGGACATATCTTGATTGCATCCTGCACACTCTGACTCCTACCTGAGCATCTGGTGAGGAAATTACCAGGGAGCCACAGGAGTCCTCAGCCTGAGTGTGGAGTCCCCATGGGCCCCAGCTCTGGCCCATAAATTTGCAGGATCCGAGAGAAGACAAGTGCTTGGGAAATTATAGCCCCATCAGGCCACCATCATCTGCTGCACTCTTCAAAGTGATCAACGGCCCTTTGGCTCTCATCTTAAAGACTGAAGGGAGGGATAGATCCACTGAACTCCAGCCTGCGCTGCTGGTCTCCTGGGAGCCAGAAAACATGACAGACAGAGTGCCTGGAACACAGAAAGCAAGCAAGAATCCATATACATCTTAGGAGGACATCCTAGTGGGGTGCAAGGAGGCATATAGCCGCTTGTCTCCCAGATTCAGCTGCCAGAACTCCTGTTTCAGCAGAGTAAGGGCTGCAGCTATTTGTTTCCACACCTAGTAAACCCCAGGTAATATGAGAATCCTGTATTTCCTGCTGTAAGAATTTTGTCCGATCACTTTGGAGCAGTCAAATGGTCAGTTTCCTTATCTATAAAGTAGGGCTATGGGAAGCAACGAATCTGCATCCCAAGCCCTGATATGGTTGGAAGATGAAATATCAGTAAAACTGAAGGAGAGGAGGCAGGAAAAGGCATATCATAAGTTCAAGTCTGGACAGGCAGCTGATTCACATTGCAATAGGCTCCTACAATGTCTGCTGGCCTCTTCTCTCTGGGTTGTGTGTGCCTTGGAGCAACCATTGAGAGACAGGGCTCAGAGAGCAAGCCTTTTGTGTTCTCTGCAGCATGTGCTGTTCCTGTGGGGCAGTGGGAGACTTAGTCATGAGAGGTTGTTGGGTGTCACAGATGAAGGGACATCCGTGCTTTCCTGTGGCAAGTTCACGGAGCAGTTGTGGGAACCTGGCCTTTTTGTAGGTGTGGTGCTCTGGAGACCAAGGTGAGGACGTCACACTTTCTGACCAGGACAGTGGGAGCTATGGGAAGTTCTGGAGTAGCAAACTGGCCACTCGGTTCTTACCTTTGTTAGATAATTGGTGTTTTAATGCCTCCCCCAAAAGGGATCTGCAGTTGGACATTGGTGACTGGAGCAGAGGAATAAAGGAAATGGCCAGAGAGGTCACTGTCCCACAAGGCAGCAGCCCTCTACAGGCAGGATGCCAGGAGTTCTTCAGTACTTCAAGTCTCAGTCTGAATCCTGCGATGACATGGAAGGCTCCAGCATGGTGATGCCAGTGGCTCTGTTCTTCAGCATGACGGTACCATGGGGCTCTGTGCTCCAGCATGATGATGCCAGGACCTCTGTTCTCCAGCATGATGATGCCATGGAGCTCTATGCTCTGGCATGGTGATACCAGGGGCTCTATTCCCCAGCATGATGATGCCATGGACTCTATGTTTCAGCATGGTGATTCCAGGGGGCTCTATCCTCCCGCTGGGCACAGCAAGGAGCAAGGCCAACCTTGGGTTGGAAGGTGTTCCGTAAGACTTGGGGAGAGAAGTGACTCAGAAAAGGCCTTTGGGATTTGAAACTAGGCCTTCATGACAGGCTCAGGTGCTGTTGGAATGGCATGGGTGCTGTTCTTAAGGAAAGCCAGCCATGAATGGGAAATTTTCTCATTTTTCCCAGGATTCTTCTTCCCTGCCACCTTTTCCAAGCCACCAGGGTCCTGAGACATGCACCCACAGTGAAGTCATGAGGAAGGGAAGGGGTGCCTTCCATGAAATGTGGGTGGGGGCCCTAAAGTCTACACGCACTGCCACCTGAAAACCACATAGCTCAGTCACAGAGTACAAGAGCCAAGAGGATGGCTGGGTGATCCATGTCCGTGTATGTAAGGGTTGGGGTAACATCATGTCAGTGTGTGTGAGGGTTGGAGTAACATGCTGGGACATTCACATCTGTGAATTTATAGTTTATACAGATCTAAGACCGGCTAATCAAATCTGCACATAAGTACCTTAATCCAGAAAGAGGCTTAGAACAGATTTCTAAACAGAGACCAAGGAAGTCACTATTTAGTTTACTCAATCCTTCAGTTATTTGCTCTTCTGATCAAAGCCTTCCTAAGGCCTTGCTGACTTCCAGTACTTAGGCTTGACCTGGCTCACAGAGCTGAGGAAGACAGCCCTGGCACCACGAGGGTATGGGGGAGATCCCTGCTCCAGGAGGCGATAGTAGGTGGGTGTAGAGGAGGTGACCCTGGAGGGCTCCCCCTAAGGAAATGCTGTCTAGTGTGCTCACGACAGGTATGTAGGAGTGAGGGAATTCCTGGTCTTTGGTGCCTACAGGGTCATTTTCAAGTGAGAAAACTCAACCCTTACAGGAAAAGCCCAGGCAACCAGTCAGTAGGGTGGAAAGTTAAGCCATTTTCTCAGATCCTAGGCCAGTGTGCTTAGGGGGTAACCTGGGAGACACTGTAGCCAAAGAAAACACTTTATTCCCTACAGAAGTCTGCCAGCATCAATGTCTCCATGAAACACAGCACAAACAAAGACAACTCAGGACTAAATACAGATGTTTACTGAAGAACCATCAGTCACTCCCCTCAACCATCCATCCATTTCTCCTTCTCCATCCATCAATCTATCATCCACCACCCACTCATCTTTCTGCCTCCTCCACCCCATAGCATCTCCTGAGCACCCCACAGGTATTTTTCTGGAGCAAACAAGAGAGCCAAGCCATTCTCCTGCCAGAGAAGACCTATCTTTGCAGAGAGTTTCCTGGAAAGCCATTGTCTAGGTTTGGGGAAAGACAGTAGGATAGTTTGAAGACACAACATAATTCATATTCCCAGCTCCCTGTAATTATTTTCATCAAATGTCCACCTCTATCACCACTGCAAGAAGCAGCAGCACAGCAGGAAGAGGAGAAAGCCACTTTGGAAATCAGTGTGGCGATTTCTCAGAAAATTAGGGAACTATCTACCTCAAGACCCAGCAGGTATATAGCCAAAGGATGCTCATTCACACCACAAGGACATGTGCTCAACTATGTTCATAGCAACAATATTTATAATAGCCAGAACCTGGAAATAACCTACATGCCCCTCAACCAAAGAATTGATAAAGAAAATGTGGTACATTTTTACAATGGATTGTTACTCATTGGGAAAAAAAGCAAAACAAAACAAAAACAAAAAAATGACATTTTGAAATTTGTAGGCAAATGGGTGGATCTAGAAAAGAACATATTGAGTGAGGTAACCCAGACCCAAAAAGACAAATATAATCTATATTCACTTGTAAGTGGTTTTTAGACATAAAGCAAAGAAAAACCAGTCTATAGTCCACAAACCCAAAGACCCTAAACAACAAAGAGGACCATAAGAGAGACATACGTGGATCTAAATAAGAGAAAAAGACAAGAATTCCTGAGTAAATTGGGAGCATGGGGTTCAAGTGAGAGGGTAGAAGGGAAGATGGGAGGCAGGGAGGAGAGCAGAGAAAAATGTATAGCTCAATAAAAACAATAAAAAATGTATTGCATAAAAAATTAAAAAATAAAAAGTTAATAAAAATTTTGAAAATAAGTAATCAAAAAAAGGGACATACTGGGATGTCTGATGGAGAACTTGTTGGGGCAGGACCAGCCTGTCTCTTCTGCTGTAGCTAGTTACCATGCTGCGAAAAAAGGTACTCTAATCCCTCAGCTGTCTGCAGGCAGGGCAACAGATCCTAAACACAGTGGTGAGTCCTCCTGGTAGAGTCTCAGTAGATCCATCACTGCTGAAGATCCTCTGGGCCCCATCCACCAGTGGGAAGCTGTGACAGCCTGTCCTGACTGTTCTGGGCAGTTATGGGTCTTCACTCTTGGGTTCTTCTGAATGGAGCACCATTTAATTCCCAGTTCTCCTTTCCAGGAAAGACAGTCTGGGCCTTGGAGAGTGAGCAGTTTGACCACAAGACAACATTCACAACAGACACAGGGAGACAGACGGCAGACCCTGGTCCACCTACCCCCTACTCTAGGATGGGGACCTAAGACTCAGGGTTAGGACTGTAGAAGCATCCAAAATGAAGATGTCCTTTTATATCCAGAGTGAGATTCAAGGAGCAAGGAGGACCTAAGTTTGGGTAGGGTAAGAGGTAAGTCTCTGTGCTGGGACCACCTCTCCTCACTCAGAGTCTGAGTCTCCCTTAGTTACAGCCTTAATCATCAGTTCAAAGAAAAAAGCCTTCTTCATTCCAGCAGGCTGCCACTGTCACTTTATAATGAAATTTATTTTTACAACCCCAAGCCTCTAATGACTAAGTGACGCTAACTGCAGGAGGGGGAGGAGGTGGCTCAGGCAAGTGGGCGGGGACATGCCTAGAGACCTATCACTTATACAAGAGGGTGAATCGTGACTGAGATGCTCATACATACTGCATTCACAGGAACATGCACACACACCTGAAGATATCAGACACACACACACACACACACACACACACACACACACTACTTCAAGTGCTCAGTGATAAAGATAGAACTTCCAATGTCAGCCCTGCTGTAGCACAAGGAGTGCCCTCCATTTCTCAATCTGTAAAGTGGGCGGTGTCAATACTTACCTCTCAGGTCAATGTCTAGCCACATGAATGGCAGAAGTGTGTAGGCTACCATAACGTAGGTAACGCCAGCTTTGACAGTGCCCCACCGAGTGTTTAGTGGGTGACTTCTGAGCTGTCTTCCAGGCCCTGCTTCTTTGCTTGTTTCTAGAATTTTCCTCTTGTTACTTAGCCAGAGTAGCCCTTGAAGACAGTCCAGGAAGGCAACCCTGATGGAAGCTCCGGTGTGAGGTGGCCTAGCTTTGAATTTGAGCAAAGTTACTATTTATTGGGCACCTACCATCTGCCAATCCCCGAACTAAGAGCCTTTCCTTGTCTAACTCCTTATAGGAAACCAAGGGAGTCCTCGCCAAATCTTTGCGATGAAGAAACAGAGTTCTGAAGACAGGTACTCTGCCCCAGCTCCATCTCGTTGCTGAGGTTAACAACAGGTCACACAGCCTTGAAAGAGCAAGGGTCGCCAGGCTGAACTGAAGCTTAGGGGAGGCCTCTGGTCCCACTTGAGATGAGTGAAACCCCTGCCCTTGGAGGTATCCAAGAAGCTCAGGCCAAGGCTTCCAGGGGAGCCCAGGGTCCCTTGGTTTTAGTTAAGGTTTCAACTGCAGTAATTACATATCGTGCCCAAAGGTAACTTGGGGAGTGAGGGTTTATTTCGTCTTACAGTTTACAGTCCATCACTGAGGGAAGGCAAGGCAGGCACTCAAACAGGCCAGGAACCTGGAGGCAGGAGCTAATGGAGGGGCCATAAGGAGTGCTGCTTACTGGCTTACTCTTCCTGACTTCTTCAGTTTGTTTTCCTATATAATTTGTCTTATATCTGGGGGTGGCACCACCCACAGTGGGCTGGTCCCTCCCACATCAATTGTCAATCAAGAAGTGCCCCACAGGCTTGCCTGCATACAGTCTTCTGGAGGCATTTCTCCAGTTGAGGCCCCCTGTTTTCTGATGACTCTAGCTGTGTTAGGTTGATAGCAACAACAGCAACAACAACAACAAAGCAAAAACTAGCCAGCACACCATTGTTTCTCATTTCTACAACACTTCAGACTCCAAAGATTGGGGTCTCCTTCATGGACCCAAATGCTGACGAGGAGACCAAGGCATCACCCAGCTCAGTGCTGCTCCAGAAGTAGGAATCCTGCCCCCTCAGATTTCCCTTCACAGGGGGTTCTCACATACCAGGCTGAGTCAGGATCTGCTTAGCCCTTCATTGTTTTTGTCCCTGGAGGGGCAACCTCACCCACAGCAGCCAACGGCCCCAGGAGCTCTGGAGGAGAGATTGCCTGGCCTGCCCGCCCCCTGAAGGGTCACATCTCACCCTGGTGTGGAGGCACTGTCTCCTGGGACTCGCACTGGAGATTCTGCAGGAGGGAATGGCTCCCTCAGCCCTTCTGAGGTGGGCGGTACCCCATCCTCAGCCAGTCCTCCCCACAGCCTTGTAGGAGAACAGGGAAATCTTGCTTTAATGCATGAGGAAACCAAGGTTTAGAGAATTAAAATCACTCGTCCAAGATGCCTCACCCTGCAGGACAAAACCCAAGTCCAAGAGTGTGTGGCAAAAAGTCTGGGCTCCCTTTCCAACCTGGCTCTTGAAGACCAGCCTCCAGCTGCTCATGATCTAACCGCACCCACACACACACGCACCTGCACCCTACACTTTGGACTTCAGTTGACCATTGCTGACAGCAGGTGTAGAAGGTGTGCAGGGTCATGGCCCTCCAGCACAGGGCTCAGCCATCTGCCTATGTCAGGCCTCTCAATGAAAAGACGATGTACATACAGGGTATGGACTGGGTAACAACCGGAGGGCAGTAGCTGTTGACCAGGGCAGGGCCTAAATCTCACAGCTTGGGTGATAGGAAGAGCAGCCATGCCTTCCAGTGAGAAAGTCAGGGTCTGGGTAAGGGAAGGCCGTTCACCTCAGGCCAGGGAAGAAGCTGTGACTTCCCTTGGCCACAGGGATCATCTAGGTACTGCTTTCAGGGCACAGATTCACAGCTGGAAACACACAAAGATGTGGGTCTTGGACAGATAAGGGGCCAAGCTGCAGAGATGTAGGCTGCCCAGGGAAGGTGAGAACCAACATGGGTTCACACTCCCAAGTAGCACTTCAGTCAGTGGGACACAGATGAGGGAGGTGACGTGAGATGCTCCTCTGTATGCTGTGAATATATTTTATTACCATTGGTTTATAAAGAAGTTGCTTTGGCCATGGTAGTGCATAATGTAGCTAGGCAGAAAAGTCAAACTGAATACAGGGAGAGAGAAAGCAGAGTAGAAGAGATCACAGCAGTCGCTGGGAAACAAGATGTGAGGTAACACTACAGCTACATGGCAATACATAGATGAATAGAAATAGTTAATTTAAGATGCAAAAGCTAGTTAGTAATAAGCCTGAACCATAGGCCAAATAGTTTGCAATTAATATTATAAGCCTCAGAGTGGTTATTTGGGGATTGGCTGGTGGGAGAGAAACCTCCAGTTATAGGAGAGAGTTGCTGACCTTGCAGGATTTCAGAATTGTGGACTCAGGAAGCAGCAGGCATGTGACTGAAAAGGTTCCGCAGACCCCAGACATATCTGGGGAGACAAGTACCCAGGTCTGCCAGTTATCAATTACCCCAGGTTTGCTCCTCTGCAGGGCTGTTCCAGCCCTTCTTCTTGGTAGGTGTCTTCCCAACAGGGACCCCTGAGGTGCGGCAGCATGGTTCTGGCTAAAGTGTGTGTTCGGTGGGGTGCTCCATCTACTCCCAGCCTGTCATAAAGGCAAGAGCTGAGTGCACTATTCTGCGGGTGTCCTGGGGACCCCAAATGTCAGGGGTCTGGCCGCCCTGGGGTAGAACTGCTTTCAGGATTGCTGGGTTTTCTCCCCAGACAGCAGGTTGGAATCTGCCTTTTTCTCTGCTGTGTTGTCTTGAACAGGTCGTGGCCCCGCCCAGTTTGCTTCTCTCTGGGAGTACAGAGGACAGCGTGTGAAGTTGTCCTCTTGGGGAGCAAGACGTCGTGCAGCTGGGGTATGACTGGTCTGTGGTGAACATCTCCCCACACAGGCCTCCCTACAGTAAGCACTGCTTTCTCCACAGAGTCTGTCCTCAGAGCTGGGCATCTGAGCATGCCAAGGACTTGAGGAAGACATCAGCCACACATTGTCTAGTTACTTCCCAGGGATGATGGTTCTCATTTGAGCCACCTGGCAATCTAAGTCAGAGGCCTCTTGTCTCTGGGCACGGACATCAGAATGCTACAAAGTTACTGTTTTTTGTTTTTGTTTTTTGCACTCACTCCTAATTTGATACTAATGTCATTATTGGAGTGACTTTTTTTCCATAATCATATTAATGAGTTGTCTTTTCATGTTAGCTGACTTTTGTGGTGTGTGTACAGCTCCTTAGAGCTAAGTCTAATGAAATAATGGGCACAGGGCCCTTCGGGAACAAATGTGGGCATCAGTGTGTTCAACAGATGGAATGACACAAGGAAGCAAAAAACTGATAGGGGCTGGAGATGTGACCCAGTTAGTAGAGCTCTTGCCTAGTGCACATGGAGCCATGGGTTCCATCCCCAGCCAGTATAAACTGAAGCTAAAGGCACATGCTTATAACCCCAGCACTTGGGAGGCAGAGGCAGGAGGATCAGAGATTCAAGATCATCCTTGGCTACACAGTGAGTTCCAGGCTAGCCTGGGCTACATGAAACTTTATCTTCAAACAATAACAGCAACAGCAAAAAAGCCAAAACATTGAGTTAGTGTTGTATACAGTATATTACATGCTATACATTAATAGTTTTTATTATGCTACTTATCTTAAAGCTGACTTAATGTAGGAATGAGCTGTTGCCCCATGCTTACATGCACTGAGACACACACATGCACACTCTAATGGCAGTGAGGAACAACACACAATTGTATCTCCATGAAGCTTGATGGTAGCACCTATGAATTATTGAACAATTTGATAACTAATTCATGACTTTCCTGCTACAAATTGTATCAACAGAAACTCATTGAGTAAAAACCTGGTGAACCCAGGGCCTTCCTGAAGCTGAACTATTCCAACTGTTTTCCACGAATGTGTGAATGAGGGTGTGTGTGTCTATATGGCTTGTGTATGTGTGTATGCATGCCTGTGTATGTGTATCTACATGGCCTGTGCATGTGTCTGTGTGTCAAAATGGTGTGTGTGTGTGCATGCTTGTGTATGTATATGTATATGCCTCTGTGTGTTTGCATTTGTGTCCAAGCACACCCCTGACTGTTAGCTGAGTGTGGATGCCATGTTCACAAGCAATTCCAGGCTAGCTTTGAACTCATTATATAGCTGAGGATGTTCTTGAACTATTTATTTACTTAATTAATAATTAATTTAATGTGAATGAGTGCTTTTATGCATGTATGTATTGCAACCATGCTGTGCAGTATCCACAGAGGCCAGAAGATCCCTGGAACTGGAGCTGCAGACTGTTAAGCCACCATGTGTGTGCCGGGAGCAGAACTCACCAAGTGCTCTCAACTGCTGAGCCATTCTTCCAGCCCCTAGCATCTTTTAGTTTGCTTACTCATCTGTTGATAGGCTCTTGGACTGTTTCCATTTTGGGCTGCAGTAAATAAGGTGTTGGTGTCCAAGTTTCTGAGTCCTTATTTTCAATTCTATTGAATTAACTCGTTCTTTAAAAAGCGAGGAATTCTATGTTTACTACCCATTTACTGTGCTCTAAATGTCTTATTGCACTGTGGTGGTTTGGATGAGAGATGTCCCCCTCTGCTTTCAGGGAAACCCATCTAAAACAGCAAGCTTCCCTGCACCCACATCCACTCTCAGCCTGTTGTCTAGATTCATCTTATCTGAGGCTTCTTTTTATTCCACAGATACTTTAGGAGTGCTTGCAGCTGACACTGGGAAGCAAAAGAGGTCAGACATGACCTCAGCTCTCAAAGACCATCAGCGGCCTGTGTGACCAGACCAGACAAAAGCAGGAGCCACCAGGCCCCTGTGTCCCAGTGTATGCTGTGACTGGAGGCCAGAGCAAGGTTCTTGAAACCAGACAAGGCTCTGGAACGTCTTAGATGCTGCTGCTACAGCCGAAGCACCAAGGATAGAAGTCACCCAAGAGACCAGGGGCTGACGTTGGCTTGGGTCAAGACAGTGAGGAATCAGCTCTTTCCTTCTCTCTTTCTCCCCCTTCTTTTTCTATGTGTGCATCTTCCTGGGGATGCACACACCATGCACACTTGTGGATCTCAGAGGGAAACTTCAAATGCCCGTCCTTGGGTGCCCTTCTTCCACCTGTTGATTTTTAAGACTTCTGTCACTGACTTGCCACTTTGTCCTGTTGACCACACTAGTGGGGCCCCAAGCTTAGGGGTCTCTCTGTCTTCTGTCTCATCATTGCTGGGATCATAGACACAAACCACTACACTCAGTTTTTCAATGTGGATCCTAGGAAGTTGAAGTCAGGGAGCCTCAATGGGGGATTGGCCTGTGGGTATGTCTGAAGAGAGATGCTCTTGACTGCCAATTGATGCTGGAGGGCCCAGCCCGCAGTGGGTAGTACTAGCCCTCCTTAGGTGGGAGTGGGTTGTATGAGGAAGCCAGCTGATCCCTTTCCTCCACTCAGTTGCTTTGGTCATGGAGTTTGTCACAGGAAACTTAAATAGCATTGTTCCCATTTTACAGGTGAGGATGTGGAGGAGTGGTTCCCCAACTGGGAAACGGCAGAACTCCTTTTCACCTATGGATCAACTTGATTCTGCACCCTAAGGGCTGAGCTTTAGGAAGGAGTTCATTCCCTTCCGTGGGAGGGAGTGGGTGTTGGGAATGGAAGACTCCCCAGGGCTCAGACACTAACAGCAGCAAAAGACCAGAGTCTGAATAAGGCGACTGTTAGCTCAGATTTTCCAAACATAATCCTGAACTTTGCCACACCAGCTCCTTCTGTACCCACAGTGGGAGAGGAAAGGTCCTTGTTGGCTGCATGGCCAGTGGGGCAAAGAGCAAACAGCACCCCCTTAAGGCTGGCGTGGGAGTGGCAGCAGGGAACCCACTACCAAATCCTTGCCTCGCTCAGCACTCCTGTTGAAGAAACTACCCTCTGTTGCTAACCTTCCAGGAACTGAGGTTTCATTAAAGAAAGTGACATTTTCTCATAAGTCTCTCTTGGAAGGCCTAATAAGCATCATCTAATGATCACAGAGGGTCTCCATGGCACAGTAGTATACACTATGACTAGCTTTGACTTGTCTGCTCATGTCCAGAACAATCTTAATTAAGAGGAAGGTGCCCGTAACTCTACAAGAATTTATCAACTGTCTCTCAAAGTAACTCTGATTAATAGCGGAGTCACAAAAACATCTCCATAACCAGGTCACATGATATAATACAAATGACTGTTGCTATTTTTAAGTAATGTTTATTAGAATCCCTTGGCGCCTAATACATGCAATTTACAGCTGCTTGCAGTCCAACTTACACACGGCCTCCTGTGGCTCAGCTCATTAGCACATTTGGGAAGAAATGAGCTTTCTTGTGAATTCTCCCATTCTGTTTCTTCTTCCCTACGAGGCCAGACTGCCAGACTCTTCAAGAGCAAACACCTGCCTGCCCTTGTCTCCAGCACGAATGTCTTAAACGGTCAGAGTTTGTTAATTATCACAGAGGCACACATTACCAATTCGAGTTAGATAGCCTGAGCTAGAGAGCTGGAGAAAGACTCGGTGAGTCAACTGTGCTCCTGCAAGCAACCATGTGCTCCTGTGAGCAACCATGCTCAGGGAGGATGATACAGGGGGAAGCCTGAATACAACTTGAGCTTCGAGAACATTCCAGTTGGAGATTTGGGGGCCTCTGAAGGAATTTGTCACCAGATGCTTGCAGAGTAGAAGTGTTCCAGGTTAGGAGACCAAAGGCCTGGGTTCTCATTCTGCTTCTGAGTTTGAGATGGCAGACATCAGAGGACCTTTGTCTGGCTCCTTCCATTTCCTGGCCAGAAAACAAAATCCAAAGATCAGATGTTTTGGTTGGACAGCTTGCTCTGTGAGGGCCCAGAGAGGATGCATCTACTAGCACTTTGCACATGCTGTGCACACCAAGAGGTAGAAACGAAAGATGCTACACTTTCACATAATTGTAAGAACTGTGTGGTGCAGAGTGACTGCCCTAGTTCATCATGAGGAAGAGCAAATCTCCACGCATTCTTATTAAAGAAACTCAATATATAATAATAGCAAGTTCAGAATTGGGTGGTCTGGGAAGAAGATACTTGTTTGTTTTTCAAGACAAGGTTTTTCTGTGTAGCCCTGGCTATCCTGGAACTCACTCTGTAGTCCAGGCTAGCCTCAAATTGACATAGATCTGCCTGCCTCTGCCTCCCGAGTGCTGGGTCTAAATGTGTGTGCCACAATGCCCACCCAAAGAATGTAAATCTTCTGATGAGATACCATATTCCTTTCCCTTAGGCTCAAGGATAGCTTTCTCCTAATCAAAATGAGAAAATAATGTCATCTGTCCTACCCATTCATAGCTCATGGGCTGTACAAGAGCACAATTGTGGAGATTTGTCACTCATATTGGTTTAATAAAATGCTGATTGGCCTGGCCAGTAACCAGGTAAAAAGTATAGGTGGGGCAACCTGACTAGTAGAATTCTGGAAAGAGGAAAAGCAGAGAGTTAGTCACCAGCTAGACACAGAGGAAGCAAGATGAGAATGCCTTACTGAGAAAAGGTACCAAGTCATGTGGCTAAACAGACAAGAATCATGGGTGAATTTAAGTCATAAGAGCTAGTTAATAATAAGCCTGAGCAATAGGCCAAACAGTTTATAATTAATACAAGCCTCTGTGTGTTTATTTAGGACTGAATGGCTGCAGGACTGAGCAGGCAGAAACTTCTGCCTACAGGTGGGTGGTGGTTACACTTGGCCATGGGCCATAATTCAACAACAAGCATGAATTAGCTCTTGCAGTGTGGGATGGGTGGCTATCCTACCAGTCCCAAAATACAGCACAGCAATGGTTAGCTGGAAGAATGGGGGTCTTTTTTTCAACATTTGAAAAAATTTACTTATGCAAAGAGCATGAATATGCCTTGCCATAGGCCATAGTGTGTGTGTGTGTGTGTGTGTGTGTGTGTATACAATTTAGGGATGCAGTTCTATCCTTCCATTTTGTGGGAACCAGGGACCAAACTTAGATCACCAGGCTTAGCTGAAAGTGCCTCTACCTGCTCAGCCATCTCACCAGCCAGCCCTATCCCATGTTCTCTTTGGTGAGCTTTCTAAGGTCACAACCATGCTATAGAGCCCCATGAGCTGACAAGAAGAAATGCTCACTTTGACCGTCAGTCTACAAGATTGCCTTGACTTTACCCAAGATCTGCACATCCAGGAAGGGTTGCTCATGACCAACAGTAGCTGCAGATCATCTAAGAGGCTTTGAGGCTGCTGCCTAGGCTCGCTTACAGGTCAAGATTCAGCTGGCAACTGGATAGTCTTAGGTGGCCTGAGTTCCATGGCCTTTTCACTGCAGGCAGGCTAGCCCGGACAAGTTCTTCATCTGGCCACAGGCAGAGAAGTATGAGCTAACAAGGTCAGCCACACAACACCCAGCACTATCTGGTTCAAAGCAAGGGCAGAGACTGCAGGTTGGAGTGAGGGTGGTCCTGGGTCACACGGCACAGCAGGAGGGTATGGCGAAGGAGCTGCATTAGTCCATTCTGTGTTGCTATGAGACACTAGGAGATTGGAAATGCAAAGAGAGATGCACAGAACTAGTGGATGGAAAGTCCAGGGAACACAGTACCTGCATCTGGGAAGGACCACTTCATTTGCATTGCATGGTAGAAGAGAAAGGGAGAGAGCTATGGGGGAGAACAAGCCAAGCACCTGGGGGACAAGCAACATCAGACATATCAGGAAACATGCAGGGCCACTGATTCAGCCACACCTATTCTATAGGATATGTGTAGTAACAGTCACTACCTATATCAGTGTCATGCTCCACACCTCATTAACAGCAAGTGCTGGCCATTGTTGCCTTGTGTGTTGGCCCTGGGCACCACTATCTCCTCTTTCATTGCCTAGATGGCACCAAAAGGTTCACAAAGAAAGGTTTAGTCCAGAACTCTCCATCACCTCACCAACTACCTGAGATAGCCATATAATAAAGAGGGAGGGTTCTCTTGGGTTCAGAGTTTCCAAAACTGACTGACAGTTGCTATGGCTCAGAAGCACAGGTAGGAATGTGTGGTGAAGTCATTCAACTGATGGTGGAATGTAAGGGAGGAAGAGGCTGTGGGCCCAGTGTTGCTTCAAAAGCATGAATCCAGAAGACTTCCCAGTAAGTCCTATCTCTTACAGTGTCCCTATACTTTATGAAAACAGACCTACAAAATTCCACAGTACAAATAACTAGAATGGATGACAAAATTTAGCCACTTGCTAGTCCCTCAATACCCACTTCTCTACTGCTCATTAGTACTGACTCCTTGAATGCATGCCTGTCCTGATTAAGAAGTGTGTTTTACAGCCGCCCTTGAAGCTAGGTGTAGTCATGTGATTATGTCCAGGCTAATAGATTGCAAGCAAAAGCTTCATGTGAGACTTTCAAAAGTGGCTTTTAGAAGGAAGACTGTATTATTCTTTTTCTCTTCCTTTTTCCTTATGATAGGATAGGGGGTGTTATGACTGGAATTTGAACAACCATATTAAACCACAATGTAAAAAGACTTCTACATGCTGAAGATGGCAGCTTTTTGAGTTAAGAAGAACGTGGACCTTGTTCCATGAGAAACTGTACTAATACTCCCCCAACACACACACATATGCAGATTTTCTATATTTTTTTCCAGAGAGAAAATGAAATTCAACTGTGTTCAGGCTTCTCTGAACATTGCTGATCATATCAGTTATTTACATAGTACTTTTAAATTTACAAAACCTTTTTTCATTTCCTTTACGATATTCCCAGGTAAAACAAAATGATGTTATTTATGTTCTCATTTTATATGAAGAAATAGAGGCGGGGGGTTATCAGCTGCCCAAGATCAGTGTGTTAGGCAAAAACCTGAAGTATGTGGCTCTTGGGCCAAGCTGCCCACCAGTACAGGGAGCGCTCGGCTCACAGTGTCTCTTCCATCCCTTCTCCTCCCCCTGTATGCCGCTGGGAAAGAAGAGAAAATCAGGGGGAGTCTGGGGACAGGGGGAAAGACCCCTCATTTAGACATCTGGCTGAAACTGAGAAGCAAGAATCCAGCACAATAAACACTTGCTTAAGGCCATCTCCCTTCCCAACTGTAAACCTGTAGTTTCCTAGGAATCTCACAGGAAACCCATTTACAGGGAAAGGTATATGCTAAAGCCCTGTGTGAACCTAGTGGCTCCTGCATCACCTTGTCAGATTAGAACTCCATCTGCAGCATCTCCAGAGCCGCTCTGTAATTCCACTTGTCCAAAAACTGTGAATTTCTTAGAAACTAGAGAGCCACCCAAATGGTATGTATAATTAGTGCTAAGACACTCTATTGTAATTTTTCCTTGAGAAATCCATTCCTGTGGTTGGATATGGTACACAATCACCTCCTCTCATTTATGCAATGAATTTCAGACTATGGTGGTTTGAATGAGAATGGCCCCATAGGCTCATTTATTCAAATGCTTGGTCCACAGTTAGTGGAACTGTTTAGGAAGGATTAGAAGGTGTGGTCTTCTTGGAGGAGGTGTATCACTGGGGGTGGGCTTTGAGATTTCACCCATGTCATTCTCAGTTATTTCTTTCTCCTCGAGCACGTGGATCAGATGTAAACTCTCAGCTACTGCCTGCCTGCTGCTGTGTTTCCCTCCATGGTGTCCATGGACTCTAACCTTCTGGAACCCTGAGCTCTAGATTAAATGCTTTCTTTTATAACCTGCTTTGCTTGTGGTGGCTTGTCATGGCAATAAAAGAGTAGTTAAGACACAGTTCAACCAGGGTTATGTAATAGAATAATATGAAATAGAATAATATGAAATGCAAATTTCAAACCCTCGTTAATAAAATCCCATCTCTGCTAAATGGTGCTGAAATCCTTTCCAATGTCAAGGTCATGATTCCTGGACTGATCTGAATCAAAGTTCCTAAGAGATTAGGGGAACTCTTGAAGCTGTTGAGGGGACAGTGAGGAGCAGCATCTTTGTCTCCTCAGTGATGACAATGTCTGTGTCACCAATATTCGAGGTTATTGGCACGTTCTTTAAAAACAAAACAGCCTTAGCTCTGGAAGACATTGCCGGAGTCTAGCCAGTCCCACCAGGCCATCTTCCCCTCCATCGGCTTCACTTCTTGATTTGTCTGCTCAGGCCCAAGAGAGCATAGCCAGATATGTTAGCTACTTTTCTCTCTCACCTCCATGACAAATTCTTAGTAGAACCAACTTAGGTAGGTCACAAAGGGTTTGTTTGATTCATGGCTGCACAGCTAACCCCGAGAGGCGCCTGTGTCCACGGCAGAGTGTATATGAAGTCACTTTCTCACATCTTGGAGATAGACAAGAAGCAGGTAAATTGGGGTGTAACAGGGGTCATAACCCTCTATCCCTACCCCTATGGTCCCAATCTATCACCTAGGTCCCATGTCTAAACAGTTCCATGACTTTCCAAGCAACACCAGTCAGGGACCAAGTGTTCCAACATATAAGTGGGTAGGGAACATGCCACACTCAAACCACAACACCAGGAAACAGCAACCCCAGGACTCTACCCAGATGTTGGATAACAAAGTCAATGACTTTTCCCCCACGACCTGGTTCAAGCACAGCACCCTATGGAGGGTGATCAGTGTGGGACTGGGCAGAGGAGCTACCTGGGGAAGGCAAAGAACTGGAGTCAAAGGATGCTGAGGACCCTGCTAGGAGGTAGAGGACAGAACCTTCAGGGTAGAAGTGTAGGATGTGTGTGAGGCAGAGATTGGGATGGAATGTGCACAGGAAGCCATCGCGGGCTGTGCCAGGGAGAAAGCACATCCGCACCCAGATACTGAGAGCATCAGGCTCTCCCAGTGCTTTGCAGCCTGTGGTCATCACATCCACACCATGCTATGACTGTTACTTTCCCTCCCATTCTTTCTCTCCCAAATGAAGCTCTTGGAGAGAAGGCAGGGACCCTTTGTCCAGCCATTTTAAATTCCCAGGGTTCAAGACTGGATACAGAGCCTGCAAGCCAGACATGCTTTTAGGAAGACCTAAGCAAGCAAAGGAGGTGGTAACAGTATTTAAGGAACTGTGAGTACAAACTGATCTGTCTCCATCAGACCCGGAGAAAATGGTGCTCTTCAGAAAGTCATCAGGAACAGCTGTGTGCCCGGCGGGCCGGCGCCAGTGTGAGCCGCAGTTCTCTGAGCTCCCGGGTGCTTCTGACATTTCTAACTAAAGTAAATGGCAAAGCCCTCCCTCCCTGAAAGATCTACAAAGCCTGGAGCCAGACAGGTTTCCAGGCAGAAGTCATTCCCAGAAAATCCCTATGTAAACAAGAAATTGCAGAATTCATCGAGTTCCCCCTTGGAGGAAAAGTCACCCAAACCTTTAATTATAAACCAAGACGCGGGATACAGAACTTTGCAAATTGTCTCCTTCCATTAATTTGCTCTGCAAATACAGGTTGGGCTGTAGTGGGTGAGCACCCTGAATCTGAAGCTCCTCTCCAGATCGGGAACACGGCAGCTGGCCTCCCAGTCAAAGGCAGTGGAGGACAAGTCAGAGTGCCTGTGTTTTATGGCGGAAGTGAGCCCAGAAGCAAGAAAGGTGGGGTGAGCAGATTGGGCAGGGCTGGAGAAGAAGCCAGATGTGCTTGTGTTAAGGGGTCAGGTATTACTGTGGAGACAGGACATCCCTCCACCAGGACCCTTTAAAAAGTGCAGAGATCTTTAAACCAGCTGTTCAAGGCAGAGTCTGGGCACACTCCAAGCAACCTGACTTGTATGTTTAAGTGGTACAACAGTCTAGGTGCCACCACCCCTGCAGCGTTCAGGCTTCCTGGCCTTTCAGGAAGCAGTGATATGTTGCATCAGGAACTTAGGGTATGAGAAGAAGAGGAGCTGCACATCAGCTCCACTGAACCCATCAGTGACTGAGGGTATACAATATATGCAATCTTGGCTCCAGGCAACAAAGAACAAAACTGGACTCCTACCCACAAAGAACCCACTGTCTAGCGAGGGAGACAAGCCATAAACAAAGCAGATGTATAGCATTAAGGTGTATATTAGAAACAGCTATGGACAGGAGTGAGAACAGTCTAACAGGATTGTCACCAAGCCTAGGGACATGAATTTGATCCTTGGGATCCACATGGTGGGAGGAAAGAACCAATTCTTACCTATTGCACTATGACCTCCATATGTGAAGTGCAAGAGCCAGTGGCTGGGGGTGTAAAGGCAGGGCCATCTGGGTAGGTGTCTCAGGGTGTTTGGTGTTGCCATCAGAAAACAGCTGAAGGGTCTTGATTTACAGAGAGTAGAAACTCATTTTCCACAGTTTTGGAGGTTTGAAAGTCTAAGATTGAGGTGCTGGCAGGTTTGGCATCTACCAAGAGCCCTGCCTCTGTCTCCAGGATGGTGCCGTGGAGGCTGCATCCCCCAGGAATACCATTGCTTAGGTGTCTCCAGAGCAGAGGGTGTAAGCCCACAGCATCAAGTCTTTTCCACTGGAGTGCTCATCCAGGCAGAGGTAGAACCCTCGTATCCTAAAAAACCTCCCATGAATCCCCAGCTTCTACATTAGAACCAAGGTCCCAACATGAATTTGGTTGACACTGAGTATTCAAACCACAGCATTGTGTATTGTTGACAATGGCACCCGAGTGAGGGAATAGGCCCTGGTGACCCTGGGGAAGAGCTGTCTAGACATCAGGAATGGCCAAGCTGAGGCAAACTCAGGTCAGAGGGTTTGAGGAATAACAAGATGGCTGAGGTTGAGTCATAGCGTTTGGGTCATGGGAGACAAGACTTTGTTCAGCTCAGCAGGACTCAGAACCCAGTATTGGCTCAAGCTTCTGGAGTCGGATCCTGAGCAGTTTATTTCAAGCATATTTAAGTACAGCACTGTTGGTGGAAGCTTTCCAGAGATAACGAACACAATTCCACACGCTCAACAAAGCACACATAAATCTCCATGAGGAACAAAGTAAGCCAACTATAAATCCAGCGTGACTACATCAAAACTCTTTGTAAAGTCCGTAAAGATGGGTTCTATAGCTTGGCTGAAAAAAATCAGCTCATGATAAGGGTCTGGTGCAGGAAAAGTCTCCAGACACACGGTTAGAGTCAAGGTTGCCAGGCTAGAAAGCACACCTGCACACAGCCTTCTGGGTGCTTAACAGATACTGCATTGCTTCCCTCAAAGGAGCAACCCTGTGTGCTTAACATCCTGGGTTCCTCTAGTGCTTATCTCTGAGTGCAAAGGCCGCTGTGCCTCCTACAACAGGGGACACAGAAAGGCTGTGGAGGAGAGGTGAGGGGGACCCTGGTCATAGACTTACTACATTGACTTTGTTTATGTCATGATGCCTTGCCAGTCCTCTTGGATATATTCACTAAGCTCCCAAACTCAAAGATGGATAGTAGACTCCCAGCTGGGGTGGAGCAGACTTTCTGTTACAAATGGACCAGCATTTCACATGGGTCTGCTCTGTGGAGGGGCTGGACTAGAGGCTTTCCTGGTATTATTTCTAATATTCCTCACTACAGGCAAGCAGGGTGTTACCCCTTCTTTATTTTACAGTCAGCAATGCTGAGGCTCAGAAAATTTAAGAAAACTTTGCTGATTGTCCTGGAACCAAGTGACACCAAGATCACACTTGTTCCCGCAGACTTTCTGAGAGCTTGCTACACCCTGTCCCGGTCTGCTCTCTGTTGCTGTAAGAAAATGCCTGGGGCTGAGCACTTTGTAAAGAAAAGAGGTTTATTTAGGTTACAGTTTTAGATGTGGAAAACTATCCTTTTAAGCTCATTTTTAAGGGTTAATTTTTAATTATGGGGGATGGTTGCATACCCACATGCACATCAGTGCCGGAGAAGACCAACCATGTCGTATCCCCTTAGAGAGTTTTAGGCAGTTGTGAGTCTCCACACAGGGTTTCTAGGACTACTACTCAGGCACTTGCAAGAGCAGCACTTGCCTTTTATGCTGAACCATTCATTTCTCTAGCATGAGGTTGGGATTTTAAAAATTAAGATTGTTAAAGGCCAAATGGTAGTCATCATCCTGCCAGACCCTTGTTTGAAACTCAGGAAGTCAGAGCAGTGGGGCAGTCTTCATTTTGCATGATAACTCTTATGATTTCACTTAAGAAACCCCAGAATCCCTTTCAAGGACAGTTGCTCTCAAAGGCCTAAGTGCCTCTCGCTAGGCCCCACCCCTTAAAGGTGTCACCATCTCTTAGCATCGCCACACTGAGAAGTAAACCCCACCCCATGAGCCCACAGCAAACCCATCTCACTTTCACATGATTAGACTCCATTGTGGGGTGAACTGTGCCATGTCCAGGAGGGAGAGAAGAGGGCTAGGAGGATGCTATGGGAATTTGCTGAGTTCCCAGGAAGAAAAGGGATGCTGGGCAGAGGAAGCCACATGAGCAAAGACAGGAGGTGTAAGCCAGCAGGTGTGCTGGGAGCAGAAGAAACTCACAGTGTAAAGGTGCAGAGAGCCAGAATAGGGGGGACCTAGGCGATGTTAGGGTGTCTTATGGGCATTTTAAGCAGGAAGGAGATATAGTCCCATTGGCAGTTTCATATTGTGCATGTTTTTCTTCCCCTGTGAGAGCTCAGAAGACAGGACTCTCTTCCTCTCTGACGTCATCTAGCCGCTCCAGCACACACTGGTGCTCAGTTCAATCCAGGTGATGGAGCTGGCTTGGCCTGTGAAACTGGCATTTGGACTCAACTGTCCTGGCCAAAGAGTGGTCAGCCAAATGGCCACAACCAAATGTTCTCTGGATCCCTTGTTTGGAATCTCTTTTGATGTAGAAATACGGCACTGGGCTACAGTGACAATCAACCATATCCAGACATGAAAACTTTTCCAATTCTTGGCTCCTTCTCAGGGGTTAAGAAAGGGCAATAAGAAGGCTGGGGATGCGACTCCATTGAAAAGAGTTTGCCTGGCACTCTTGATGACCTGGGCTTGAGTCCAACGCTGCTACAAAAGTGTGTGTGTCTGTCTGTCTGTCTGTCTGTGTCTGTCTGTTTCTCTCTGTGTCTATTTGCCTGTATGTCTCCGTATGTGTGTGTCTGTCTCTCTGTGAATATATATGTATCTCTGTGTCTACCTATCTGTATGTAAACATGTATTCTGTTTCTCTGTCTCTCTTTCTATCTCTCTCTCTCTCTCCGTATGTGTGTGTGTGTACAAGGAAGATACAGATAACTCTAAATCAAGGCTAAAGTCTAGAATTCTTTCTGGTTCCTTTATGCCCACTTCCATGTGTAGGCATCTAGCCTCGAAGATTTAGACTAACAGTGGTACTGGGAAAAGAAGAAAACCACATTTTGAGATGGAACAAACCTGTCCACTACACACCACTAAGGACAGATTGCTGCTTAGCTTTTAGGTCACTGACAGAGGATGGGACAAGCCTCAGGAGGGCTGGTGCTGTCTCTGACAAAGCCCAGGATAACCGTGAGGCTCCCCACGAAACATCCTCTCTACAGAGGCATAGCCGTCTTGTGAAATGTACCATGGGCAGTCACATAGTTAAATAAACCGGAGGTAGTGAACAATTGGGATAATGTCAGGGTCTTTGCAAATAATGCGTTTATTTGCAGCATTTCAAAATAAAATGGGCTTGCTTCATTTCCAAGCTCAATGACGAGCATCTCTTTGCCAAGTGGGTTTCCATTGTTTTCTCTGTATTTTGTTCA
The DNA here is from genome assembly GCA_001685075.1 of Bramus lutescens. Lineage (NCBI taxonomy): Eukaryota > Metazoa > Chordata > Mammalia > Rodentia > Cricetidae > Bramus > Bramus lutescens. Next base: position 48,907 of record LOEQ01001933.1, read on the forward strand.
AGATTATCCCTGGTGCCAACTCACACTCTTGTAACATGTTTTCCCTTTACCCCTCAAAATCATTGCAGATAGGGGTTTCCCCTTCAACCAGTTGCTATTTGATAAGCTTTGAGAATCATCTGTACTAATTCTTCCAAGAACTTTGTGACTTAATTGTACCTAAATGCTATTATAGTCCATAGTGGGGAGAGGGGCCAGGTGTGCCAAGTTTTAGGAAATCCTTCAAAGATTGGGTAGTGAGAATCCAGGTGTCTAACTTAAGAACCCAGGTCTATTTGTTTATCTGTCTGTCTTTGAGACAGTCTTGATGTGTAGCCCGGGCTAGCCTCAAACTCATGATCCTTCATATATACGACAATGCCTGGTGAGATCCTAAAGAAAACAATCTGCATACTTAAGGAGTCATTTCATTTGATTCCATACAGCCACACAGATGGTCCAGATATACAATAACCTGGTTACTGTGGTGTCCCACTTCATTTGGTGTATGTGGCCACAACCTCTGGGGGCCATAAACTAAGGGACCTGATGGATCCCAGAGGTAGTGGTCATATGCATCAAATGAAGTACCCCAAGGGGGCTGGAGGAGATGTTCCTTGTAACAACCCCATCATGGGTGTGCAATCCAGGGTAGAAAGAAGGAGAAAGAGCAAGGGAGGCGGGACAGGAAGGAGGACAACTTAGAGATGATGCTGAGCCAGCCGCAGTCTTGCCAGGGAGCACAGCCAACTGCTCAGTTGCACAAGACATATTGGACTAAGCCATATGGAGCCGCAGAAGAAGAAAGGGAGATAAATCATCCACAGATCTTCCTGGACCCTCTCTCTCATTGATGAAAGTCCATCCCTAGAGAGTTAGCTCTGCAACACCTGTAAGTGTATCCCGCAACTCCATATTGACAGCTGGAGCAGAAAGCAGCTGCTGCTCCTGATGGTGCGAGATTGGTCAGACAAAGGTTCTGGGATTTCAGACCACCCGGGATAGATCCCTCTGCTGTCATTTGCCTTGCCCATGGTGGGCACCATGGCAGCCATGCTCAAGGTCAGCTGTCCATCTGAGGGAGAGTGGGACAGCTGGAGGCATCTGGAGAGGGAACAATGTTGGTGACTTCTGCTCTCTCCACTTAGCAGCAGGAAGAGAAAGCAGACCTGGCCTTGCCCAAACTATCTGATCTTGTCTAGTTCACATTCTCTTCTGAGTTGGCGTGGTTTGTCCCCACTAAAACTCAACATGAAACTCAGTGCTTGACACTGCCTCAGTATAGAAGAGTCAAGATGCTTAGACTTTTACAAGCTAATCAAGAAGTCTCCACCCACAGAGGGGTTCCTGAGTTCCCATGAGTGTCTTCCTATGAAAACCAGTTAGCTTGCTCTAGCTGCATTTCCTGACATGTGGCTTTGCGTAGAAGTTGAGAAGGTACCATGTTCTTGGGCTTTCAGAGCTAGGAGCCAAGATCGGCTTTTTCCATTATGAATTCCTTAGACGTAGGGGGTCTGTGGCAGGAAATGGACCGAGACAGATGCTTCTCCTGTCCTATGATATTTACATCTCATTTAAGGACAAAATTACCATCAGTCTGAAAGTGAACGGAAGTCTAATCTTCAGGGTGGTCAATTCTAAATTCCTAAAAATGATGGGAAAGATTAGTAAGCTAGGCTGGAGTCCTCTTGCAGCTGCCCAGGGACCATGATTGACACCCACTATCTTCCCCTTACCCCTCTCCCATTCTAGGCTTCCATCTGAGATTCTTAACCTAAGGGTGTCTGGGTTTTGCAGTTGCCTATAATGAAGATCTCAGGCTTCCAAGTGCCATAACAAAAACAAAAAACAAAAACAACAGGTTGGGTAACTTGCACAATGTGGGCTGATTTTCTTACAGTTCTGAAGGCTGGAAGTTCCAGACCAAAATTCAACGGGGTCAGTCTCTCATGAGGTCAGCAGCTTTGTCACAGTTATAATCTTTCCTCTTGGGCAACAGACAGTACTAGCTAGCTCTGACTTCTCTTACTTTTTAAAATTAAGGTGGGATTGCCCCCACCCCTAACCATAGCCTTAGTTAAACTTAATTCCTCCTGAGTAGGCTGTCTCCAAATACAGCTACCCTAAGACTTAGGGTCTCAAGAGATCAAATTCTGTTCATAGTACTAGGCATGTTTTTTCTTGTCCCCACTGTGTGATAGTAACCCTAGCTCCCATCCCCTCCAGAAGGCCCTCAGTGTCTTTTACACTTTGGGATCCAGGACAATTAACCCTTTGAAGTCCAAGATTGCCAGGACAAGAGGCATAGTTTCTGCAGTTTTCTCCTCGGAATCTGGACTTATAGGCCAAGCTGCTACCTTTGCTTGATTCTTTGACTTGCACATTTTAGTTATTGGAAACATACTTTCTGGCTCTTACTATATTCTAGGGAACAGCTCTCTAGTCCAGGAAAGCTCATTTCTAAGCTGGATGACAGTTTCTTCTTCCATGGATCATTTCATTGTCCATGTAAGCACAGGGTAATCAATGAGAGAGACCCTGCCATCCTGCCCAACTGATCGCTGACAGCCACACTGGCAACAGATGCCCTCAAGTGAGAGATGCCCCTGCCTTCATGCTCTCTCCGTGTATCTATCCATTCAGTGTCTACAGGCTCCTTCACCACTTGATTTTTAGTTGTGTTATTTCTACATTCTTAAGCTATTGTCCCAGGCATTTACCTCCCTCCTAGGAAGCAGCTCAAGTCTACATCCCAGGCCACCTCTCTTGCAGTTCATCCCCACTCATGAACAGAGATGGCATGCAACAATAGTCTATTCCCAGCTAGCACCAGTATGTCAAATCAGTCTGTATGTGGTTGAAGTCCTGGTTCTTTTTTTCCTGCTACTGGACTTTCAGATGATGCTCCTGCTTGAGGCCAAAAACACAAATTAAGTAAGAACTCCCACAGATATTCCTGAGATAAGAATTTGGGCTGATTGTCTAGCAGCTAAACTATTGTTTCTGGAGCCACTTGAGTTGACATTAAGTTACCCATTGTTGGACTGCTGCTATTGTTGGTCATCAGGACACTCAGTTTCCTTTTAATGCATGTGTAGGTAAGCGTTCATGTATGTGTGAATGAGTATATTGTGTGTGGGTGTACATGCACAATGTGTACACACATGGGGATCTAACTCAGGTTCTCATGCTTGAAAGGCAAGCTCTTTATTGCCTGAACAATGTCCCCAGCTCCTGGTGTGTGTGTGTGTGTGTGTGTGTGTGTGTGTGTGTAAAAGCAAAAAGATGGCATGAGCTACTCTGAGGGAAACTCTAAGTTCATTCAGAATACAATAGGGAGGCAGAGCTTCTCTGAAGAAGGATCATATGGATCTGGGGAGATAGCACCATAACAAATATGTCTGTTACATAAGCTCAATCTTCACCACTCGTGTACAATCCAGGTGTGGCGGAGCACACTTATAAACCTAGCACTGTGGAGGCAGAGACAGGACCATCTCCAGCCAGCCTAGCTGAATCAGTGAGCCCAGGTCCAAGAGAGGGGAGGGAAAGACACAACGGAGAGGAGGAAGGAGGAAGGAAGGGAAGAAGAGAGAGAGGGAGAGAGAGAGAGAGAGAGAGAGAGAGAGAGAGAGACTGTTTTAAAAATCAGAGTTGGACTGGAACACCCAAACTTGGAACACCGAAGGTTGACCACTGAACTCACAAACATATGCACACACCAACAGAGCACACCTTCATGTACACTCCCCACCCCCTCACATACATGAACACAAATGTTTATACATCAATCAACACTTTCTATCTGTCTCACTCCTACATTACATGGTGAGCTGTTGGCCATTGATATGGATCTCATGGCTCAACCTCATAGCCATGCCAGATTCGATGCAGACTGTGAAAATTACACCTGTGTTGTGTCTCATGACTTAGTTTGTGCCTGGTCTTTGCTACCACACTGACCTCCAATGATGCATGTGAGTTGATTGTCTTCTCCCATTATCAAATCCAGCTTCCAGCTTTCAGAGAACAGCTGTCGTCAAACTTCCCAAAGAATTGGACATTGTCTTCCTAGACCTTTTCTTATGCCTCAGAGAAGGGACTGTTTACCAAAGGCTAAAGCTAGGAGAACAACAATCATCTTTCCAAGTTCCCACTTCAGTGAGGTCACTGTCGCACCCAGGGCAAATGGCACCGTTCTATTTTAACAAGAGAAATAGAGTCGATCCGCCTGACAGACAAGTTAGGGGGCTTTGGCTGTCAATCAACTTCAGGCTCATCTATGCAGAAGTCTCTAGGTCAGATCACAAGGCCCAACCTTTCCCCTATAGCAGCCCTGATTTAGATGAAGACACCTGTGTGGCTATGGGTAAGCTTTCCTTTGTGCCGGCTCCCTTTCTAACCAGACACTGGGCTTGACTTTCCATCTGTTTTGTGGGGGTTCTTCAAGCTTTTACAAAACACGGATCAAGTGGGCAATCAGTTGTCTAAGCCTATTGTTTTATTCTTACAGTGTTCGATGATGCCAGGAAAGTCACCTAACCAACCCCATACCCTTGCAACAGCCATTGCTCTTACTCTGAGCCAGTTGATACCATAAAGCTTTGCTTTCCAGCAATTCCTCACTTCCATGAGCTGTGGATGAAGTTTTAGGAGCTGCCATGCCAGGGCTGGAAAGGTCACTTTGCAGTTCAGAGTGTTTTTCTGCTCTTCCAGGAGACCTTATTTCAGTTTTCAGCACTCACATCAGGTGACTGACAACTGCTTGGAACTCCAGCTCCAGGGCATCTGCTGCCATCTTCTGAAAGTCCCTGTGCACCACCCCACCCCCAATAAGTGCAATTAAATAGTTAAAAAGGATCAATCTAGCTGAGTTGACAACCAAGATCAGCTGTCACCATAAGCAAGCACTGCTTCCTGCTGTCTCCCAGGGAGCAGGGACAACTTATACATACTACAAGTAGAGCTGTCAAATAGACTTTCTAGATGTTATGTCAGACTTGGCTGTCCCATCAATTTGTTTCAGTAAGCAAAGCCAAGCCTGGTGGGTCTATGAGGTAGACCAGATGGCGATGCATAGAAGATGGGTAAAGTACAACCTGGTGGTTTTATGAGAATTCCTCCAGACACTGACAGATCAGAGAACTGAGCAGGAAAGACAGACCCTGAATGTGAGAAGCGCCATCCGATGGGCTGTGAGCTGGTTTCAGAGAAAAGGTCAAGGGGGTTGCTCAGATGAGAGGGCACAGGCCACTCCTCTTGAGTGTTTGTTTAGGGGGCTGTTACCATCACCTGCACACATCACACCCTGGATTCTTTACTCTTGGCCTGTGGATTTGCCTCAGTGATGCTCCAAGCCTGCTGCCTTCATCTGGGGCTGCTGCTGTCCTCACTTGTTCTGAGGTTCCCAGCTTCTTGCACTTCGTAAATTTATTTTCTGGCTCTTAAGCCTGCAGCTAGACTCTGTGGGACTACACAGCCTCTGATTGTGTACACTCATCTCATAAATCAGCTCTTATCGTTCCATTCGGTTTGTTCCATTCCTTTGGAGAACCCTGACAGAGGCACTTCAGTGAGGACCAAAACCCCAGAGCAACAAGAAAAAAGGTGAAAGGGGAAAGAGGGAGGCAAGCACAAGACTGGCTATTATCGGACCAGCCGCAGAAGATGTCACTAGGCGCCCTATCACACCTACTGGTCGGCTCCTGAGAGGCCAAATGGAACCACTAGACCCCGCAGCAAGGTCTCCCTTCATCCTCCATCTTTTGTCTTTCACTGGCCCATGTATTTCCAAGGTGGGGTGGACTGTCTCCTGGTAAAGTCGCTTGGTTACTCTTGGAATTAGATATCATAAGTCACAGGAGTCCGGAAAGGCTGATGGAAGCTAGGACCTCCCTAGGTCCTTCACTATCATATAAGACCTATTATAGAGGAGGAGGTCTTTATTCTAAGCGGGATTGTAACATTCCCCACTGTTAGATGGGCTAAGATGTTGAGGACCAGGTGATTCTCCAGAGGTGCATCAGTTAAATCTGGATTTGGAAAACTGAATACCAACATACAAACCCACCCAGGTTTGTCTTCAACTTGCTATGTAGCTAAGGATGACATTGAAATTCTCATTTTCCTGGCTCCACCTCTACCTCCTGAGTGCGCTACCATGCCCGTTTTTGCTGTATCTGGGATCCCATTCAGGGCTTTGTGTACAGTAGGCAAGCACTCCAACAACTGAGCTACACCCCAGTCAAGAATGCCTTGACCTGTAATCCGAAGTTAGTATCTGTGAATCTTAGGGCAAGAGCTGTGTGCTTCTGCCTAGGAAAGATCTCTGGACTGTTGTGGGATATTAGTTTAAGATGTATTACATTCGTTATACTGTGGAATATTTGTTTAATGATGCAAAAATTGTTACATTTATTTATATTGCATTTGTTTAACTCTGTGAAGCTGTGTTACTTTGCCTGCCTAAAATACCCAATTAGTCCAATAAAGAGATGAACAGTAAATAGCTAGGGAGGAGAAAGATAGGCTGGGCTGCCAGGCAGAGAGAATAAATAGGAGGAGAAATATTGGGAACAGAAAAGCCAGGAGAGGAAGATGCCAGGAGCCAGTTTCACAGCCACAAAGTAAGCAAGAAAGAAAGATACATTAAATAAAGAAAGGAAAAAAGCTCAGATACAAAAACATCATTAAAGAGAAATGGGATAGTTTAAGTTAGAAAAGCTGGCTAGAAACAAGCCAAGCTAAAGCTGGGCATTCATAAGTAAGAATAAGTTTCCATGTATTTATTTGGATGCTGGGTGGCAGGTTCCCAAAGAGAACAAAATGAAAAACCAACTACACCGGTCTTTCCACGTGGAACGATAACTTGCCTCCAAGGACTATGGGAACTGAACTTAAAATGCGGCATGAGTAATATTTTTCAAGTAGCCAAAGGGCTCCAGGTACCTGGTGCTGTTGTCTTAGCTAAAGACTGGAGTCCTATACTGGCTTAAGCTACATTTTTAAAGACATGAAAGCATCAGCATCATTTAATTTCTGTTGACGGACAGGCCTCAGGTCTATGCTCCCTTCCCTCTTTCCACACTGTCTGGGGAAGCTCCCTTCTCATCAGTGATGTCTCCCATCCCATCTCCCTGGCCATAATAGCATGTGATTGGTTACACACATTTGTTATTGCTGTACTGCGCCTGGCACCTACTAGGTGCCTATGGATAGTGCAAGGAATGAATGACTGAATTAATGAAGGAACACATGTCTCCACGGTTTTTGCCTAGGGGGTTAACAAAATTATTGACATGTTCCCTAGGTCCCCTTCCTGGCTGGCAGTCTTTCCCTAGCTTCTATTCCTCGACTCTCTTCATAAGTGCAGGCCCCTGTCTCAGTAGCAGTGAAATATCAAAGGACTGGCGATGTTGATGGTCACCCCCACACCCTCTCCCCATTCTTGGAAGGGGCAAGGCTTCATTCACATCTGCTGTATAGAACTGTGCATCCGTGGGACACACAAGTACATCAGCCAGGCGTGCAGTAAGAAGGGAAGGCCTTGCTATGTGCTCTGATGAAGGAAGCTGCTGGAAAATTGGTCTGAAACCTGGTTTGTGGGTTCACCTGGGGTGACTGGAGGGTATCCTCAGGAACAAAGGGTACAAAGTCACTTTTTTAAGTCAGTGAGCTGTGGTATACCCTTCACTTTAAGTCACTGGTTCTCTCACCCAAGCTCAAAACAGGATTGCCCAGCTCTTGGGGACTTTGCCTGGGATTGTCACACCCCCCATCTCCAGAGACCATCAATCAGAGTGCTCATAAAGAGCCATGGACAGATGAGCAGGGCGCCTCTATGGCGCCCGCGAAGATTCCTGTGAGGTAGAAGCAGCGAGTAGCTTGTTTGAACAAGAAGCAACCAGCTTCTTCCCGAAAAACGGACTTGTTGATAATCTTGCCTCAAACAGGAGTTTGCGGGGGCCCTGGGGAAAAGGCTCTCCCTGGGACGTCGCGACTCCCCTCCCTCTCCAAGACTCAGCGTTGTAAAGGAGGAGAGTCCTGAGGTCTTGACTACCAATGGGAGGAAGGTCAGTCATATTGCACTGGAGGGATAGCCTGTACCCTCCCAGTCCGGCACCCGCAGAGCCTGCAGAGAAAGGGGGCATTCGGGAGGATGGCGCACAGACTGGGATCCCACTAGTCAGCCTGGGGATGAACTTGAGAGAAGGGCAAGCCAGGAGCAGGATGCCACTGTCACTGGGAGTCCTTGGCCTCTAGGGTGAATAAATAAATTATTAAGCGCCCAATACACAATAGCCTCGCTAGATGGAGACGA
>LOEQ01001933.1:57799-73125 GCA_001685075.1 Bramus lutescens
GCCAGACAAGGTGGCGTGAGGCTTCGGAGGGGTGCGGGCGGGCACAGGAGCGTTCGAGAAAACCTACGTCTGCCCGGGAGCAGGAACTGGGGCTTGGGCGGCCAATGGGGGCATGCACCGAGGTGCCTGAGTACCAGTGTGCGCAGTGAAGTCCCTGGAGCAGAGAGATTGCAGGCAGCGAGTGATTTGGTGGTACTGTGCATGCAGAGTCAAAGAGTGTGCGGGCGGGAGTCGGTGGCAGTGCACGGGGGTCACAGTGCGTGCGCGCGCAGAGTGAGTGGTTTTCGCAGGGTTTGAAGCTTACTCTTCGTGAGAGTTGTGCAAGGCGGTTTCTGTGGCAGTATGGGGTTCAGTTAGTGTGTTTAAGTCTTTCTGGAAGCGTGTCTGGGATCAAGGTGTGCATGCAGTATTCTGAGGGGGAGGGAGTGTGCGCCAGGGTTTGGTGTGAGTTCTGGGATGCACTGAGAGTCAGAAAGTGAACACGCTGGAACAAAAATGAAGACTTGCTTCGCGCAGGTGCCCCAAAGTGCGGGGCAAGTGAGTTCTCGCCGCGTTGGTAACGTGAATTGATGCTACTGTGCCTGCACAGTGTCCATCTGATTCAAGCCTTGCTCCCTTGACAGTTCAGCCCACCAGTGGGCGCCGCGGATCGAGATGCTACTCCGGGACCTGGTGCTGCGCCCTGGCTGCTGCTGGCCCTCACTACTGCTGCACTGTGCCCTTCACCCACTGTGGGGCTTCGTTCAGGTGAGAGACCATAAAGGCCTCCTGAGAAGGGGGTAGGGTCAATTCAGAGCGTTTTCTCTAGTCACTCACTGATTGATCCTGGATACAGTTGGGGAGAAAGAAAAGCATGCTCTATAACCCCCAAAAGATAAGCTTCATAAGGAGCTTCAGTTGTAGCCTAAGGCCGGCAGGACCGAACTTGGCACAGAAAGGTACTGAGTCCTCATTGTAATCTCTGCTGCAGCATTTGAGAAAAGAAACGAACTTAAAAAGAAAAGGAATCCCACTATGGTTCTTTGTTTCCTACCAGAGTCCACCCCTAAACTTTGAATTAGCCTTCCTACGGTCTTCAACCTGGGGTGGGGACTGTGTTTCTTGTAAATAAAGGCTGGGCAGGTGGAGGAATTATTGCCACGTGACCCACCATTCATGCAGAGCATCTGTTGAGACTACCAGAGAAGAAAAACTTTGGTCCCCCAGTTTCCAGAGCAGGGACTAAGCAAGCACCTACCAGCTGCAGTTACTCCTCAAGGCAGAGAGAGGTTGGATGGGACATTCTCTAGTCCTGCCCAGATTTCCCATGCCCAGCTCTGTCCTTTACCAGCTAAGCAAATGGACAGCATCCTGAAGCTCTCTGAGCCTGACTTTCTCCTTTCTTCCTGCTGTGGAGCCAGTACTTGTTGACTTGGTACTTCACCTGGATCCCAGGCAATGTGGTTAGCAGCTGTCACTACTGTTACTGGGATGTAAGGCACTACCTGTCTTGCCATCCCTGGACAGACCCCTATATCTCCATCACCCTCAGAGACACCCCATCCCCAGCACAGTCCAATGCTTCGGTTTTCTCTGCTCTGACCTCCCTCTGGCTTATGATTGCTTTGTTTAAACTTGCTCTGTGTCCTTGTCACTTCTCAATACTTGGGCCGTTGAGACGAGGTCCCTTGGTTCAGCTTCTAGCTGGGCTTCATTGCGGAGTTCACCTGTCTGTGTGTGCACATGCTTTGTTCTCTGCCTTCCCAAAGGACCGAGAGAGCATGGATAACATTGCCTTGGGACTAGAGTGCTGGCTGCCCCATACTTTAGAGGGATCTAAAGAGAAGAGTCACTGCCACCTGCCTACCTTCCAAAGTATGAATAAAGTAAAGCAAAACAAAACAAAAAACCCAGCTCAGCACGTCCTACAGCCAGGCAGCTTTTTTACAGGAACAAATGCATGAATGTGTTTCAGATTCTCAAACTCAATACAAATCAATTCTCATGAAAATCAATTAGAAAAGAATCCTCCAGTTAAATAGAACGGGCAAGATCTTGGCTTGAAGCTCTGGAAAATTAATCTGCAAACGATAGAGACAGAGAGAGCAGAGGAAAGGAAGGGGGCTTGGGAATGACTGGCTCTTGTTTTTAAGCAGGAGAGCTGGATGCAGGAAGGAACACAGGAGGAAGAAAGAAGCTTGTGAGCTCTTAAGGCTGTGTTCCTCTTTAAGTGGAGAGGATAAACCTGTCAGGTCATAGGAGTTTCCCCAACATAGAGAAAGAGCTCAGAACCATCACTGCTTCCACGAGCGTCCTTCCCAAGAATCCTCCAGAGGGTTAAAAGACAGGCTCCATATAACTGTCTTGTGATTAATGGACCAATTGATGAGGCAAGAAACCTGGGTCCCTCATGCGGCAGGTTCCTCCCTTGAAATTGGCAGAAGCCTCTGGCTGTGGCAAGATAAGACACTGAGTTGCTTAAGTCCAATGGCATTTTAATTGCCAAAGGTTGGTAGGGACGTTCCTTAACCACCACCCCCTTTAATGTGTCCAGAATGGAGGTTTTGTGATTTGGGTTTCTTCTAAGTTCACTTCAGTCGATTTTTTTTTTCTTGTAAGGGAAGAAGACGATGGGCTGGCAGATTTATTAGGTGTGACAGGAGTGTGTCTCCTCAGGTTACTGTGGTGCTGGCCTATCTCCTTAAAAGATGCCAAAAGCCATCATCTTTGTGGGCACTCGTCTAAAGCAAGTGCCAGATAGACAGGCTTGGATCAGGCCTTATGCGTCCCTGTGTGCAGACACAAAAGCGGAGCTCTCCCAGATCTGGCAGAAGCTGATTCTTACACTTAGCTCCCTCGCTCGCCTTTTCCAGCAGCAACATTTAAGGGGCACCTCCTGGATGACAGGTTGTGTGTCAAGTACAAGTGGCTTGTGGTCCCTGTCCTTGTGGCACTGACAGGCTGTGTTGGCGAGGTCATTAAACAAGTTATTGTAGGCAAAAGCTCTCAGGAGGAACAAATGGCTTAGACCTGGAAGGAGAAGCCAAGAAACCTCCCACTGAGGTGTCACCACTGAGATGTGGGAGAGGTCAGGATATTGACAGAGGGAACAGGCTGAAGCCAAGGGCAAGGATGAAGCATGGAAAAACCCGAGAGAAGAGGAACAGGCAAGGCCCTGATTGTCTTGTAGTGGAGATTTGATTCTAGGACTCCTGGAGACAATGGAGAGTTCAAAGTCAGACATGACGCTGTCTCAGATTGTCACTTTTTAGACATCTCAGCCTAGGTTGTCTGGGAAGATGGATTCTTATTTCACAGCACAAGACAAGGGGCAAAGAGGTCTATGGTGACAGCAAGTTTACCATATTGAGCAGATGCAAAAGCCCATTTTCACTTAGCATAAGTATATTCCATACGATACTGGGGATATTTGTCAGCAACAGTGTTGTTTAGTGTTTATCCACCATTCAGATTTAACAAGGAAGTTTTCCTAGCAATATTAGGTAAGAGGGATACTACTCAGTAGGCATAGATTCAAGTAACAGAGGGAATGGAGACAGGCAGGTAAGTTTTGGACTTGTTTAGGAAGCAACATCCACATTGAATGTGAGAGTCACACAAATTGGTCTTGAATTTAAGTTACATTCTCAGGACAAAATACAGCCCAATTCTCAGCCAGAATATCCCGTGAATGAGCTCTAGCTCTGTTCCCAATAGAGTGCCTGTTTGCCTCTGTCCACACTTAAGTCCCTCTGCTTCTTGATGGTGGACACAATGTGACTGGCCACATCAGTCTCTTGCCGCTGGGCATGTCCCACTGAGATGGATGTCCCTGGAGATGTGAATCAAACTGAAGTCTTCACAGTAAGCAAGGAAAGTATCTAAGGCAAGCCTCACGTGGTCCCTGGGTTCTAACAGTGTTGGATTGGACACCAAGTCCATTATTTAGGCTGATCGTCTCACCTATTGTGTGGCTAATAAGCTTCCTATATCTGTCCTCATGAAGGGAAGACAGCATGTTGCTAATAGGGCTTAGCGTGTCACTTGCACAGGACGAACACAACACAGGCCACCTACGTGTCTGCCCGAGACACCTGTAGTTTTGTGTGAGCAGACAGACAGTATAAAACAGCAGGGGACTTGCCCCAAAGAGGAAATATTTGCAAGGCCAAGGGAGAGCAGAGAGCAGGGAGGCCCAAGGCAAGCTGCAGGAGCAACTTGTCCCAGGCCATTGTGTAAGAAAGGGCTTTGAAAGGGGAAGAGAAGCCTATTGGTGGACAAAGGATTCAATGGACAGAGACTTATCATTCTTGGGCTCATGCAGAACTACCTATAGGAAACTCCAGTGGGGTCCCAGCTGGAGCCCACCCCTTTGCAAGAAGGACAGCCAGCTCAGACTTGGCCCTTCTGTGAGGTCAGGCAGTTGTTTCCCTTGGGTTTCAGTGGAGCCTTCACATGAGAGACCAGGAGCCGTTGATTTTTAAAATGCAATGAGCAAGCTCCTTCATTTCTTCTTCCTTCAGTCTTGAAAACTGATCTCAGTTGTCTTGCCTGTCATTTGATCACATTAAACACCTCGTAGACCTGCACCCTTGTGTCCCCTCACACAAAAAAAGTAGGTTATTGTTTCAGGCCAGGTCAAACCAATGTGCTCTTCCTGAACTCTCCTGCATTGAGTGTGTCTTGGAAACTGGAAACGTAATTGCTTTGGCTGGGCATGGTGTGAAGTTTGCACGCTCGAGCTCCGAGTCTCAGACAATGATGATCTAGAGCAGGGCAGGGGTCAGGCCTGATTGTGGGAGAGGCTCAGACATAAGGTAGAGTCTGGTCTTTTTACCTCCTTCTCTGGCAATTGAGTCAAGTTGGTGCAGGAACAAAGGAAACACATACTCAAAGGACACACCCTGCCCTCGGGAGACAGGGCTGCCTTCCAGGGTTAGAAACATAGTCAATGGCCTTTTAAAATACCAAGAGGTAGTCTGTAGGAGTCCATTGACCTCTTAGGTGGTAAGTAGGGGCTGTAAGTTGGTCCAGCCTCTCACTGCCATCCTGACATCCACTATATGCACCAAGTAAACAGGTGGCACCAAGTCCTGTGCCCACTCTCACACACAACTGAGGGACCCTAGGGGAGTCACCTGCAATGACAGGGTGGAAGTTGCAGGGACATTGGTATTCTATGTTTCTCTTTGCCTATGTGAAGCCAGAATAATTACCTGTGCCTTTCTTTCACTGAGGCAAGGGACTGCCCCCAAGTCTTGTCTTGAAGTCAGCTTTGGATTCCTGGATTTACAATCTTCTGCATATGGAGGGACACTAGCAACTGTCTAACCCATGGTTCTTAGGATGGCTCTCTTTGTGTTTGACTGGGAGACTAAAGCAAAATCCCCAGGTGCAGCTCCCCTGCAAAAGTCTCAGTTCACTAGTTGTAGGTAAGGCTAAGGCAGGAATGTGTCGAAGCTGCTGGCTGGGTTCCAGGACACAGCTAGAGTGAGGAACCGCTGTGGATCACAGCCTTCGGTAGCTAACATCAAGAAGCAGAAACCCATCCTGGGAAGACCCCAGGCCCAGTACCTACGAGGAACAGGTTCTGATCTAGTCTTTGATATTTGTCCATTCAATGGCCAGCTCTCTGGGAATGTTGGGCACTTCCCTTGGGTGTTGGTTTTAGCAGTGAGAGGGAAGCCAAGGCATAGCACTGTACTGACATAGTTTACAGTCCCATGGTGAAGACAGGCTGGAACTAAGTAGCAGAAATTAGACCTGATACCAGGAGACCTCTGAAGAGATATAGCCTGGCCAAGGAAGTGACAGCAGGGTTGAATGGTGACAAAGTAGGTCAGGTAGGAGGACATTCCAGCCTCCAGAACAGCATATGCAGTGGCCAGGGATGGCAGGAGGGTGGGGCAGGAAAGGTGGATGTATAGAGGCTTGCCAGGGGCTGCTTATGCTGTGGCTTGTGGGCCATGAGGTCCTCTGGATAGTAAGGAAGCACTTGGGGGCCGCTGGGAGGGACTGGATGATTTGGTCGATGTGCTCCCCATAGATGCTATCTAGAGAACATCAGGAGTTTATCCTGACCCTTGATCACATGTGATACAGACCAAGGCCCAGCCAGGCAGGTTCCCTCTCCAAGATGGGAAACACTGCCCCTCACAGACATAGACTGAATGAGCTATGACTGGAAAGGTGAGGGCTTGACCTGTGCTGTCTCTAGGAATAAGAAGCGGGTACGAGGCTTCGGTGATGGAGAAAGCTGCCACTCTCTGGGTATAGCCCCTTTGACTCCTGTCTATTCTGCCTACTTTGGTCTTAATGAAGAATCCCAAGCTATGGCTCAGAAGGGACCTGGGGCAGGCTCAGTTCAGCTTCTAGCTATCTCGTGACCTCCTATGTCTCCTGGCTGTGTCCATATCTGCAGGTGACGCATGCTGAGCCCCAGAAGTCTTGTTCTAAGGTGACCGACAGCTGCCAACACATCTGCCNCACCACCTCCCAGACTACTATCCGCCCCAGGTAAGTGAAGGATCATTCATTGGTTTTATTTGAGGGGAAGGGGTGACTCTATATGTTTTCCTGTGCCCAGGAAAGGGCTGATGAACAAGATGAGACAGAGGACAGCGCTGTCTTCTTTGTAATTTTCCACTGGCCGAGCGGGAGGGAAGCCAAGGCCCAACTTTCTCCTGCAGTCTGCAGAATGCTATTCCCCCAGAATGCTCCTGTGAGATGGAGAAGGATGCCTCTCCATGGGTTAATCGGATAAAAGTCAATCTCCATTTGATAAGTGACCCAGCCTGGAATGTTCTGAAGGCCAGATCTTTAAAGGGGGCAGCTGCTGGGTAAGATCTTAAATACCCCACCCACACAGTTTTCATTTTCAATTCCGATGCCTGTTTAAGGAAGTGGTTAGGCTAGCACCAAAGGCAAAGATCTGGGAGCCAAGATCCACTTTTGTCTTTTGGCCATTTGTACCCAACCTGCTGAAACCTCTTGGGCTCGCCTCCTCCCTGGGCGACTGCATCTCTGAACAATTCAATTGCCTGGTCACGCAAATAAAGGAGCATTTCTTTAGCTAGAAATGGCCTCGGCCCAGACTTCTGCACAGCTAAGTTTCCTGCTTCAAGTGGTGGTTCCTGGAGTCTCTAGAGGAGATTCTGAGCTGTAGATGGGTCCCTTCAGGTTTACCCTGTAGCATGCCTATGATCATCTCTCCACTGAATGATGTGTGGTGTGTTTTAAATAACTGTGATGAGGCTCCATCCCTGCCAGGCTATGGGTCCAGCCTCTTGGTACCTAGTTGGCAATACAATGTTCAGGGCCATCTTTGCAGTTTGTATGAATTCTTTCCTTTTTATGGGTACCCTGCAACCCTGTGCTTCTAGGAGTGTAACCCCAATAACCTATTTACAGCCTCTCTCTTTACATCTATGAGTCAGAGCCTTTGGGGTGGGGCTTAGCATCCTGTTAGGTTACTCAGCTGCAGGTTTGAGTGAGAACTGAATCTCATCAGATCCTCTGCTCAGGCCTCTTTCTATCCCTGGGTGCTCTCTGACTTGTTTATCCTGAGAGATCCCATTTGCCTCTGCTAAGGGCCACCTTTGGCACCTGTCCCTGGAGACGTTACCTTCCTTTCCTGAGACAGTCTCTCTGCAGAGTCTCTGGCCCCCAGGCCCGAGTTCTGAGATCTAATAGCTCCACATGGTCAGCCAGAGTTCTTTTAGCTTCTTGTGCTGTTACACACCTGCCCTGGACACAGGGGAGGATTTGGATCACCCAGCTTCACAGAGGGCATCGTATCAGCCACCAGGGTGGCCTATAAAAGTATGGGAATCATTTGCCAGGGACACTGGACAGTCCTGAGTCATTAGGTAAGGTTACACCCCCTAAAATTCAAATTAGCCTTCCAGCTGTCTTCAACCTGGGGTGGGGACTGTGTTTCTTGTAAGTAGTGGCTGGGGAGGTGGATGAATTTATACGCAGAACCTGGTCTATAAGATAAATGGGTTGGTATTGATGTTGTGTGGAAATGACATCCAACAGACAACAGAAGTACAGCATGAACAAAGACTAGGCAAAATCTGGGAGGTAGGACTGCGTGAGACCCTTCTCGTGCTGTGTGAGACCCTTCTCGTGCTGTGTGAGACCCTTCTTGTGCTGTGTGAGACCCGTCTCAGACTGTGTGAGACCCATCTTGGGCTGTGTGAGACCTGTCTTGGGTATCACAGTCTTCAGTGGGGTTGTCTTAAAACGCTTCTGGCTGTTGTAAGACAATATCCGAGACTGGGTCGTTTGTGTCTGCTGGAACCTACGCCCTGGAGCAGCATCTGGTAAGGGCCTCCTGCTGGTTCATGCCACGGTAGAACAAAGGGCAGGCGGGCATGTGCAGATGTGAGAGGAAAAAGGCTAGCCAGAGCAAACTGGTCTTGAGACTTGTCTGTTCCCAAAAGAACCCATCTAGTGTCACGAGGAAGACATTAATCCCTCTTTAAGGTGCCACCTCCAAATGTCACTGCGTTGGCAGCCGACCAAATCTTAACATGAGTTTTGCTGGGGCAAATGACATCCAAATCATGGCAGAGTTTAAAAGCAGTGGCCTATGGACCTCCAAAGCCTAGGGGAACAAGCCATATCCCACCAGTTTCGCCAAATCCAAGTATCACCTCTTATTTGCCTGTGTTTTTCTGTGTATATTCTCCCCTGTTTCCAGATGCTTTTATGAAGTCATAAGCCATTTGCTTAGATAGATGGTGCTCACAGAAACAAGTCCAGTGCTGACAAGCCGGGGCTTTGTCGTGGCAATCTGAAGGTTTGTGAGAGAATCAGAAGGAACACATTAAGTTGGTGGTGGTGTCGTCACTTCAGATTGTGTGGTAGCTTCCTGTCGTTGTAGCACAATGCCTGAGAGAATCACCCCACTAACTGGAAAGAATCATTCTGATGCAGTTTCAGAGGGTTCAGGGTAGGGCTGTTCAACACCGGGCTTTGGATATGTGTGTCGGCAGCAGTCTATCATGGTGGGAGTGGATGGCAGAGGAGGCGTGTTCATATTCTGGCAGCTACGAAGGAGAGGGAGTAAGGAAAGGTCTGGGGTCACAGTATCCCCTTCAAGGTCACAGCCCTAATAACTTAACTTCTTCCTGCTTGGCTCCATCTCCTAAATGTCCCATAGCTTCTCATTGTACTACAATCTGGGCACCAAGCCTTCAATACGTGGCCCTCAGAGAGCATTCAGGATCCAAACTGTAAGAGTTTCAGTGTGTGTGAGCACTGCATGCTGTCTAATGTCTACAGTACTGCAGGGACATGGGCCCATCTTTTGCGACACAGCCTGGGCAGGAGTGAGCCAACAGAGACATTAGGCAAGTGAGTGGTGGACTGTGGCGCCCTCTGCCCAGAAACGTCAACAGTTTCAACAACCTGGACTGAGTGTTAGGGCTGATCTGTCAGACAAGAATGTGGGGACATCTTGGGGTTGTTTGAAGCTCAGAGGTCTCTTCCATGTGAAACCAGGCTGGGTGCTGTAGAAAAGGGGGTTGGGAGCAGAGAGGCTGCCATGTGGTAGAGGGGACAAAGCTGAGCTGTGGGCAGGAAAAGATGCTTTGGATGAGAAGAGAAGAGATGATTGAACCAATAGCAGGATGCTTCGTTGTAAGAGGCAGACATGGCTCTTCTGTCTGTGATGGATTTTGATTGTGATTGTCCTCCATTACCCTCTCTCGACCCACCCAGCCCTCACCTGTCCTCTTCCACCACCAACAGTCAGTTTCCTCCCTGCCCCAGTGAGTTTCATGATGGTTGCCTCTAGAAGCGCCTGTGAGAGTTATTTCCAGGAGCACAGGCAACCTGCCAGTGGCTACACCACCGAAGAAAATGTCTCTTTCTCCCTCAACAAATTCTATCAATCCTAGGGGAAGAGTAGGACTTTCTGAGCTCTTTCCCCCTCCTTGACAAAATATTGACAAACCCAGTCTTGTGCAGATAATCATAGGTGCCATGTCATGCCCAGAAGCCAGCATTCCACAACACGCTACTCTTTCCTTCGCCACTCATGTTCTTTTTACCCCACGTGAGCATTGGAGGAAGTGACAAAAATGGTTCACTGAGGGCCACGCATTCAACACTTATTCTCATTGCAACAGAAAGCTTCTCCCATGGGCACTGATATAAATACTTCGAAGGCACTTGTGCTGGCACATAAGATCCATTTAGCAAAATGATAGCAGTAGCTTGTAGCTTCCTCATGACGGTCTATGGCATGGGCTTCTGACCACGTGTGCAGTACCAAACCCTTTTTCCTTCTGGTGGAGCAGTCCTCAGTTCCAAGCAGAGAGTGGGTGGTCACCCCTGTGACAGTGAGACCACTCTCACACCAGTGGGCACACCTTGCCTTGCCAAGTCAATAGGGTAGCAAGTAAGAGTTTGATGGCAGTTCCTTTCACAGCAAGGTAATACTTTGGCTATGGCACTTTCGTACACATGTGTCCTTATTACTCCATCCCCACTGCCTTCTCTCTTCCTTTTCTTTCTCTCTTCCAATACTTCTGGAAGTGACTTATGCAATACAAAAGTTAGAGAAAAAGATGATAGCCCTTTAGCTCATGAGTCAGAATGTTGCAATATCAGATCTGCTGTATCCATGAATTCAAATGATGATGGTCTGGGATTCTCTTCTCTCTCTCCTGTCTTTCAGTCTTGGTCTCTCTCTATCCCTCTACTGTCCCTATGACTCTAAGCTCCAGGAGTCCCTCAACAATGCAGGTTCTTCATCTAGAAAATAGGCTTGTGGATCACCCTTATCCCCACCAACACACACACACACACACACACACACACACACACGAGGAAAGACCGTATAGTCCAGAAAGGGAATTCCCTGGTCATTCAAGTCAAGATAGATTCCTTCAGTTCTCAGCTCTGACCAGTGCACGGAAAGCTCCTGGCTTACAGATCTTTAAAGGGGATCTTGCCTTAGAGATGGTCTAGTTTCATCTTGTGGAATGTCAGTGAGATGGCGTCTCTATCTTCTACCAGACGGGCAGGGAGGGAGATGATAGTACTTGAGGACGAAACGAGGAAGGCATGAGGTTGAGGAAGGCTGACAGGACAAGGAGCAGCTGTCACAGGGGCACAAGGGCTGGGGACATGTGCCTGGAGTAGGTAGCACAGGAAGAGAGACAACCCTTGGTGCAGACCCAGTGGAAGTAAGGATCAGAAGCTTTTGCAGGGACCCTTGGGTGGCCTCCGTGTGACTAAGCAGCTTCATCAAACAGCACGCAACCCCTTTCTTGTTGCTCAGGATGACCAGCTTATCCCCCTTTCCCTAGGACTCTCCTGGTCCCCCAAAAAGTCTCCTGATGGGGAAACTGCTCAGCTGATCCCTGGCAAAGGCAAGGCGATTTTAAAAATTGTTTCCTGTTATGTTCTTTGGCGGGTTATTGATTGCATGTGGCAATAGGGACAGGCCTGCCCTGTATTCTGTAGGGCCCAGCTCTGTGCCCCTGTTGAAAGAGTCTTCACCTTTTCTGCCACTAGGAAGGTGTCTAGAAATAGTTCCTATGACACAGAAGGTTCATGTGTGAGAGAGTGAGTGCATGAGCAAGTGGATGACTGAGTGGATGAGTTAATTTGTTGAGACAGTATGACAGTAAGTATGTAGTCCAGGCTAGCCTAAAATTTGAGATCTTCCACCCCAATCTTCTATGTGCTGGGGTTAACAGACGTGCATCACCATGCCTGGCATGCCACAGAAGATTCTTGAATAGCATGTTTATTTGCTGCCAACTTGTTCCTTAACCCTCACACACAGGACCAAGAGCAGCCTCCTAGGGCACCTTCCTCACTCTTTGTGAATGTTAGTTAGCTGTAGTCACGGGGGACCCGCGGCAGTGTCCTCAGAAGCCCCTGAGAAGCTGTCTTAAGAAGATGCTGGCCCTCATCTCCAGGATCCGTTGCTCAATAGGTCAGCATGGGCCTAACAACCCGAGCTGACCACTAATTTTCCTAGTCATGGGGCACTGTGAGAAGCACAGTCCTATAGAAAGACAGTCAAATCAAAGGGCTTTGGGGCCACCAGACCCCTTTCCTCTGCTCTGTGACATCAGGCCAGCTGCAGGTCACCTTGGGCAAACCCCAAGCCACTCCAAGTGGGGGGGATCACAGAGTCTGGCTTCCTTGCCCTCTAGACCTTTGCTCATTCGTCACATGTGGGTGGTCACATGGTCTCTAAAGTGAACTCCGTGGAGAGCCTGGAACCCAGTTACCACTCAGTAAGTGGCAGCTAATAAATGCGAAGGCTGGACTGGTGCAGTGATAAAGACACTTGCTGCCAAGCCTGACAAACTGAATTGGATCCCCGGGATCCACAAGGCAGAAAGATAAAATGGCTCCTACAAAATGTCCTCTGACCTCTGCACATGCCTGGTCACTTGTACACGCACATGGATGCATACACGCATGTGTGCACAGACACGCAAATGTAATAAAAAATTTTATAAAGGTTAAGCTGGGAATGATTGCTCACACCTGCAATTCTGGCCCCTGGGAGGCCCAAGCAGGAACATCAGAAGTTCAGGGTCATCCTTGACTATTGAGGGATTCAAGGCCAACCTGGACTACATGAGACCCTCTCTCAAAAAGGACTTATTAAGGCTGACAGTTGTAGTCATCCTAGGCTACTAACCATCAGACTGACGGTGGTCGAAACAGGAATCTGGAACCTGGCTGAGGATAAACTTGAGATGTAGCGGGCACGTAACATTCCACAACTGCTGAGATTCCTCAAGTCTTCAGACAATACCCAGGCAAAGCCCATGGCAGCCACCAGAACGGAGGACCTGAGCTTGCTTTGAACTGTGGCCTGTTGTCCTTGCCTGTGACTCATCACCCAGGCCATGGGAGGAAGAACTGTGTACCAGCCCTAAAGGAAAAGCATGCATACTCCCTCTAGGAGCCAGGCTCCAAGGTGGACAGGCCGGAAATAGCTATGGCAGAGCAGAGGTGTGAGCCGGTGTGCCCACAGAGCCCAAAAACTTACACATTGGGACAGATTTTATTTCTGCATTTATTTTATTCTTACAAAAGTCAGAGGAGAGGTTAAGTGACTCCCCAAAGGCCACACAGTGGTGGTGGAGCTGGGAATAGGGTTGCATGAGTCCCTTATGCGCCAAGAGCCACGTATTAACAGAAAAAGATTCCAGTTAAGCTGTGAAAGTTCTAGAATATTTTTGAGGTGGGATCTCACAGTGTGGGCAAGGTTGGCCTGGAGTGGTGGATCCTCCTCCCTCCAGTCTTCCAGGTAACAGATTCCCATGCATGTGCCACCATGCTCAGCTAGAATGCCCCCTACTTTGAACAATAGAAAAAAACTGATATTTAGTCCCCGGTCCCACAGACAGGAGCTCTGCAAGCCCTCAGACACTCATTTGTAAACGGTGGCGTTATCCTTACTTTCTCTGAAAAGTTGAGCTCTTCAGAAGGGGCGAGCTGCTTGTTCCAGGCTACGCAGCTGGAAGGGCCAGCCTGCCTCTGAGGGATTCACAGTGATGCATGCAGAACTCACCTCACCCCAGCCCTGTTCTGGTTTCATACAGCTAGAGAACAAGCTACCTCAGTAGATAACCCACAGGTGGGTTGTTACTTCCCTCCACAGACTGCAGGGTCCACTCTTCCCTCCAGGATGTCCCTGTGTGCCTTTTATGAGGTTGCAGTTAACTGCCTGGGGCTGAGCCATTCCAAGACTTCCTCTCTCAGGTCTAGCAGATGACAGTGGCTTGGGTCACTTGTTTGTGGGTCCTCAGCGGAGTCAACCTCTAGAGCACTGCACATTATGTCACTGTGTGGTCCAGGATTCCTTACAACGCGGAGGCCAAGTTGCAAGGCTGCAAGGCAGGCAGAAGCTGCATTCCTTTTGCCAGTGAGGCTGAGAAAGACAAAGAACACTGTGCCTGTTGTGTCCCGTTCCATAGCATCCGGTGTTCAGAGCTGGCTTGTCAAGGAGTGGGGGTTAGACCTCACCTCTTAATGAAGAGGGTCAGAGAGTTCACTTACTTCCCTTTATTCCTTTTCTTTCTTTCTCTGTGTGTGTGTTTTACTTTTGTAATGCTAGAGATGGAGCCCAGGGCCTTGCTTGCACATGCCAGGCAAATGACCTCACCCAGCTGCATCCCAAGCCCTTGTTTTGTTTTGTTGTAGATAGGCTCAGACTGGTCTTGAAGTCTCTCTGTAGCCTAGGCTAGCCGCGAACCATGTTTTTTCCCACTCAGCCTTCCTAGTCCTAGTGCTGGCCCTTATACTACAGTTATGTTTGGCAGCCACACTGTTCTTTAGCAACATGGACATACAGGCACATGCGCTTCGGCCTTTCATTTTCCTTTATTGCAATCATCTCAGCCTTTAAATCTGTGATTGACTAGTGCTTGGATCCTTGCCTAGATAGGCACAAGTGCTGAGTATCTTGCTGGGTCCTTAGTGACAGCTCCAGCTCGTTAGCCCATGGCTCTCAGTAGTTTATTTCCTAGATATACTTGTGGTATCTTCTGTGCGCCAGGCATAGGCTGGGTTCTGAGACGGCAGTGACCAGGTCGGAAGGGTCCTCACAGTCATAGCACCTATGGTTTGCTTCGTATGCCTGGAGGGGAGAGTAGCAGTGACAGGAAGTGGGAGACATGTATAGTGCAGGAAAATGGAGGATAGTTTACGCTGTGCTCTGAAGGGGTACCAGGATGGCCCATGACACCAGTGGACCTGAGAGCCCACTAAAGGAGAGTAGGAAGCTGAGAGGGTGAAAGGGAACAGCCTGCGCACGGGAACACATGTGGGCAATGCCTGGACTGTGAGAAAAGCCACTCTGGCTGCTGGCTGCAGAGTGTGGTAGCAGGAGGGGTCTTAGAGGCACAAAGGTGGGGCAGCAGTACCGGAGGCTGCATGGGCCTCACAGGCCAGAGGCTAGGGAAGGAGTTTGGATTTTTACCTAAGTGCAGCAGGGAACCTCTAGATGGTAAGACCTCAGATTTGCTTTTCTGAGATTGGTCCTGTGGAAGTGAGTAAGGGAGAAGGGAAGAATAGATGTTAGGGCACAGTGACGAGGCTGGTACTGTGGTCCAGCCAGAGATGGCAGTGATGGTGGCTGGATTAGTCTAGGGGCAGGTGAGTAGTGGTGAGCTAACTCTGTCTGATTTGAGACCATTCTAGAAGATGCAGGGATGCTGGGCCTGAGGAGGGGATGCAGGGATGCTGAGCCTGAGGAGGGGATGCAGGGATGCTGGATCTGAGGAGGGGATGCAGGGATGCTGGGCCTGAGGAGGGGATGCAGGGATGCTGGGTCTGAGGAGAGGATGCAGGGATGCTGG
>LOEQ01001933.1:73194-86327 GCA_001685075.1 Bramus lutescens
CTGAGGAGGGGATGCAGGGATGCTGGGTCTGAGGAGAGGATGCAGGGATGCTGGGTCTGAGGAGAAGGGAGGAGGCAGGACTTCTGGGCCTGAGAAGTCACTGAATGGACCATTCACCACACCCTCCCCTTGCTTGTAATTTCACAGTAGCATGGTGATGACAATCAGGTGGGACCAAGGAGTGGTGACCCATTTTTTTTCTCCCCTGCTTCCATCTGAATTCCTCGGCATTAATCCAAGTTTAGTACCACGGAACCTCTAAAAGCAAAGGTTCACATCACACGCAAACTAGAGTTGTCATGGGTCATGATGAGTGTGAAGGGGGCATGGCAGCTTGCCCTTGGGGGTCACAAAGCTGGTGGGCACAGCAGGTAAAATCATTCCCCATCATCTTGCTGTCCTCAAGGGGTGCCAGGTTCCTGATGGAGGTCCATAGATGCTGCTGATGATTCCCTTGGCTGGACATGGTGTTAGCACAGATGACTTGCAGGTATCAGACCCCCAGGGTCTGTGGGACTTCTAAAGCATTTTACTTTCATTCTGTGTTGATGCAGAGCTGGCCTTTCCCAGGGCTGCAAAGTTAGATTCCTGGGACTTTTGCTGGGGGCATGGTTTTCGTCTGGTCACAGGTCCACATTCCTGGTCTTGGAGGTAGGACATGGTGGCCAGCTGGGCTCTGGCTCTTTCCAGCTGTATCCTGGTCACTCTGTCTCTCGGGGTTCCTGTTTTCTCCAGCTCAGAGGCAGTTATGGGAGATAAAAACAAAACAAAAGAAAACAAAACAAAACAAAACAAATGAGGGCCTGGCACTGCCCCTGGTGAGGGGCAACTCTCCTTAAGTAGGAGTTTTTGTCAGTATGAACCTTACTTTCACAAATTCCTTACCTAAGTCAGCCTCTATCCTTCCATCTGTAAAATGGGCCAGTTCTCACATTCTACTTGTACACTAAACCCAGGACATCCCCAGCATGGTGCTGCATCCAGACAAGGATCTGAGATCTTTAATAGCCTCCAGGGTTTCTGGTTATTAAATGTTTTTTTTAAACTGAATTTTCTTTTCCCTATTCAATAAAGGAATTATTTCAGTCTTCCATTCCTTAATTTGCATCTAGCAACTAAGAAAACATTACCAAGTTCTGTGTATATTGATTTACTGAGAAGATGGTTAGTCTGGACTTGTCTGGCTTTAGAATCACCCAGGAGACACACCTCCAGGCGTGTCTGTGTGGGCATTTCCAGACAAGTTAAACTGAGGAGTGTGGGTGACACCATTTAATGGGCTGGGCTCTTGGACTAAATAACAAGGGAAACCTGTGCTGAGCACCAGCGTTCATCTTTCTGCTGCTTCCTGGCTGTGGTCAAACTTCTGCTGCTGCTCCCTCTCCATCATGATGTACTCTATCATCAAACCAGAAGCCCCCTTCCTTCTTTAAGTTTCTGCTTGTTAGGTCTCTCTCTTTCTCTCTTTCTCTCTCTCCTCTCTCTCTCCTCTCTTTCTCTCTCTCCTCTCTCTCTTTCTCCTGTCTCTCTCTCTTTCTCTCTCTCTCCTCTCTCTCTCTCTCTCTCTCTCTCTCTCTCTGTGATCACAGGAAAGTGTAAAGTGTGTGTGTGTGTGTGTGTGTGTGAGATCACAGGAAAAGTCACTAATCTTTGAACCTTGATTTGCACTTCTGTGGCACGCAGTAGGGTTACATCTCTGCATGTGTGAGCCCCTTCCTCTAGGGGACTGCCTGAGCCCCAACTGCATGAGCCCGGCTTCCCATGCACCCCACACCAGCCTTCCAAACATCCTAATCCCTTCCTGCATGCAGTTGTGGAGCTGCCCAGGTGATTCAAGAGTCAAGGTGGAGGCACAACGCAAGATGGATCTACACCCACAAGGGGAAAACATGGGTGTGATGGGACTGAACTCGCTTCTCTCTGTCTCTGTCCTTGGGGACATCACTATTTTAGGATATCCAATACTGGCTGTGTTGAAGACACAGAGAGTCACCTTGGTAGAGTCTGCCTGAGTTCGGCTGAGTTGTTCCTGCCTGGAGCTCTGTTCTACTTCCCAGGCCTGCAGGCCATCTGCTAGCCCATTTTCTGGGTTCACTTTTCATCCAGTGGGGGTCCTCAGGGAGGCTGCCCTCCCTGGAATTATGTGACCCTAAACTGGTCTCCTCACTTTGTTGATCTCAACTTCCAGATGTGAACTGAGAGCACATCTGCTGCTAAATGCTGAAAATCGCTGTGAAGATGAGGGAGCTAGCGATGATTTAGGGGCCAGCCTCTGCCTGTGGTAATTCTTACAGCAGCTGTTTGCTTCTTTGTGTGTGTATGTGTACACATGTGTGTTCATGTGAGCGGCTATGCATGTATGCTAGAGTGCACATGCATGTGTATACATATGAAGCTCAGAGGTCAACCTCAGGTGTTCTTTCTTGGGGGCCACACACTTCGCTTTTTGAGACAGGGTCTCCTTGGACTAGAGCCCACTGTTTAAACTATGTGGGCTAGGCAGCAAGCCCCAGGGATCCACCTGCCTCTGTGTCCTCAGAGCTGGCAGGACAAGTGAACACCAAATAGTCTGACTTTTTATCAAGTGTGGGTCTTGGGGATCCATTTAAAGTCCTCATCCTAGGGTATCAAGCACTGTATCGACTCAGCTGTCTTCCAGCCCATGTCGGTTGTTGATATCTTCTGATCAGTAGAGTTTGCTTGCTGAGTCCACTCCCTGCCACTGTCTCTGCTTGGAGGGTCTTGCCAATGCTGCAGACATGAGCTACAGTAACAAGATGATGGGTCAAGCCTCACATCCACGCTGTGCATCCCTGGCCTCAAGCACTGACTCCATCATTTCTTCCTTTGTTTCTTCTTCGAACTTATCTGATGAGGTGTAGGTACCAGGCAGCGACAAGCAGAGGCCATCATGAACCCTCTCCTTAATCAAGTTGTCCCATGTGTAGCCTTTGTTTTTTTCATGGGTTCCAGAGCATAATGAGCCATCCTCACAGAGGCCAGCAGACTGGCTCCCTGATTCCTTCTGTTCAACTCTCAAAGGGGAAAACAGACTTAACATTTCCATAGGGTTTCCACTGGCAAATAAAGTCAGTCCTGTTTTCCTTGAGACCTAAAGTCACCCTACAATTTGTTCATAAAACATCTGTTGAGCCCCATGTGCCAATGCTGCACACATCATAATTTGCAGTGTCTTTGAGGCATCAAGCCTGTGCCAAGGCTGGAAGCACTGTGTTTGCTGTGGCATACCCTTTGGAAGTGAGAAGGAGACATAGCCTTGGAGCTGAAGTGCCAATTCTTGCGTATCATCTGTCACTGGCATCCTAGTAGCGAGCGGCTAGCTAGCTAGTGTCATGTCATCAAAACATCTGCTGGTCCCTCTTTCCCAGCAAACCTAACCCTAAGAGAACATATTCTCAGAAGGCCCAAGGGACCCTCCCAAATTTACCATCAATGGGGTGCCTGGGACCAAAACCCAGGCCTCTCAAGTCTGGAACTTTCCCAAGCACTGCAGATGTCAGGCGCTGTGAGTATGTAGCTTGTTTTCGCTCCACCTCCAGGGCCCATCACCTTCCCGGTGTAGCACCAAGACAGACGAGTGATCTCTGTAAACTATTTTCTTAGAATCTGCAGCAACCGTGGCTATGAAAATGGCCCAGTCCCCTCTTTACACACTACCAGGAAGCATGGAGAAAAACACATGGGCCCAGATGCAAATGACGTTTAGCATCTGGTTTTATCTGCTTCATTCTGTGTTCCATTTTATGTCCCTGTCCTCATTTTAAGTTAGGAATTAAGGCAAGTTAGAAACCAATCAATTAGAATCCAATGCTTAGGGAGAGCACTGGCCAGAAAGAAGCTTTTGCAGGCTGCCAAGATGCAGCATGGGGGGCTTGGAAGCAAGAGGTGCTGGAGTTGGGAACTTGGGTGCTGACTTGGTTTCCCTAAAGTGATTGATAATTGAGAGAGGAGATGTGTAAAGGGGTGTGCTTAAAGAAAGAACACATCTGTTTACTACCTTCAAGCCATTCCCAGGGTAGATTCTGCAAGCCAGGGCTTGAACAAACTCTGAAGCCCAGCACCAGTGATTTGGAACCAGGTGACACATCACAGCTGAAAGCCCTCCCTCTCCTCACCTTGCGTGGACCTCATTTTTATACATAGGGCAGGTTCGAAAGTCAAGACAATGCTTAGGATGGTGCCCAGCACAGCGGAGGAGAGGAGAGGTCCTGCGAGTGTGTCAGCTCTTTAATATTATTACAAAATTCACCTAGGATGCCCCACTCATGTCCAGGACAAAGTCACTAGTTTAGCCTATTAAGTGTCTGCTCTTGTGCTCTTGTCCCCAGGTTCAGGGACTGTTTGTACATCTTTGTCATCCCCACCCCACCCCCACCACCCTGGGTGGTACTGGGCTTGACATGTGACAAGTGCATGCCAGGTGCTTGCATAAATGCGTGCCTGGGTAACAGGATGCTAAGGATAGGGGATGCTGTCTGGAGAGAGGAGCAGAGAGGGGACTCAGGTTTTGTCAGGTCCTGCTTGTCACTTGATAGCAATTCTTGGAACTCTATCTGATTTAGGCTTCTCCAGAAACAGATGCCAGGAGTCCAGTACAAGAGGCCACTTGGGAGGTGAGCCCAGGAAACACCTACAGGGAGGAGACAGTGAGAAGGGAAAGGACTGCAGCCAGCCATGGTGGCTGCTACATCTGACCCTGGAGCAGGGCAGTAGTACAGGCTGGCACCCGAGAGGCACTGGCAGGGAGAGTTAGGTGTCATATCAAATTGTCACAGCTGGTGAACTGGAGTGTCACTTCCCAGGCCAGAGAGGCAACGTGTCCCGGAAGCAACTGTCATAAGCAATTGCTTTCTTCCCATGGGACCACGGTGGCTGACCTTGTCCCCAGTCAGACTCACTGGACTTGTACCTTCTAGGGTCTCATCAGGAGCCCACAGCTCTCTCTCTCTCTCCTACATAGAGAAAGCACAAGGGGTCTGGAGAGATGGTGCCATCAGTAATGCACAAAGGACCTGAGCTTTAGCTTTAGAATCCACATTGAAAAAAATAAAAAGCAGGGTGTAATGGTACATGCACATAAATGTATATGCATTGTACCCATAGGAACATACATGCACACCTTCACATATCACACACATGTCTCTCACAAACATTTATGTACCAGCATTTTTAGAGCTCTCAGCGTGCCAAGTACTATGCTATGGCCACTGGCTGAGGGTGACATAGTGGAGAGGGGCTGAGGACCCCACGGGAAGGTTGACGGCATTCTGTTTTGTCTCAGGTGGAGTCTAAGGAGTCTGTGACGGGGAGGGAGGGGACCATGAAGAAACTGCAGGCTACTTACTCAGTGTGCCAGTCTCCAGAGTTAGCCGGAGAAAAAGCAGCTGCCTGGAGCAGGCCCACCTGGAGGAGCCACCAGAGGAACAAGAGAAGAAAACAAGTCTCAAGTGAAAAACTGGCCCTGGAGGAAGGAGGGTTGCTTGAGCAGGGATGGGGCAAGGGGTCAGAAAACACAGGCTGAATAGCAGTGACTGAAGGCAAAACTCGAGAGGAGGTGGGTGGGCCAGGGCTCAGAACTGCAGCCCGGCCCTACAGGGGTAGGGAAGGGGCCTGAAAAGTCGCCAGGCCAGCCACTATGGGGAGAGGACAAGAAGTCCTAGGTTACAGTGACTGGTGTGGTCAGGCACGTCTTGAGCAGGAGCAGTGTGACAACAGAAATCTCAGCTCCAGGTTTGTCACAGAGCCTTGAAGATACCACTAGTCTCAAGCTGAGGCAGACCCTTCTGCTAGCACTAAGGATGGGGCTCTGGGTGCCATTCACAATGGTCCTGGAGTCACAGAGATGACTGGGGAGAGTACAGACAGGCAGGAGAGGGGGTGAGGATAGATCTTGAGGGTCATGAGGACCAGAGTCTGAGGAATGACCCAAGCATGTGGAGAGGAGTCAGAAGCCAGGAAGGAATTGAGGACGGAAGTGCTTGCTACAGCACCAGCAAGGCGAGTGTACACCGCCCTTTATCAAGTTACCCTCAGTCGTCTGAATTCAGAGATCCCGAGCTCTGTGAGTGGAGAGGATGAAGGCATTCGGAGCCAGACAAGTGGGTGTTTCTGTTCAGGGTCCAGCCGTGGAAAGCAGTCGGGGATGGGAGCTTGCAGAATCCAGGGACTTCAAGAAGGCAGAGCTCCTGTGGTATGGAAGGTGGGGAGAGGTGCGCTAGGCCTTAGGGAGCTATTTGGATCCTCGGGAGATGTACTGGCCTAGAGTGGGGAAAGCTTGAGCCAAAGGAAAAAAAGCTAGCAGAGGTGTGGTTAGGACCACTCAAGGCTCCCATGGATGTTCTGGTCAGCACTGCTACAGGCATGTGCTAATAGAGGTTCTAAGCCTGGGCCCCAAGGAGCCTGAGGGAGGACATTTGGGAGGAAGCCAGCTTTCAGTCATTCAGACATTTTATTAAACATGCCTGTAGAACTTGAGATATGCTCTAGGACAAAATGGATGCAGAACTGACATTCTGGCAGGGGATAAAGACCAGAAGCAATCACTGTGCTAATCCTTGGAGCCAGACTGTGGCAGGTGTGCTAGAGAAAGCAAGGGCTAGGATGTGAGGGGGAGCTGGCTGGGGCAGACCAGGTCACAGGAAGAGAAGATAGTGTCTGAGAGAAAATGTGGAGGGGCTTGGGAGAGTGCCGTGGATGGAGAGAGCAGCCAAGGCTGAAGCCTGAACTTGGAGACTCACCAGAGCAACTGAGCCTGAGGCCCTATAGGATTGGAGCAAGGTAAGAAATGGGGGTTGGAGAGGGGCAGAGAAAGTGGAAGTCCTTGAGCCCACTGTGAGGGGTGGGGCTGGAGTCCAAGGGGAACACTGTCTTTCTAGCTGCTCTGCAGTGAGGAGAATGAACAGAACCAGGAAGATCAGTCAGTTGCAGTGATCCAGGAGAGAGGGAATGGCCCTGGAACCAGGCCGTGCCAGCAGGGTTCAGATTCTAGACAGCAGCCTGCTGTGTGCACTTTTGAGCAAGTCAGGTGCTGATGGGTGGTGTCCTGGAGAAAGAAGGACAGAGACAGAACAAGGAGCAAAGAGAAAGGCTGCAGGCAAGGAGAGGAGATATTAGGGTGTTCCAAGATGGTGGAACCAAATAAGACCTTCCTGCTAAAATAGGTCAGTTCTGTAATAGCTTGAACTAAGCAGCCAGTGTGTGATCTGGTGGTGGTACAGTCAAAGGCTGAAGTCGCTTTTACATCCGCTAGGTCGGGACATCAGGGACCCCAACTGAGCCTAAGAATCTGCCACTACTGTTAAATACTAGGAATGTGGTGGCACAGTCTGGGTTGGCTCCAGTTGCATCTCTGAGTCTAGGGGCTAGCATCTGTAGAGCTGCCATCTAAGCCTGGCCCAGGGCAGAGTCCCATGTCACCCCAGAGGGTAATAGTTTCTGGAGACACAAGAAGAGATTTCAAGAATGCCTTGCATCAGTTATTTTTCTTCTCAAGCACCCTACAAGAAAAGAGAGAAAGGGCTTATTTGGACCCAGACTTTGAGGGGGCACAGCCCATCAGATGCAGGGTCTGGGCCATGAAGCAAAGAAATGTAAGTGTCGGCACTTGGCTCATCTTTCATGATGTTCATGCCCCAGCCCATGGGCTGGCGCCTGCCCCCATCTCTGGTGGGTCTAACCTCGTCAGTCAACCTTTTCTAGAAACACCTTCCTAGACACACCGGAGGTAGGTTTCCAATGTGATCGAAGTCCAGTCAAGTGGGCAGTGAAGATGAGCCACAGCAGCCTGGAAGCATCATAGCCAGAGTGTAGTCTAAAGAAAACCAAAAGTGAAGAATGGCGGGAAACAGTGGCGCGGCAGGAGGAAGGACAGCAGTGAGGGCGCTCAGGCTTGGGGCTCCTAAAGCAAGGAGGTACCTGATCTCTGCTAAGAAGGATGGAGAGGGGAAGAGAAAAAAAACGCATGACCCCCAATTCTTGTAAGTTTTCTTGGTCAAGTTTCAAATAAAAGTAAAGTCTGGATATCCTGTGGGAGGCCATCGCAGATGTTCAAGGGTCCCTTTCAGCTCTGCCCTCACCAATAAATATCCAGTGACCACCCACTGTGGGCCGGACGCTGGGGTAGGAGGTGGAGGCCTAGGAGGCCATGAGGAGGGGCTTAGCTCCAAGTGAGGGGCAGGGAACATCTCTGAGTAAGCCGGTCTTGACTAAACTGTCTTGTGAAGTCCAGGGAGAGGGATACATAGGCAAAGTCCTGGAATGGAACAGCCACAGGTTTCGGGAAACTCACGGATCATGCCACTGGGCACTGTAAGCCACGGAGGAGGGTGGCTCACAGGAGAGGATGGCAGAAAGTGAGACTGGAGAGCCAGCGCCAATTCAGTCTGGGTCCTTAAACCATGGTTCACATGGCACAGATCTGGGGCCTCTTCAAAGTACTGTGGAGAGCCATTAAAGAGACTTGGGGCCATGGGGATGACCTGAAGGGACCTTCCTCTTTAGATGATCGTTGTCAGTGAGTGGAGAGTGGGGGAGGGGAGGGGATAAGGCTGGTTAAGAAGCTACTGCTTCATCCAGGTGATAGACTAGAGCTGGACTCGGATGACTCAGAGCAAAGTGACAGTTCCCGGATGAATTCTGGAGAGAATCATGAGACTAAGCGCTGCATGAGGGTGATCCATCTCTCTGGGATGGAAGGAGGCCAAGCCCCTGACCGTTTGTGTGTCTGTTTCAGGGGCCTCACTGTGGTAACCATCTCTTTCTAAGATTATGCTGAGATGTTGGCCTGGTTTTCAACCCAGTTTCTTAGGACTTGATTTATACTGCCCTCCCGTTCATCTCTCTAAATATGGCCAAGCTGCACACAGGGATGTCATCTGCTAGCCCCTAGGGCCTTGCTGGAGTTTACCAGAACCAGTTGTGCCTTGGCAATGGCATCTGTGCCCCTCTCTGTCCCTTCCAGAAGGAACCTAGTGTAAGCTCATGTCTTGGGCCAGACTGTCTGGGAAGCTCTGGCATGTGGTATCTAAACTGTAGTCTGTCAGGGGCAGAGTGGGGTGGTGAACACAGTCCTTTCTGGACGCTTCTCTGCCAGGGCACCTCCCATGTTGGGAAACTGGCACTGGGCACAGCACATCAACTAGAAATACCTTACCTGAACTCTGGGGCAGGGGAGTGGAGTCCTTGCTATTCCTGGCAGGTCCTCTTCTTCCTCCCTCCTGTTCTCAGTTCCTTCCTCACCCTCTTTGTATTCCAAGTTCACTTGAACCCCCAGCATCAGGAGCAGTGCTCACCTCCTTCCCTCTCCTCGCTCTCTCTTGAGCTGGCTTTCCTGCGGTGGGTCTCCATCAGGTGGCAAAGCACCGTCTAGGTGTGTGTGGCAATGCAGGCATGGTGAGTTCCGGTCTTTGGGTTGAAGAGCAAATGCCCTGGGCACAGTGGGCAGGAGCCAGAGATGTAGGAAGTGCCGTTCTTCACAAAGTGTCCGTCCCCTACCCACCCTCTCAGCCATGGGCGTTGATTTTAGCTTGGTTAGAGGATAGGAAGGTGTTCAGCAGCTTCCTGTTCTGCTCTGTGCCTGTGGGCACTGTCTCACACTGGACTCATGTGGCCCACGGTGCTTTCATGGGTGACCTTGTTTTTCATCAGTCATCCTGTCTGGTGCATTCTAGAGGCAGAGCTGAGATGAATGGTTTGGGTGTCTGTGAGGGAAAAGGGGATGCTCCCAGGAGGAAGCGGTAAGGAAGTAAGAGAAATGGACCAGAACAAATGGAAACTTTGGAGCCAGGATGTGGTTTCAGTAGGACACTCCAAGAAAGCCCACAGGAAGTGTAAAGGGGAACACATGGGAAATTGACATTGGCTGCCTCAGATCAGGGAACTGGGACCCTATACTGTGTACCCCACATTCTTCTGACTGAAGACCCTCCACTGAACACATTGTCTTCTTCCAGTTCTTGGCTCGGACATGGCAAGATCCAATGGCACCAAGACTTGCCAAATTCTTCTAACTATTTTTGAGATTTAAATAATGTCCCCCACATTCTCCCTTTCGTTCCTTTTCCCTCCATGCTGTTGAGCTCCTGCTTCCACCTAGATGGAGCCCATTGCTCCTATATGCTAACCTCCCCTCAGAGTCCCCAGAGCAGGAAGCAGGACAGCTCCCCCACGGGGCCTTAAACACAGACAAATGGCTGCCTGAAGACCCATCCCTGCCTCCTTCCCAAAGCCAGGACCTGGATTCCTCTACAGTCAGAAATACACAAAGGATTTTCTTCTCCTCTCTGAGAACATTCTGGGCCGTGTAGCCGCAAAGCAGTTTATCTTCCTAGTCACCGCTAAGATGCTTTCCGCAGCCGTAAACCCTGTGGGATTAACCAGCTCTGCCGTTTCCACCCAACTGCCCATCTTTCTGTGGAAGAGTAGGAATGAGGGCGTGTGCTGATGGGAATGAACGGCGCTGTTTCTGAGCCTTTAGGTAACAAAACTAACCCCCTTTCCTTCCTTTCCTTCCCAACACACATCCCGTAACCCATCCATCTTCCCCTCAGGAGTTCTCACCCTTTGTGCTAACCTTGGGAGTTCTGTTACTGTTGAAGAAGCTTCTAGAGACTTCTCTACAAGGGAAGTGACTTAAATGGAAGCAATGTTTAGCAAAGCCATGATAAAAAAGATTAGAGGTCAGGCCATCTTTGTCAAGAAGCCTCTGGAAGATATGCAGAACAGAGGTGCAATGCGTCTGATTTAGGCTGCTGTGTGAGGAGGAGACTCAGAGGGAAGGTGGGAGGAAAGAGGAGGTCAGGTGGGAGGCCGTTGTGGCAGAGACAAACTTTAGGAGGAAGTACATGGCTTACTGTTGTCCCACAAGGAGGGGGCTGACAGGAAGTACCCCACTTGAGATGGAGCAGCTGGTGAGTTCATTGTCTTGTGTGAACTCTGAGCCTCCTCCCTGCACCATGTGAGTAGAGATGCCAAGCCACAGTTGAACACAGGCCAGGAGCTGGGCATCGGTTGGGTCTGGAGCTAGAAGTGTGCAGTTGGCCTCCAGCTGGAATTGAAACAATGGGGCTGGGTTGGTGTTTGAGGGAGAATGAAGAGGGACAGGCCCAGCCCTGAAGCCAAGGCTAGTAAAAACAGCCTCGGGACCGAGGATAAAGCAGCTCCTCCTTCAGGATGGCAGTGCTGGGCTGTTCAGCATCCAGTAATATTCCTGCCACAGATCTGTGGATTTCCATGGCAGGGAGGGGAGTTAAGAATACAGAGAACCCAACTCTGCTTGATTGCAGGCACCAAACTCCCTTTTGGGTTTGGAAGTTTCAGGTAACAGGCTGAAGTGCCCCCCCATCTGAAAACGGTGTCAGGAGGATTTAGATGAACTGTGGCATATCCCTGGCACTCTATCCAGCTCTTAGGAAAAGACCACAAAGAATGACTTTGCTCACGCTTATTCAGAAGTATATTCTGCAGAGCGAATATCGTTAGCACAAGAGCACCAGTATCCCCGGTGTGTGCATTGTGTGCGTTGGGTGTTCACATGCGGAGTGGCTGTAAACACATACATTTGGATTCACAGGAAAGGGGTGACCTTTCTAGACTAGAAAGTTCTAGAAACATCCAGATGATAGCCAGTGAGGGAGGGGCTGGGTTACCCTGTAGGCCACCTCAATGCTGGGGAACTGGATATAAGCTAGTAGTCATGGGACAATACCTTGCTTTTGCCTGGCAACTGGTTTCCGTTTCCTTAAGTTAAAAAATGTGTTCTTTGGCAATTTCATCCACACGTATAATATATTTCAATCTCACTCAGCTCCAGTTTCCTTCTTACCCTCCTCTTGCTCCCTCTGAGCCTCCCCCTCATTCCTAACACCCCTCAGCTTTTGTGTCTTTCTGTTTTGATGGCCCGCTGGGTTCCTTGCTTGAGCATGGGTGTGGGATGCAGTGATTTGTAGGGGTACAAGCAATGAAGAAGCTGGATTCTGCAGCCGGTGGACACGGCTGGCTTCTGAAGCACCACCCCGTCTACGAGAGATGATCTTCACCTCTGAGCCCCTTTAATGTCCCTGTCAAAGGAAAATGATGGAGCAGTTGATTGTGGTGACCTGTGAGGCCAGCTGTCAGGAAAAGTAAAGAGCAGATGGCAGGACTAGGCTGGTCAGGGACTAAATGATGTTTAGATTTTAGACTGAGGTGCTCGGGGGAGTCCGTGATAACCCTGAATTAAAGAGGAAGAACTCCTTGTATACTTCCAGCGGGGCTGGCTGTATAGCTTACTGGGAGACTGCTGAGCATACCCAAGGCCGTGAGTTCCCTCCCCACTACCAGAAAAGAAGAGAAAACTTTTGAGTGGAGTGTGATGGCTCATGCCTGTAATCCCAACACTTGGGAGGCAGGGGCAGGAGGATCAGCAGTCCAAGGCCATCCTCGGCTACATAATGAGTTGGAGGTTATCCTGGGTTTCATGAGAGTCTGTTAAAAAAAATGGCTTCTCTGTTTCTCTCTTGCTGAGCATTTCAGTTTTCTTTGCTGTCACTCTTGAGGTCCACAGTATGAAGAAAGCAAACTTGACCCTCCCTGAGTCCTGCCGACTGCTATTGGTGCCCACAGAGGCCAGAAGAGAGCTTCAGATCCAGAGCTATAGTCATAGGCGATCCTGAGTCACCTTACTGGGTGCTAGGAATCGAATTCATGTCCTCTGCAAGATCGGCCAGTGCTCTTAACTGCTGAGCCATCTCTCCAACCCCTCATCTGCTCTTGGAAGGAGTAGGTGAGAGATTAGAGGTCAGGGACACTCCTCATGGAAGTCAGAAACCCAAGACCAGGGTCTCTCAGACAGTGTTCAAATCCACTCATCAAGCCGGGGCAAGGCGTCTTCACTAAAGTCCAATACCCATGGTCATGTCTGGATCTTTGTAGTGTGTGGTAGAGAGCAGGGACTTTGGGGTCAGGTGGCCTAGAGTCCTAGCTCTGCTGTTGACTTTTCCTCATTAGCTTGCACTCACCTCTGCAAGTGGAAACGAGAGGGACCTCTCCTGTAGGATCAGGAGACTTAAATCAGGTGATGCTATTGCAGTGGTGATTGACACACAGCAGCCAAGGTCACACCAGCTGCTACTATA